>OX578151.1:32387103-32880197 GCA_951213105.1 Amaurobius ferox
TCGTTATCCTAACTTTTTTAATTTTCCACTGGGGACACTGCAATCTCTTTTATTCGATCGAGCATTATCATTTTACTATACATAGACCTAATGTGTACTCTCGTGAGCATTTTCTTACAAAGTTATTGGGTCGCTCATGGATTTCATAACCCTTAAAATAACCAATTTAATAATATTTTAATATTTAAAAAAAATAATTGAAGCATCATTTATTCTAATAATGCTATAACGATATGGTAATAAAATACTTTTATCAAAATAAAGCACAATTGTTTTCCATTTTATTTTCTATTTTATTTTATTTTCTATTTTTATTTATTTATTTATTTATTTTACCATCGTATCAGCCCATCTTAGTATACTTTGAATTTAAATTTCTAAATTTATTCTGACTGCAGTCCTGTTGAGAATCCGTGAAAAATAAAAAATCCATAAGTAACTTTTAAAAACATTAATTTGATTTGAATAATGATGTAGAAATGGATTGTAAACAAATTAATAAAATTGAAAAAACAATAATAATATAGAATTGAAACGCGACGGAAAATATAGAAATTCTGACAATTTAATTGTGATTAAAGTAGTTAAATTAATTATTTAAATAAAATCAGTTATAATTGCCATTTTAGCTTATTTTAGTGATATAACTGTGTAGGGAATATTTTGAATACAAGAAGGTAGTCTTTTCCGTCTCTTAAAATATTTCCGTATTTAACAGAATCCTGTCTTACTTAGAGAACGTTACAGCGTATAATTATTAAGAGCGTAAAATATTTTCTTATTTAGCAGAATTCCGCCTTACTCAGAATCCTTTACATCTTCTGCTAATGTATTTCCGTCTCATTCAGATTCGGTTTTAAACAAATTTCACTGTCATGAAAATGACGTCACTGTTTTCGCCAGACTGGCCTTTGCCATGCACAGTATGCTCATGCGCATCTTCAAGCATCCCGATTGTGCGGTCCGCCAGTGGGCCGCGGAACGCATGCTGACAGCCACTGCCCCATCTCCACTCCTTTTCCGGCAAGTGGCCTCTCCCCTTCTCTTCTCAGGGATTTTCTCCTGGGGAATTTTCTCTCATCATCCCTCTTCTTCATCTTCCTCCTCCTTTCTCATCACAAATTCCGCGCACGGGCCACAAGAAAAGAACACACACCGGGACCACCCACTCCCCCTTTACGAACGAAAAAACGGGACACCACCTTCCCCTAAAGGCCCCGCTTTATAACCCCCCTATAAAATATTAATAGCCACACTCCACGTAAAAAAAGTAAAATAAAAAAAAAAACGGGGGCCCCAAATAAAAAGGGGAAAGCAGGCCGCCACTAACTCATGGTAAAGGCTTCATTACAATTGCTAATAGGAGCGGGAGCTAGCTCTTCTGAATTCTAGGCATGGTATGTCTTTTGCATAGGAGAGCCGGGCTCACAGAAAGCTTCGGACGGTGCTTTAGAACTCGGTCCAGCATCCGCGACAGTAGACGCCTCTTTGGGCGGCTCCCGGGCCCCCCAGGATAGTGTAAGGGCCCCCAAGAGTGAAGGGGCCCCGGTATGTGGCTCTCCTATGCAAAAGGTAAGCGGCCCCGTAGTGTTTGTTGAAGCAACTGTGTTAAATTGTGTGATCAATACCGTTATATCTAATGCTAATGTGTCCCGTAATGTGTGCTTGAGTTGATTTTTCAATTGGGTAAAAAATTGATTTAACCAAAAGTGTTATAATTGAAAAAATAAAAAAAAAGTTTGAACAGGACGTTATAAAAGATCTGTTGAGGATAGGCGTAAATTGTAGTTTTAGGGTGTTGCATTGCAGGATTCTCAATTAATTTAAAATGGCCATATGAATGTAATATTTGACTGATTATATTATTAATTTATTACAGTTGTTAAAAGAAAATTCGTGCATAGCTTCGTAGATTAATATGTTTATTACGTCTGTAAAAATTTGGGAAAGTATAGGAAAATTCACAAGTTCAATTTATATTGTTACATATGTAAAATGTAATGAAAATCAATAGTAAATACATAAATAAAATATAGTCAAAATACACATCAAAAATAGATTATAACCGATGTATTTATTTTTGTTTACACCATCTAAGCTTTTTCTTCTGTGAAATTAGCGACAGCGGTTTAAACTACTGTAAAACTGCTATAAATGTTCCTTTATTTACTATTGAGTTACATTGTTTAATAATAAATAAATACATACATAAGTAAATACATAAATAAATAATAAATAAATACGGCAATAAATAAATACATAAGAAGTAGTCGTAAGAGAAAACAAGTATTTTATACATTTTAGCAAAAGTGTTTGTTTTTGTTTTCGTTTTCTGATCTTTTTTCGTATATTTCACGTAATATTGACATATTACTATTGATTGGCATAATGTGTAATTAAAATCAATAATTAGTTTGCAATTAAAATCAATTAATAGTTTGTAATTAAAATTAATAGTAATTATAAAAATGGAAAATATATGTAAGCAAAATAAATCTTTCGCATTTTAGTGAAATTGTTTATTTTTGTTCTCGTATTCTAAGCTTGATTTTTGCGTTTTGTGAAAAACAATTGTAGCTTAAACTCTGACGTGAATGTCTTTATCGCCTAATCGTAACTTTAACTGATGCTGAAATGTAAATAGAATGTAGAAATCGATTAAATGGTATATGATGATAGTTTTAACTCAGATCAAATGTGATCTGTTGGCATAGCTTATTGTCGGTGTGCTTGGTAGTTTAATTGTAATCATATCTGATATAGAAATGTAAATATAATGCGAAAACTTGCTTTTAGAATGTAGAAATTTCTTAAGATGCATGTGATGGAAGTTTTGACTTCTGAAATCAAATTGAATCTGTTGACGAAGACTGTTATTTTTGATGGTTAAGCATAACTATTAATGATATAGAATGTAACTGGAATGTACAAATATGCCAAGATGTGCGTCCGGGAGTTTTATCTGCAGCAATCAAACTGGACCTGTTTACATAGCCCATTGTGTATGTTTCTGGCGGTTAATCGTAACCATAACTGGCGTTGAACTGTAAATACAATTCAGAAACCTGTTAAGGTGAATATGGTGGGGAATTTAACTGTTGAGATTAAATTGGATCTGTTAGCATAGTTTATTGTAGGTATTTCTGGTGGTTACCCGTAACTGTAACTGATGTAGAAAATGTAAATAGAAATCAGTAACCTGTTAAAGTGCATATGATAAAAGTTTTTACTGCAGAGATCAAATTGAATCTATTAACGTAGCGTGTTGTAAATGTTTCTGGTGGTTAATCGTAACTGTAACTGTAGAAATGTAAGTAAACCGTTCAGGTAATATAATGAAAGTTTTTCGGCATAAACCGAATTGTATTCATTATTATATTCTATTTTGATTATTTCTGATGTGGTTAACTGTAAATATACCCGATGAAATATGTATAAATAGTATGTTGAAATCTGTTAAGGTGCATATAATAGAAATTTGGCCGTTGAAATTAAATTGGTTGGTTAGAATAACTTATTTAGGGAGTTTTATGGTATTTAACTGCAACCATTACTGATATTGAAACATAAATAGAATGTAGAAATCTGTCTGGATAGTTGCAATAAAAACTTTAAGTTCTGAAACCAAAAATCCTCTTAACATTTTATCGTGAGGTCAAACACAATTATATTCAATTAGGAAATAATATTTTAACCTAAATTAAGTTTTTCTGTAATTTATTTTATTTATTAATTTTAAATAAATTCCAGCATTTGTGTTGTCAAAGTTGTGTCGCTAATAACCATAACTTATTTTTCCGTAACTTAATTCCATTAACTTATTTAACCGTATTTTTCTGAAGTTCAATGTGTTAGAATTAAAGCTATTTCAATAATATTTCATCACTATTTCTCTAAATACCTTTAAAAACAATCCTGCATTTTGCATTCAGTTGGGAAGTATGTCATTTATATCAGATATTATTGATCTATCCATGCTTACACAAGAAAATATTTTTATGTTCTAACAGTAACAGCTACAACATGCAACCTCTGTTTTAGATCTTTTAAATATCGTAACACAATATTTTCATATTATTAAATTTCTTAAAAATACAGCCTTAAATGTAGAAGACCCAGACCGTCCGACTCGTCCAGGGGACTAAGAGCACCTATTTGGACGGCCGGACAGCCTTAAATGTGTAAAACTAGAACAAAAAAGCTGTGCACTTATCAAAGTGGGATATACTTTAACAATAGGATGCTTATAATTAATATTTTCTATTTTCAGTAAATTTTGCTATACAATGGAATAGTATATTCTAAATAAATCAAAATATCATTAATGCATGTTGTATATATTATTTGGTATTATTCATATTTTTAGTGGTTTAAGATAAAAAATGTTATGCCCAAGTTACATCATTTAAAAATCTCTGAACATTGCACTAATAATTGGTAATGTTTAGAGTTTGCAAATTGTTGTTGTTGTTGAAACCCAGACCGTCCGACCTACCAGAAAGGTGTAAGAGTTTGCAAATTGTGTAACACTTTATTACAAAGTAATGAAATATTACATTTAAAATTCATTATGTATCATCAATTTGCAAGCTATTTCTTTTTTGTTAATTCTTTTATTTTTAAATATATATTGTGCATTGGTCTGTGTATCTCTCATACTATACAGACAGTACTGAGTTTAATATTAATCAAATTCGAAATTTTGATGTAAATACACGTTTTGACACATATTATAAATTTGTCCGTCTCTGCGTATATGTATATGAGTATGTTTTTGAAACTTAGGGTTAGTATCCTTCAACGGGATACTGTATACCCGAGAGTACAGCTTTTGTCCTGCTTGCCCTAACTTAACAAACTAATTTGGGATTTTTTAACTATTTGGGAAGACGTTTCTGTTTCTTGGTTGGCTTTTTACAATAAAATGTTTTTGTCAGATTTATTACGTTTCGTAGAAACATTTGTCAAATTAATTATGTAACGATAATATATCAGGTATTTCAAATGGTACTTTGTCCACAGAGAACTGTTTATTCTTGATTTTTAAATTTTTGATGGTCTAAATTAAATTCATCTTCAATTTTAAAGAAAATGTATTACCCCTCGCCCCACATGCATGCACACTAGAACACATAAAACGAGCCTTTAAAATCCGTTCAATAGTTAAGTCTGTTGTTCCGTCAATATTGAAGAAAGAAACCAATTTTTTTCTCAAATTTGAGATGACTTCACGAGCAAAAAGAAACAAGTATTCAGCTTTCATGGGAGATAAGCTATAGACGCCCTGATATCGGTATTTGTGACGTCAAATATAATAGATACATGTCAGCTACGGATTAGAACATGAAGACTTGGCTATAAAATAAAAAAAATTGATATGAGAAGCACATGATTTTCATTATATAATGCAATGGATTTATTCCTGTTACAGTAAAGAATAATGTATAAGATCCACGGTACTTCGTTTTTAACGTTGAATTGTACATTTGACGAATTTCAGAATGACAATATTTAAAACAATTTCAAAATACCCAATAATCTTATACTTCGCGCAACTCTAAATAAACAATTATCAATATTGATAGCATACACAATAAGCGATATAGTCCATATATTAAAATATTTTTTATAATTAATACACCAATTAGGTGTCATTTTCATCAATTTAGCGTCATTTTTGCAATTTTGACGATATTTTCGTCAATTTGGCAACATTTAAAAAGTCAGCAAGTTGGAGATATTTTGACAAATTGGTCACCAAAATTTTGCCAAACGTTACGGACAGAAAAATTGGGTTTTCGTATAGTAGATTCTTATATTCTTTCCAAGATATTGAATTTTCGTCAATTACTATCATTTTCATTGATATAGCGTCATTTTTATCCATTTGGCGACATTTTCGTTAATTTGGCAACATTTAGAAAAGTCACCAAGTTGACGACATTCCACCAACTTCGTCGCCAAAATCTCGCCAAGCATTATGGATGGAGGAATAAGTTATTCTTATAGCACATAAATGACTATTGGCGTTCAAATAAAAAAGTATTACCCAAAGTATATTTTCTCATGAATGGAACGTACTAGATGGATGAGAATGATGTCACCTAATTTATCGCATGATATTACATATGAAAAGTAAACATTTTTCACAATAGTGAATACTTTTTATTTTTTGATAAATTTATTTGAAAAATGTGTAATATTTCGAGAACGGTTTATGCTCGACTTCAAAAGTTTATGTCAATCGTTTTCCAATGGAAAATTACATAAGAAATGACTATTTACTTAATTTTAATTTTTTGTGCCAAATTTCGTTCAAATCGCTCCACTCATTTGTGAGATATTGTCTCCACTGACACACACACACACAGACATCGCCTCATTCGAATTTTAGACCCCGTCACAATACTTTCCTTATACATTATACTATGTATATAAGGAAAGTAATAAGAAATCAAATGCATTACTCCCCTCCCCCCCTGACACACACACATAGTACAATGTATAAGAAAAGTATTGTGACGTAGTCAAAAATTCGAGTTCGAGATTTCGAAAGAAGAGCAAGTTTTGAGCATCCGTGAACATACACCAAGATTTTGAGGTAATATTTGTATGTGTGTGTTTGTGTCTGTGTATGTATGTTAGTGAGTGTGTCTCCCTAAAGTGTGTGAACGACGCTATATCTCACGAACAAATAGAGCCTTTTGAAAAAAATTAGATGCGATTATTACATTTAGTTAATACTGGAACCCTTTTTATTTCAAACGCATTCAAAAGGCCCTACAATTTTCGAATGGATGTTCAAAAATATCGTTAAAAAAATCAAAACCTTCAGTAATGATAAATAAATAATCGTTTCCAACTTAATTTTTAATTACAAAACGAATGATATAAACTTTCGATAGTCAGCATGAGTCACTTTCGAGATATTGTACGATTTGAGAGTGAATTTTTGAAAAAATCATTAAAAATTTAGGATTTCCAGTATTATTGAATAAATTATCATTGTATACATAATGTTCTATTATAAAATGATCGACACAAATTTTAGAACGTCATTTATATCATAGGATATATGTATAGTCATTTATATCATAGGATATATGTATAGTCATTTATATCATAGGATATATGTATAGTCATTTATATCATAGACTATAATTCTAATCATTTATATCATAAGATATATGTTAAATGTCAGTTGCATTTTGATAAGAATTTTTCACGTGATTGTGAATTCCTACAAGTCTTTCTACTTGTAGGTTTCAGTATTATTGAATACATTATCATTTTATACGCAATGTTTTTATTATAAAATGATTGATACAAATTTTAGAACGTAATTTATATCATAGGATATATGTATAGTCATTTATATCATAGGATATATAGTCATTTATATCATAGGATATATGTATAGTCATTTATATCATAGGATATATAGTCATTTATATCATAGGATATATGTATAGTCATTTATATCATAGTATATAAGTCTAATTATTTATATCATAGGATATATGTTAAATGTCAGTTGCATTTTGATAAGAATTTTTCATGTGATTGTGAATTCCTACAAGTCTTTCTAATTGTAGGCTTCAGTATTATTGAATAAATTACCATTTTATACGTAATGTTTTATTATAAAATGATTGATACAAATTTTAGAACGTCATTTATATCATAGGATATATGTATAGTCATTTATATCATTGAATATAAGTCTAATCATTTATATCATAGGATATATGTTAAATGTCAGTTGCATTTTGATAAGAATTTTTCACGTGACTGTGAATTCCTACAAGTCCTTCTGCTTGGACTAGCAAGTTGCCAAAATTGCCTAATTTCAATTTACGTAGACAATCCAATGCCAATTATTCATTGGCAAAAGCACTGAGCTGTGGATCTTGGATTTTTTTGTTGTGAAAAAAGTGGAGTTGAATTATATAGAGAAAGCAATATGTTGCTCATATCATATATTTTTACTTTTCCCTATACTATGCAATACAGTATAGAGAAAGTATTGTTTTTTTATTTTCGTAAATAATTTTCGAATTCAAGATGATGATGCCTATATGTTTTAGGACCTCCTGAATACATTTTGACCATTTTTGGAGTGATGCCCGTCTGTCTGTCTGTATATCTGTGGTCGATTTCTTGTGTATACGACAGTGGCCACAAATATTAATGGATTTTCACGAAATTTTATATCCGGCTTATAAAAAAATCTAGAATATAAAAAATATAAAAAAGTCTAGAACTAAAAAGAATGTCTTGAAAATTGAGCTGATTTGTATATTCTTTTATGTCATCTTACATGTGAGCATAGGACAAAATTTAACATAATCATGTATAAAAGGGTTTATTTATGGCTCACTGACCATAAACTTAATAGTTTCAATCATTGTTGTGAAAAATAGCCTCGATACAATTATTGTCTTCGTGACTTTATTAACCCCTTTGGGGGGGGGGGGGTACATTGTCCAGTATGGTATCTATTAAAATATTTTGTTATAGCCTTTTGAAGTGAAGTACTAAAAAAAGTTCACTTTAAATAGCTTACACGCTATAAATGCAATCATTTGGACCTATGATACCGATTATTCTAAATTTTTCTTGTAAAATTTGAAGAAAATAAAAGCTACTAAAAGAAATCTGATGTGGGCAACACAAGACTTTCTCTGCAGACTCAAATTCATTTTTTCTTTATTTCTTTAAGAACTCATTAAATTGAGCAGGGTACCGAATATAGAGATAAAAATAGGATGTGAGTAGCACATCTTTCATTACCAAATTCCTTAATAATTCATTAAACTAAGTTTCATTGCTCAAATTAACTCAGATTACTATTTCACTGAATGTGCTGTTTTAATTCAATTAACGTTTTCGTTCGGTGATAGGATGTATATTTCTATATGGGAAAAATGTGGAGTATTGAAATACCTCGAAAACGCTTAGTCTTAGAGTTATGGATGTGAAGTAACTTGCTGTCCCACCCGGGTATCGAACCCTGGATCTCCGAACTGGATAGTCGACGGTCTTCCGTTGAGCTACTGGGACGAAATTGGAAGTTGTTATCGTTGAAGTGGACGCTGCATTCTCCACCTTCTAACGTCAAATTGGCGGGTAACTGACAATCTGACTGACCACATCCTGCTATTTTTACCTCAGGTTAGACTCCTGCTACTACTGTTTTCCTCCAGGGTAGTATCCTGCGTGGTTGTTGTCCTCTCAATTTAAAATCGCCTCTCAATCTTCCAGAGACCACTGAATTCGTGCTAGTCGCACGAGGGTCACTTTCAGACCTCCGACATTTTTGCACTAACTAACATGGAAATTTCTAATAAAGTGACCTAAGCTTATGATTTGATTCTGCTCTCAATTAGTTTTGATCAATGAATCCCTTTGTCTCATTCTTATTAACTTATATGGATTTATTGTATTCCCATCATATTTTCTGTTTAGGTAAAAAGAAAAAAAATATATGTTAATTATTTCTATTTTCTCTGTTCTTTTTTTTCTTTTGACGCTTTTTATTTATATTTTTTCTAAATTTTCTTTTCTAAATTTTATCCTAAATTCCTTAAATTTCTGTTTTTGTTTTCCATGTGCCTAAATTCCTTTCCATATATTTTCTAAATTTCACTTTTAAAATTTTTTTATTTTCGTTAATTTTAATCTATTTTTCATAATGTTAATGTACCTCACTGTAAATTTTAATTTTCAATGATCTTTTTATCTATATTCGCAATAACCCTTTTCCCATTTTCGAAAAATGGACGTACTTCGTCAAGTTCAAATATAATGTAAAACTGTCTGTTTAACCACAATATTTTTCATCAATTGTTATCTTTTTAGACCTAAATAAATGTTCGTTTGGCGGGATGGTAGACCTTGGGTGCCTCCTGAGAGCAGGAGGTATCCTTTCCCGGCCGTGCAGCTAGCTGCTCTAAACCCACTATGTGAGTCGCACGGTCTGAGACCTTCGACATCTTTGCACTAACCTACAGGGTTGATTTATTTATTCAGGCGCCATTGTAAAGTGACTTACTGCTCCAACCGGAAGTCGAGCCCTGGATCTTCGAACTGCACAGCCGATTCTCTACCTTTGAGCTACTTGGACGAAATTGCAAGCTCTTATTTTCCAATTGCACTCTTCATGGGGTTGGTCTTATACTTTTTGCCGTCAAACATTATGCATGAAACAAGCATTTTGAGCATACATTTGAGCATATATAGTCTTTATTTTAGATTTCAACTATTTTTGCGGACCATTTCATAAAAAGAGGCAGGTTCGTTTTTTTCCGAATCGTACTAAAATCTAATCAGCACCAGAGTAAACTGCAAGTAGCCTACCCACTAAGTTTTGAGAAAGTTCGCGTTAAAGTTTTGAGTTAAAGTGTATGTATACATTGCACCGACACACCCACAGACATCACGCTAAAAATAGTTTTTTTTGTGTGTTCTAGTGTGCTCGAAACGTGTAGATAAGTCGAAAATTCAAGTTCCGATTTCCGACATGATTTCAATATTTTCCCTATATTGGAGATTCCCTATATTATGTGCTTGTGTGTGTGTGTGTGTGCGGGGGGGAGGGGCTGATAATATTTCCATGTATTGTGGGGAAAAGTAAAAATAAATTGAAACGCAAAACAAATTTGAATACTTAGGAATATTCTTTATTGTTTGAGTTCTAATTCGCATTGTATAAGTTATTAATGCAAAATTAGCAGTTTACATAAATATTATCTAATTCAATACTAGTCTTTAAATTGCATACGACGCCGTGGAACTTATCCCACTCCAGAGCCACCTGAATTATTATCTCAAACGTTCTTGACCTTTCCCAACAATGTAAACCCTATCTTTTACTTCCATGATTTTACTTTCATCTAAACAATTAAATTTACGAGTCATCACGTAAGAGCGAATTTGAAGACCGTCTCAAATATAAGCAGCCATTATCTGTTTCACCAATTTACTACAACGCCATCTGCTGTCCGTGTTCCGAACCATTCCGTATTTATACTTTGCACCCAAGAGATAAACAGCATTTAGCGACAGAAAAAAAAAAAAAAAAAAAAAAAAAAAAAAAAAAAAAAAAAAAAAAAAAGCATCCCTACAATAAACGATCTCACCATTTCCACAGTGAAGCAGAGGTATTTGGAAGCCTTGAGTTCACAAGGCCACCACCCGCTCCGCGCGCTTGTAGGTGCAAGGACGACCACTAGGGACACTCCTATGACAGTTTACTGCGAACAAAACAAACCAGTTTGCGCAGATTCACCTGGTTACAGTGAGAAGAAGTTAACTGAAAGGGCTTCATTGCATTTTTCATCAATCATGATTATCCACCAAATAGTTGTATTACATCAAGATCTTCTTTCAAGTTTTCTTTTTCTCATACTATGTAATTTAGTGTAGAGAAAATATCGTTTTCACGAACATGTTCGAATTCGAGATTTTGATGCTAATATGTGTTTTCGTACCTCCTGAACCCGTTTTGACTATTTTTGGAATAATTCATACAGACAGTCAGAGACATACAGACAGATAATACTGTCTGTATGCTTGTGGTCGATTTCTTCTTGTGTATACGGCAGTGACCACAAATATTAATGGATTTTCACGAAATTTTATATCTGGCTTTGCTATCAAAAAATCTAGAACTAGATATAATTTAAGTCGAGCGAAAAGTTCGAAATGTATTCAATATTTTATATTTTGTTAATATGACAGCATATGACAACATTTAACATAGTCATGCATAAAAGGTTTTATTTTGGGTTGGATGATCACAAGACTTAATTGTTTCAATTATTGTTGTGAAAGGCAGCTGCGATATACTTTTTTTTTGTTCGTGACGTCATTAGCGCCCCTCGGGGGGCAAATTACCCCCCCCCCCCCCCCACACACACACACACGGTGGTACATTGTCAAGTTTGGTATCAATCGAAAAAATTTTTAAGTCCTTTAAAGTGAAGGGTAACACTATTGTAATCAGTTGGAGCCACGATAAGGATTTTTCAAAATTTTTGTTGTAAAATCTTGTTCTATGTCGAATAAGCACGTTTCATGGCCTTCTACACACATTTCGAACACCTTTGAAAATATATCAGTTGATGTCATGGTCGCGCTTAGGGAAGGCGAGGGGGGGCAGGGGGGCACTTACCCTCTCCCTGATGTTCATGGTCACAAAGGTTGGCATCAAGCTTATCGATGTTGTACGTCTCATCCTGGGGTTCGCCTCCACCTGGAAATTATCCTATGGGCGCCCTTGGTTAGTGTGCGTGTCTGTGTATTTATGTACTATGTATGTATGTAAGATGAGGACACGGTAGCCCATGAAAGAATGCATGTACTGCTTTGAAATGTATAGTGTGATTATATTATGCCAAAAGCTAGAACTAGATATAATTTAAAGCAATTAACGTAATTATAATAATAATAATTTGAAATTTAAGATTTGCATGAAATAATTTTTTATAGAGAAGTAGTATAATTTCCCTAAAATAATTGCAGCATAGCCAATGATAATTTGAATTATGCTATGGCAGTAAATGTATTCGAACACCATGTACTAGCCAAATTATCAAATATATAGCTCAAAAACTGCTGAAAAATAACACAATCTTACATACAAACGAAGATACTATCTAGTAGTCTATGCAAGGTCGTAGCTAAAGACGAAATTGAACAGCGTATGTAGGGAAATTCAAGGGGGACACAACAGTCTTGAAGGAGGGGGCTCACCAAAAACATAATTAAGCATTAGCATTTATAAACCATACTAGCTGCTATTATATATTTCATCCATATAGCTTATTAACAAATAATTGCATATTTATATTTGTAAGCTAAGAGTTGATTATTAATAGTCATATAGCTACTATAAATCAATATTAATAATAATTACAGTTGATTTTAATATAAGCATTAACTAGTAGTATAGCTGTTAATGAATCGAAGAAAATTTCTGAAAACGAATACAAGTTAATGCTTAATATTAACTCTTAACTACTTATCAGTTGATTTTGAACAAATTTTAAATTAAATATGTACATAAATTGATTATCAGTATAACAAGTTCAGCTAAATTAAAGAATCTTTAAAATAAAGTAATTTATAAAAAAAAACTCATAAATAAATTTTTATGTAAAATTTGGATATTTTAGATAAAATTTCATATATCTACGAAAAATGTAATATTTTTATCAGGGGGACGGAGTATACTTCTTGCGGGGAGGGAGGCTTAACCCCCTCTATCCCCTGCCTAGCTACGGCCCTGAGTCTATGTATGGCTGTCCCCTCTATCGGAAAATTTAAGCATAGAATAATCGCTAAATACGGTATTGGGTTATCTGATCTCTCGGTATAATACCTTGGCGGGATTAAAAAAAAATAAAAATTAGTTTTTCAGTTATTTTGTGTTTTAGCACGATTTTGAGCAATTTTCGCATAAATCAGTTTTTTGCGATCGAAAATGTTATCGCAGAGTTTTTATCTTGACATCATCGAAAAGATCTAAAAACGTTCTTTCTAACGATTTTTGATTATAGTCCATAGAATAATTCCTTCCATATTTATTTATTTATTTTTAAATACATCGAAATTTGCATTTAAGTTATCTGATACCTATTTTTCAGAAAGATATATATGGAGATATAATTGTTTCTTGATATTTTAAATTTATCCCCGTAAAAAAAAAATCTCGTAAATTACTGGAGTTATAGCCCAAAAAAGTCTCAGGTCAAATATGGGAAAATGTATTAAGAAATAACTTTGAGTTCGTTTTTCTCGGAATATGATGCTGTGACATTCCGTTTGAGATAATTGTGAAACTTCTCAATATTATTATTTATTTATTTTTTTTTAATTTTCAGAATATATGATGTATGTTAGTCTCTAGAAAGTGAACATAAGAGTTTTATAGGTTTTCTTGTTGTAAACATAATTTTTTTGAACTTATGACGATGAAATTTCGAAAATTTTGTCAAAGCTAAATGCGACATTGCATAAAATACAAATGTACTATAAATGTAAATTAATTGAAGTTCAAAATAAACAATTACTCTTAAAATATAGTTAGATGCCAAAAATGTTATTTTGGATGTAAAATTTTCGGAGTGGTATTGCACGTAACTTGGGCATACCAATCTTTTATTCAACATAGTTAATAGTTTTAAACTCTCTTTAAATTAATTGGATTGTGGTTCAACTTGACTTTCTCATATCATAAGCCTATTTTAACTAATTTATGATTTTTGCCACATTTTGCAAGAAAAAAATATGAAAAATTATCCAAATGATTGCACATATAGTACTATGTATAGTACTATAGTATTTTAACGAGCTTGAAAAAATCTTTGGATTGATACCAAGTTTGATAACGTACTCTGTCTCGGGGGAGTTATTTTTCTAAGGGGGACTAATGGCGTCACGAACCAAAAATTATATCACGACTATTTTCCACTACAGTAATTGAAACTGTTAAGTTTCGTAATAATTGAACCATAAAAATAATCCTATGCTGCCATGTTAAGAAAATATAATAAATTTTGAAGTTTTCGCTCAAATTTCAGAAAATGGTATCTAGTTCTGGCTTTTTTGTTAACAAATCCGGATATTAAGTTCCGTGATAATCCAGTAATGTTTTTCCGCTTTTTAACACTTTACAACAAAGTTGAAAAGTGTTTATGACTTTGTTCATTCTGTCTGTCTGTCTGTCTGTTTGTCTGTCTATCTGTCTGTCTGTCTATCCTTTAGCACGATAACTGCTGTAAAGATAACTTAATCAAAATGAAATTTTAGTATGTTGTTCAGACGGTCTGTAGGACCTATGGGAATATAAATGAATAATATCACCCAATTATTTTTGGATTGAACCCGGGTTGAAAAAATGAAATACATTGAGCCCTATGGGACCTAATTTTTCAAACATTTTTTAAGCGGATTTAAAATTCAGAAATGGCTTCGAAAATTTTAGATAATATTCAGATTGTTCCATAAAATATATAAAAAAAAATTCAGCGAAATATATTCAGTAGTTTTTTAAATAAAAATTAAAATAATAATAACACCTCTTATATGAAACTATCACGTGACCATGATATGAAAATATCACGTGACCCACTTCAAAATTATATATGGCATCCATTTTGTCTCAAAATCGTGATTTTTAAAGTTCTTTTTAATTCATATTGAGTGTTGCATCCGTCCTAAAACCACTTTATTTTTGTTTAAATTCTGTGCATCTACATACTAAAACAACGCAATTACAATATATTTGAGTTTAAATGCTCATCCAAATTTGATTATTTCTACAACGAAGCCTATTTTTCACCTATGTAAAATGTAAACAGCAAAATATGTAGAATGAGTTGTATTAGAATTGCTGTATTTCTTTAACACAAAATCATTTAATTCATGGAGTCTGCATAGCTGATATGAATGAAATATTCACTGATTTTTCAAAGAGAAGGACGATTTTTTTCGATGAAGTTTTACGCATAGAGTTTAATTACTTGTAGTTCCTTGGTCTTAATTTTTAAATAAAATAAATTATTATAGTATTGTGATGAATGACATGAATGGGAAATTATTTATGAATGAAATGCTGCTTTTATAGAGAGAGCCAGTCGTGTTATTTTTTCTATGACGTCATTTGAACGAATTTCAGTGGTTTTCGATGAAGTTTCCAAATATAATAAATTATCGCAGTATTATGATAATTCTAAAATTATTACCGAGGAATATATCACATTTTAGAGATGTTTAAACCAGGCAATTTATATTTCAATGCCGCCATTTGAATGAAGTTCATTTTTTTCGATGAAGGTTTAAGTTTTCAAATATAATAAATCAATGTAGTATTGTGATAAGTTTTAAAATATTACTGAGGAATGTATTACATTTTAGACATGTTTAAATAAAATTGCATTGAAGTTGGAAAGTGTTTCATAATCAATGCTTTAAGCATGATTGATCTTTCTTGTTTGTTTTCGCGCGTGTTATCTTGTTTCAGCTCCTAGATTTTACAATCTTCTGCCTCAATCTTTTAAAAGCATTGTTACCTATTGTTCCTTTTCTAGGTCTATCATATGTTTATCTTTTTAGTTGTCATTTTGTAATAATTAACTGTAATTGTTTTATCTGTAACTGTTTTTATGTTATTTAATGCTGTTATAATTGCCGTGTTTACCCATCTCCTTATATAAGGTTACCTTTTAGATGTAGGTATTCATGGATCTCGTTATTTTGAATAAAGATATTAATGAAATTAAACAAGAAATCGACCACAGACATATAGACGGACATCACTCTAGAAATAGTCAAATCGTGTTCAGGAGGTCTTAAAACAGATATTGGCATCAAAATATCGAAATCGAAAATTTCCGTGAAAACAACACTTTCTCCATACTATATAGTATGAAAGTAAAATGTTTTCTTTATATTATGTTTAAAAATAAAATTGCACGTTGAAAAGAAAAACCCCACAGATTTATCACCAAATAGAAAACATGAAATAAAAATCTAAAATGCATACTTTAAAATATATAGAATGTTGAACATGATAAATAATCTTTCATATTGTACATTTTAAGACTTCTATGAGTGTGCTAGTTTTCCTGTCATTCACTGGCTTAAATACTGGTGAAAAGATAAAACTACAATGATAGAATCGAACGTGAGGCAGGGCCGTAGCCAGAGACAAAATTGAAGAGAGGCTGGATTCAAAGGAGGGGGGGGGGGGGGGGGGGAGGCTCAACCGTCTGGAAGAAGGGGTTCACCAAAAATACAATTAATCATTAGCATTTATGAACCATAATAGTTGCTATTATATATTTCAATTCATATAAATTATTAACAAATAATTGCATATTTATAGTTGCAAACTAAGAGCTGATTATTAATATCCATATAGCTACTATACATCAATATTAATATATAATAATTACAAATGATTTTAATGTAAGCATTGACTAGTAATAAAGCTGTTAATAATTTGTAGAAACATTCTGAAAGTTAATACAAGTTAATGCTTAATATTAATTCGTACCTACTTATCAGTTGTTTTTGACTTAAATCAGTTGATTTTAACAGGAAACCTAACAATAACACAAAAGTATCCTAAACACTATTGTCATAATTTTTAAATATTTTTAAATTAAAATAATTAGTATAACGACAAATTCATCTAAATTAAAATATATTTAAAACGAAGTAATTTATTAAAAAATATCAAAATGCAAAATTTAAGTGACTCATTATGCAAAATTTAAATGATATTTTAGATGAAATTTCATATCACTATTAAAAATTTAATATTTTTATCAGGGGGGAGGAGTATACCTCTTGGAGGTGGGGGGGGGGGGAGCTTAACCCCCTCTGGCCCCTGCCTGTCTACAGCTCTGACGTGGGGTTAAAGTGCTTACAAGCTTGTCCATTTTGGTATAAGTCGTAAAATTGTCATGAGTTAATAATAGTCAGTTGTTGCTTCTGGTCGTAAAAATTTATTAGCGGAAATCATCAATTGAGTGTCCTCTGTAAATCCCTTGTTTCACAAGATTAAGACTGTATTAATTGCCAGCTCTTGATCCCTTAATAACTAACATTAATCACACCAATACAAATGGAACACGAAACTTACTCATTGAGTTATTTCCGCCCCATTAACGGATTAGGGAAAACTCTAGAACCATAAAAAGAGAACACTGAAAGTTACCTGAGGAACAAGACATCGATAAAAAAGATCGTAAAGTTTCTTTGTTGTAACGTCATCTTTAATTATGATTTCAGAGGGTTTTGCAGTGTGAAAAAAAAAAACAACGTAAAACTAATTAAATAATGCAACAATGCATTATATTCAAAAGTCTTGGTTTTATGTTATTCATCAGGCAATTTCTTATGAAACGCGTCATTTTGTACCACTAAAACAAACTTTCTGGATACATAAAAAAAATCTGATGTGGTAGATTTGTCGAAAACTCAAATTGCGATTTCCGACATTATGCCAATACTTTCCCTGCACATCATCATGTATTACAGGGAAAGTAAAAATCTGATGCGGACAGCACATGACGTTCCCTACAGACTCAAATTCGTTTTCTTTTTAATTATTTAATTATTCATAAAATTGAGTCTAATTGAACATAAAACACGAAGAATTATTTGAAATTGCACTGAATTTGCATTTTTAATTTAATTATGGTTTTCATTTGGTAACTGAACTTATTTTCAAAGGCGGCGTAGCAAAAAAAAAAAAAAAAACTAAAATATCTCGAGAATTGCTAGTCCTAGAGTAATGGGGTAGTCTTCCTATTTTCATCGTTAAAAGTTATGTATAAAACAATCATTTATTACATTTCTGAGAACGTAGTCCTTTATTTTAGATTTTGACAATATTTGTGGGTATTTTGCAAAAAAGACAGATTCTTCATTTCCGAATCGTACAAAAATCTAATCAGCTCCAGAGTATTTTATCTACCAAGGTATCTTATCTACGTGACTTATCTACCAAATTTTGTGAGATTGAGTCAAATAATTCTCAGCTAGAGCGAATACATACGATTTTTGTGGGTGTAAAAAAAGGCAAGTTCTTTTTTTCCGAATCGTACCAAAATCTAATCAGCACCAGGGCAATCCACAAGTGACGTATCTACTAATCTTTATAAAATTTGGTCGATTAGATGTTTAACTAGAGTGGATACATACATTGCACAGACAGATACACACACACAGACGTCGCACTAAAATTAATTTTTTCGTTGTGCCTGAAATGTACAGATCTGTCGAAAACTCTAGTTACGATTTTCGACACTATTCTAATACTTTCCCTGTACATTATCATATATTGTACGGAAAGTACGAGTACTTTCCCTGTACATTACCATGCATTATAGGGAAAGTAAATATTTGATCCATAAAAAGAGAATATTGAAAGTTTCCTGAGAAACAAGATATTGATTAAAGATCAATAAAGTCTCCCTGTTGTAACGTTCTCGTTAATTATGATTTTAGAGGGATACGTAGTGTAAAAATATGAATGTGATAATAATATTTTTGAAAATAATACGTTATACTTTATTTAAAATAAAAGGTCTTGTGCACAAATTCAGAATCGTAAAATAATTTACTAAAATTATTTTTATGACATATTAATTAATTTTAACACTATCGGTAATTGATCAAAATAATTAGTTACATGAGGTTTTTTTTAATAACTCTCAAACTTTATACAGTAGGGTACAGTGTATAAAGTTCCAATATTCCAAACTACATCCCGCTGTCAGGATTTATCAGGAATGGGTTTATCCGGCTGTCTAATCCTTTGTTGAATGTTAAATAGGTACTTTATCGATTTTTAATTCATAAAAATGAGAAATCCTTTATTTGGTTTTAAAACCCATTCTATGTTCTTCATAATATCATAAGTTCAAATTAATATACCGGGTGGTCAGAATTAAAACACCCCTACTCTGAGCTCTCTATACATCTACTCAGTGTAAAGGCTCCAAAATTGGTGAACCTACTATTCAAGACATGGGGAAAGGGATTATGCGAAAAAAAAATTAGTTCCAGAAACACCGATAGGTGGCGCTGTACAACAGAAAATATGCTGAAAAGACACAAAATACACATTTGTAACACATTTTATTCGAACTTACCAAACATTCATATCACAAGGACCTTATCGATGCAGGGAATGCTGCTCAATATGGTTTTACTTATACAATATACTTCAAGATGTAAAATCTGCAGTCTGTGGATAGCTTGTTCAACTGCGGATCGAAATTGGTCGATTGAGATGCTTCTCACATGCAGAGTGATACTGTCTTTCAAATCTGCCAAGGTTACCAGACGTCCCCGATAAACAAGACTTTTCAAGTATCCCCACAGCCAAAAATCACGGGGATTAAGATCTGGAGAACGAGATGGCCATGTTTGTCGGAAAAGCACGACTAATTACTCTACCATTAGTAAAATGTTGCCGAAATAACTGCTGTACACAGAGTCCAATGTGTGGAGGCGCTCCATCTCGCATGAAGGTAATTGAATCAAGACATTGGTGCTGTTGCAGTTGGGGTACAACAAAATTTTCGAGCATGTTTTTGTACCTCTTGACCGTCACGGTGCATGTCACAGGGCCATTGGGAGTAGCCTCTTCGAAAAAGAAAGGTCCAAGAATAAATGTGGCTGTGAATCACCAGACTATAACTTTCGGTGAGTGAAGTGGAATCTCTTGGAAGGTACGAGGGTTTTCCGTGTCCCAAATGCGACAGTTATGGGTGTTGACTGTTCCACTTAGATGGAAATGCGCTTCATCGCTCCATAGAATCTGCCATGGCCACGATGCATCCACTTCAACTCTTGCCAGAAATGTCAATACAAAGGTCAGTCGTTTCTCCCTGTTGATGGTCAGCAAGTGGTGATTGTGACGAATTTTGTACGGGGAAAAATGCAGTATGTTTCTCAGTAAGTTCCGCACTGTGCTGTAGGGAACACCCAAGTGTCGTGACACTCCACGTGCACTACTACAGTCTATAACGTTATCCATTGATTGCTCAATAATAGCGGTGGCAACATCGTCAACGACATCTGAACGAGTCGATTTGCGTCCTCGACCCGGCTGAACTCCTAGATGTCCAGTTTTCTCGAATAAAGCGATCATTCTCCTGAGAGCTTGTGGAAGTAATGGTCCTTTGCGCAAATTCTTAAGTCGACGAAACTCTCGAAGTGCAGCTGCAGCATGTCCTTTGTTTTCATAAAACAGCTTCACAAGCAAAGCGCGTTCTGGCAGTGTGACAACCATCGCTGATAAAAATGAAAATTTCCCAGTTTTATCCCCTTTTATGCCCAGAACATAGTAGCTGCAAACCATTGGTTTATGTAAATTTTTGTGCTTACAGTGCGAAATTGCAGTTACAATGACAATTTAAGTTTCTTCACTTTTTTATCTTTTTTTTTTCATATCAGCAAAAAAAATTAAAAAGGAAAAATTCTATATCGCATGTGTTTGTTTTTTGTGATTATTTTGTGTCTTTTCAGCATATTTTCTGTTGTACAGCGCCACCTATCGGTGTTTCTAGAACTATTTTTTTTTTCGCGTAATCCCTTTCCCCATGTCTTGAATAGTAGGTTCAACAATTTTGGAGCCTTTACACTGAGTAGTTCGATATATAGAGAGCTCAGAGTAGGGGTGTTTTAATTCTGACCACCCGGTATATTCTATCAGAAGATATGTCAAAATCATTATTTAAAAATGAAAACTTAATTAAGTTCTATTCATTCTCTATTGCCATAAAGTGTTATAACAACACTAATAATTTTGCAAGGAAAATTATTTTCATATTTGGAAGTAGTTATATCTTTGGGCAACCATTCTTCAAAATTAAACATATTATATAAAAAAATCTGATGTGGGCAGCACATGCCTTTCTTTACACAATCCAATGACTTCATGTTTCTCGAATTAATAGTGTACATAATCCACAGTACAATGATGTTAGTATTAAATTAGCACCACGTAAATTGGGAGCGGATGTTTTTGACAACTTATGTGTTCAGTCAGAGTGGCTACTCCAAATAGAGTGAATTACTCACGTGCAAAGTCCTCATTAAATTGGTCGGAATCCTCATTAAAATCTAGACTAGAATATTGATGATGCCCATATGATACAGTATCGATACAATGAAGAGCGATATTGATATAATATCGATATATTCTGAAGCGCTGCGTATTCATGCGCCATTTGCCAATGATTACCTTTCAATAAGTTACAAATATGAATTTTGAAGTGAAAAAAACATTACTATTCATTACAAAACCAATAGTTGCCAAATTTATTTATTAGTTTACAGGAAAATCAATGTATAGTGTGCGAATTGTTTTTAGTATTTTGTAATTAGTATGTCCCAAACTCCCCTGGGAACTAACTTTGTATGTTGTAAAATATTGACTCAATTAGTGTCTCTGACAAGAAAGATGTTTATGTTGGTCGATTGGATTCATATACTTATTTTAAAAAGAAATTGTAAGCGCTATTATTAACTATTGACCCCATTGCAACTATCATTGTGACTGGCCAAGATCTCCTAGTCTGTTGATCTTCCCTCAATTATCAATCATAACCTTTACGTGGTAACTTTGACTTCATTGAACGTAATTGGTGAAGTTACGTTACGTGGATGTTAGGTTGACGACGTTAGGTTGAAGTGGGAAAAATAATAATTTTGATATTATAATTTTTCAGTATAATAATATTAATAAAAATAACTCAGCAGTGTTAGAAACGAATAATTTGAAACTAAGCTCTATAATAAATAGAAAACAAAACTTAATAAATTCATTGTGGGCATTAGGCAATATTTATGAAACGCACACTAAAAGACGAAAATCAAATATTATTTTAATAGTTATTGCAAAGTATTCTACAACACTTTAAGCAAATAGATATTTTGAGCCCTATACTTAGTTTAAAAACTTTGCTATCGTTTTAAGAGGGAGGGAATGGATCGTACTTGGTAGACATAGATAGCTTAGGTGCGCACAGGTTCATTGTTTGTATTATGATATATTTTCAAGAAACTATCGCCAAGACAATCATCTATATCATTTGCATTTTCATCTTTTTCATTAAGTTACTGTAATCTAGATGTACCCAATGTGGCGGAAATATTGAATCATCAACCATCATAGTGCCAGGGACATGTTTGCAAGCCTTATTTTGCTAAAATAGCAACAAATCTTTCGCAATTGTTGAAAAAGCAAGAAACAAATATATAAAGTAACGCAACTGGTGATTTTGGGTACACGGGATTATAAGTCAGTTGTAATAGCGTAACTCGTCAGAAACTGATGCATTAAAGTTGAGAATTAAAAACATTAAAATGTGGTTGTCACGGAAAATATTGTTAATGTGAGTCGTAGAAAAGAGGAAAATAATCGTTAAGCGATTATTTCTTTTTTCGGAGCGTTGGAATTTGTACCGTTGGCCCATCTTCGAAAAACCATTCGAGTTATTCTTAACCATTGACGCCAAGACATGAAATCCACTTAATTACGCAGCCATAAAAAGCCGCCACGACAGGCCACTGACAAATCCAGTGGCTTCCAAAACACCCCATAAAATAACCCTGTAACATGCTATGTTTTTCAGCTAACAGCTGGTTCATGGACGATAAAAATCTACAGGAAAATGTTTTGGCCAATTGAGCTTCTTAATTGCTTCCTATTGTCCCAACCTTAGTAATACCCATATGTATCTGGGAGTATACCTGAATATTAATATCCAGACGCGTTTATTAGTAATTTGAAACTATCCATCTCAATAAGTGTCCAGAGGGGGCAGGTGGTTTTTTTACCTTGCTGTTCACAGGGAGGACAGTAAAGGAAGTGAGGGGTTAGGTGTTGCTGGCTCTTTCGATTTTGCAAAGTTGTTAATGATAGAAACAGCAGGATGCGTCAGTAGATGGAGGCAGGATGTTTCGGATTTTGTAAATGGAGTTAATTGTATCTTTAAAATGAGGTAGTCGGTGAACAGACTGAGGCATGATTGGAATTTTAATGTGATTGTATAGAGGAGGTAGTTGATTAAAATATATAATCAGTTTAAAGAGTTTGAATAATATTAATATCCCGTGATAAGATGTTTTTATTTTGCAGAAAGGATGAGGAAAATATAATTATATGTGAAACAAAATTTCTTTAAATGAGTAAATTGTGAAAACTGGGTTGGAAATAAATCTTAAGTTCCAGTACACTGGGATTTGCATGAGAAACACTAGCACCGCTTTGTTATGTTAGAATGGCGTATCTTAAGATATATCGCTTTGCCTTTTCAGGACTGGTTGGCATCTTTTTAATCTGTTAATTCAAATATATTTTTGCTGAAGGCTTATCTAAGTAAATAAATCAGACACAACAAGAATGATCAATCATGCATAAAGCATTGATTATGAAACACTTTCCAACTTCAATGCAATTTTATATAAACATCTCTGAAATGCTATACATTCCTCGGTAATATTTTTAAAATTATCGCAATACCACATTAATTTATTATATTTGAAAACTTCATCGAAGAAAATGAACTTCATTCAAAATGAGGGCATTGAAATATAAATTGCCAGGTTTAAACATCTCTAAAATGCGATACATTCTTCGGTAATATTTTTAAAATTATCATAATACTACAATAATTTATTATATTTGAAAACTTCATCGAAAACAAATGAACTTTATTCAAATGACGTCATCGAAATACAAATCGCCTCTCTATAAAAGCAGCATTTCATTCATAACATTTTTCCAATCGTTTCATTCATCACAATACTATAATAATTTATTTTATTTAAAAATTTGAAAAATTGTTATCTACCATATTTATTTTAAAATATGAAAAATTCCTTACATATAAATAATTCAACTCTTGGAAAGATATTTATTATATAATATATCTCCTTTTTCTTTCTGGAGGATATAGTAAAACTCAGAATTTAATTGAATTTGTTTTTCTCCCTATATTAAATAATTTTTATTTAAAAAACTACTTAACACATTTTATTGAAATTTTTTTTATATATTTTATGGGATAATTTGAATATTTCCTAAAATTTTCGAAACAATTTGTGAATTTTAAATTCGCTTAAAAAATGTTTGAAAAATTAGGTTCCATAGGGTTCAATGTATTCCATTTTTTCAACCCGGATTCAATGCAAAACTAATTGGGTGATATTATTCATTTATATCCCCATAGGTCCCACAGACCGTCTGAAAAACATACTAAAATTTCATTTTGATAAAGTCATTTTTACGGCAGTTATCGTTCTAACGGACAGACAGACAGACAGATAGGCAGAATGAAGAAAGTTATAAATACTTTCCAACTATGTTGTAAAGTGTTAAAAATGCAAATATGACGTATGTTCAAAATTACAATCTCTTGTTATGCTAAAATGCCTTACATAAATTTTCGTCACTTTACTGAGACAAGCAAGTTCTCATATTTCAAATATATTTTTCACAGTTGATATGGCAGAACGGGGTAAGGGAGAAATATGCTACTTTTTCTTAAAATATGTTCTTACAGTTGTTGTGGTAAAACAACGTGAGAATTACGCTACTTTTATTAAAATATTTTCTCACAGTTGTTGTGGTAAAACAACGTAAGTGAGAAATACGCTACTTTTATTAAAATATTTTCTCACAGTTGTGGTAAAACAACGTAAGTGAGAAATACGCTACTTTTATTAAAATATTTTCTAACAGTTGTTGTGGTAATACAACGTGAAAAATACGCTACTTTTATTAAAATATTTTCTCACAGTTGTTGTGGTAAAACAACGTAAGTGAGAAATACGCTACTTTTATTAAAATATGTTCTCACAGTTGTGGTAAAACAACGTAAGTGAGAGATACGTTAATTTTTTTTAGAATAATTTCTCACAGTTGTGGCAAAACGTCGTTTGTGAAAATAAAAAAAAATCTCACAGTTATGGCAAAACAACGAAGTGAGAAATAAGTAACTTTTATTAAAATATTTTCTCACAGTTGTTGTGGTAAAACGGCGTTCGTGAGAATACAGAAAAATTATTCTCACAGTTGTTACGGTAAAACAACGTGAGAAAAACGCAATTTTTTTCAAAACCATTTTTCTTATAATTGTTGTGGCAAAACGATATAAATGAGAAATTGGCCACTTTTTCTTAAATAATTTTGCTCCCACTTGTTATGAAAAAACGACGTACATAAAACAAAACAAAGCAATTGTTGAAGCTTGCAAAACAGTTGTTATTTAGACTTATTTTTCACAAAAATATAAAACAAATTGAATACTTTTCAATAGCAGTGGTGAATAAAAAATTAAAAAAAAAAGAAAACTTTTTCTGAAAATGATGTTTCTCAAGTTACACCGTCTTCCCATCACAAGGCGGAGCTGAACCTTGGAAAATGGTCTTCAGTTAACTCGTCGCTAAGCAAATCTTAAGTGAATTACACATTACTGCCACATGTAATCAAACAGCAATTATAAATCTTAATTAATAGAATATATACTAATTCTGACACACACACACACAAACACATACTTTTCAAAAATTGTCCATATTGCATTCAGACTTTTCCTAAAGTTTTCTTAACAAGCATTTTATAAAATCGGTCATTTTGGATTCTCTATAATTGTCCATTAATTAAAGTTTTCATTACATGTTTATTTTGTTTGTTCCGTGACAAATCGTGTTTTAAACGTTCATTGAGGATATATCTTTCTCACTGAAATTTTGAACTTTACTCCGAAATTCCTTTATACAGCAAACAAGAAAGATCAATCATGCATAAAGCATTGATTATGAAACACCTTCCAACTTCAATGTAATTTTATTTAAACATCTCTAAAATGCGATACATTCCTTGGTAATTTTTTTAAAATCATCACAATATTACATTAATTTATTATATTTGAAAACTTAAAACTTCTTCGAAAAAAATGAACTTCATTTAAATCGGCATTGAAATATAAATTGGCTGGTTTCAACATCTCTAAAATACGATACATTCCTCGGTAATATTTTTAAAATTATAATAATACAATAATTTATTATATTTGAAAACTTCATCGAGAACAAATGAACTTTATTCAAATGACGTCTTCGAAATATATATTGCCTAGCTCTCTCTATAAAAGCAGCATTTCATTCAAAAACTTTTTCCATTCCTTTCATTCATCACAATACTAAAATAATTTATTTTATTTAAAAACTTAAAACCATGGAGGTACAATTAATTTAACTCTATGAGTAAAACTTCATCGAAAAAATTCTCTTCTTCTCTGTGTAAAATCAATGAATGTTTCATTGATAACAGCTATATTGCAGACTTCATGAGCTAAATAATTTTGAGTAAAGAAATGCAGAAATTCTTATACAACTCATTCTACATCTTTTGGTGTTTACATTCTCCATGAGTGAAAATTAGGATTCGTTGTAGAAATAATCAAAGTTTGATGATCATTTAAACTCAAAAATATTGTAATTGCGTTGTTTCTGTATGTAAGTGCACATAATGTAAGCAAAAATAAAGCGGTTTTAGGACGGATACAATACTAAATATGAATTAAAAAAAACTTTAAAAATCACGATTTTGACACAAGATGGATGCCATATTTTATTTTGAAATGGGTCATGTGATCTCTTCATGGGGACGCGGTAGCCCAGTGGTTAGCGCGCGGGAATTGCACTAGGTAGGCCCGGGTTCGATTCCCGCAACTGCCAAAACTGCCGCCGTGTTCACGCGGCGTACGATCACGTTAAACATGTGAGTCCTTCCGGGAGGTTGGTGGTAAGGGGAGGAGGTGCGGTCCCTGTGGATGCTTCCCCCACTGGGTTCTAAATTGGGTGGCTCTTCCGAGCCGTCCAAACAGTTACCTTACACCTTTCTGGTAGGTCGGACGGTCTGGGTCTCAACAACAATGTGATTTTTTCATATAGTGGTCACGTGATATCTTCATACAAAATGTGTAATTATTTTAATTTTTATTTAAAAAACTACTGAATATATTTTGCTGAAAATATTTTCATATTTTTTATGGGATAATTTGAATATTTCCCAAAACTTTCGAAGCAATTTGTAAATTTTAAATTCGTTTAAGAAATGTTTGAAAAAATATTGTAATTGCATTGGCGGAGAATATAAATGCACAGAAACTACGCAAAAAAGCTGTTTAGGACGGATACAACACTATAAATTTAAAAGAACTTTAAAAATCATGATATTTACACTTGGCAGAAAAGATAGATCCCATAGTTTAATTTGAAGTGGGTCACGTGATATATTCATGTTTAAACAAGAAACATCAATCATGCTTAAAGCATTGATTATGAAACACTTTCCAACTTCAATGCAATTTTATTTAAACATGTCTAAAATGCATTACATTCCTCGGTAATATTTTAAAACTTATCACAATACTACATTAATTTATTATATTTGAAAACTTAAACCTTCATCGAAAAAAATGAACTTTATTCCAATGACGGCATTGAAATATAAATTGCCTGGTTAAACATCTCTAAAATGTGATACATACCTCGTTAATAATTTTAGAATTATCATAATACTACGATAATTTATTATATTTGAAAACTTCATCGAAAACAACTGAAATTCATTCAAATGACGTCATAGAAAAAGTAACACGCCTGGCTCTCTCTATAAAAGCAGCATTTCATTCATACATAATTTCCCATTCATGCCATTCATCATAATACTAAAATAATTTAAATTATTATAGTTTATTTTATTTAAAAATTAAGATCATGGAGCTACAAGTAATTAAACTCTATGCGTAAAACTTCATCGAAGAAAATCGTCCTTCTCTTTGTAAAATCAATGAATATTTCATTCATATCAGCTATGCAGACTCCATGAACTAAATGATTTTGTGTTAAAGAAATACAGCAATTCTAATGCAACTCATTCTACATATTTTGCTGTTTACATTTTGCTGTTTACATAGTCTTCGCTGTTGAAATAATCAAATTTGGATAAGCATTTAAACTCAAATATACTGTAATTGATTTGTTTCAGTATGTAGATGCACAGAATTTAAGCAGAAATAAAGTGGTTTTAGGACGGATACAACACTCAATATGAATTAAAGAGAACTTTAAAAATCACGATTTTGAGACAAGATGGATGCCATATATCATTTTGAAGTGGGTCACGTGATCTTTTCATATCATAGTCACGTGCTCGCTTCATATAAGAGGTGTTATTAATATTTTAATTTTTATTTAAAAAACTACTGAATATATTTCGCTGTATTTTTTTTATATATTTTATGGAACAATTTGAATATTACCTAAAATTTTCGAAGCAATTTGTGAATCTTAAATCCGTTTAAAAAATGTTTGAAAAATTAGGTCCCATAGGGCCCAATGTATTTCATTTTTTCAACCCGGGTTCAATCCGAAACTAATTAGATGATATTATTCATTTATATTCCCATAGGTCCTACAGACCGTCTGAACAACATACTAAAATTTCATTTTGATTAAGTCATTTTTACGGCGGTTATCGTGCTAACGGACAGACAGACAGACAGACAGACAGACAGAATGAACAAAGTAATAAACACTTTTCAACTTTGTTGTAAAGTGTTAATAAAATGATTAATTTATTAGCTAATTTTTTTAACTCAAGCAACGAGTAAAACCATATATGATGTTATCTTTATAATTCCATTTACCTAAAGATTTCTAAATAACAAAATATTACAAATGAGTATTTTGTACTGTTCATAAGAAAATATTTTTTCAATATCTTATTGTCATGTGTGTATTACAAATATTGCAGCTAAAAATATAACTGCTAAATCATTAACGTTTACAAATATAGCAGCTAAAAAATATAAAGGCTAAATCAAATATAGCCGCAAACAAATATAGAAGATAAATTATTAAATTTTTTAAATATAGCAACTAAATCATTAATGGCCGGCCGTTGGGCACAGATGCAAAACAACGACCACATGACTGAGTGGATTTTTACTGTTTGTAATGAAAACACATAAGCGACGTTATTAATACTTTCCAATATAGCTGAAAAGTGTTTATGACTTTGTTTATTCTGTCTGTCTGTCCGTTCGCACTATAACTGCCATAAAAATGACTTTAAAAAAATAAAATTTTAGTATGTTGTTGAGACGGTCTGTGAGACATATGAGAATGTAAATGAATAATATCACCCAAATAGTTTTGGATTGAACCCGGGTTGAAAACGCGAAATACATTGAACCCTATGGGACTTAATTTTCAAACATTTTTTAAGCAAAGTTAAAATTCACAAATTCCTTCGAAATTTTTTAGAAAATATCTAAGTTATCCCATCAAATATATGAAACAAATTTCAGCAAAATATGCTCGATAGTTTTTTAAGTAAAAATTAAATTAATAACTACACCCATATTATTACCCAATTAATAACTACATCCATATTATATGATTCCCGGCCGTTCAAATAGTTGCTCAAGTCCTTTGGATGAGTCGAACGGCCTGGGTTTTCAACCCATATTATATGAAGAGATAACGTGACCCACTTCAAAATAAAATATGGCATCCCTTTTTTTTTCCCAAAGTAAAAATCGTGATTTTCAAAGTTCTTTTACATTTATATTTAGTGTTGCATCCATCCTAAAATCGCTTTATTTTTGTGTATTTTCTGTGCATGTATATTCTGCGCCAACGCAATTACCATATATAGAGTTTAAATGATCATCAAACTTTGATTATTTCTACAACGAAGCCTAATTTTCCTGGATGCAGAATGTAAACAAGTGATTGTAAGATGAGTTGTATAAGAATTGCTGAATTTGTCGGCGTGGTGGCCGAACGGTCAAGGCGAGCGTTTCCAGGGATCGATCGGCCGCCGCGTTGTGGGTTCGAGTCCCACGTAAGACATGGATGTTGTATGTTGTGGGCGCAGTGTGTTCCGCCCCCCTCTGGTGCGCCTTGGGCAACGTCCTAGGACGGCGAAATGGTTCATGATCACGGCCGAATATAGGAATGACGAAGAGTCTAGTGCCTGGCCATTGGGAAAAAAAAAGAATTGTTGAATTTTTTTCAAGCAAAATTATTGAGCTCTGGAGTCTGGAATAAAAGTGATATGAATGAAACATGCATTGCTTTTACATAGAGAGCCAGGCGATTTATATTTTGATGACGTCATTTCAATAAAGTTCATTTTTTGCGATGACCTTTTGAAATATAATGAATTACTGTAGTACTGTGATAATTTGAAATACGTTTAGAATGTATCGCGTTGTTAATTTAGAATGTATCGCGTTTTAGAGATGTTTAAATAAAATTGCCTTTCAGTTCGGAAAGTGTTTTATAATCAATGCTTTATGCATGATTGATCTTTCTTGTTATTAAAACTTTTTGAGAGCCAAAAATCCTCAGAGTGTGTGCAAATAGAAATCATTGGTGCACTCTCACTATTAGAATAGGTTTAATTCTTTCTCCGAAAGAAAAAAAAATAATAAATAAATAAATAAACAATAATTCCAAACAAATAAAACACACCTTGTAACTTCATCGACGAGGCTTGAAAGCGACTCCAATTAACCTTTATTTAATGTAGACCGATTCATCAACGTCCACCACTTGCATCTGGCCAGGATGTCGGTTTCGATTGCAAAACCCGAACCCGGCAATTACGGACGCGAGGGCCCGGCCTCGATGGCCCGCGGGCAGCGGTGTCACCGGAAATCCCACCAATCACGTGACACCCCTGAGAAGAAGATGGTCCGGGACAATGGGTAATCCTGACGGCCCGTATAGAAGTATGATCTGGGAGTTTAAGTTGATTAATGGGGTTTGAGTTAATGGGTAATAATGTTTCGATGCTTTCGTGGAAATTAACGTAATTGATCCGGAAATGCGGAAAAGTCTGTGGAGTGTCACATGATATTGCGCAAAGATACATGATGAAAATAAAAAAGAAAAACACGTAAAATGTGCTTACATGTGCTTATACATCAATATATAAGTTCACGTGTTAACAATTTTGTAAAAGCCATTATTCTTTTATTTCTTCTTGGATGTAAGTTCACTTATGGTATCTTAGTTCGATTTTCACAAAATGTGCAAAGAACTCGAAACAGACAGTTGACTGTCTATAAAGTGAGCTACTTGGATTATATTCTTTTCTTCTGCATTCGTATTTGAAGTGAAACCTGTACTCTAATCTGTCGAATTTTAAAACAAAAAGGAATTTCAGATGTGAACGACCTCCTCATGCTCCCGCTTTTTCTTATTACTTTCCCTGCAATACATAGTAATGTATTGCAATCATGCCGCAAATCGAATTTTCGACATATCTGCACGTTTTGAGACCTCTAGAATGCGAAAAAACTATTTTTAGTGTAACGTGTGTGTGTCTGTGTGTCTGTCTGTGCAATGTATGTATCCACTCTAACACAAAAACTAATGGACCAAATTTCATAAAATTTAGTAAGTTACTTGTAGGTGACCCTGGTGCTGATTAGATTTTGGTACAATAAAGGATAAAAGAACCTGTCTTTTTTTAAAAATGGCCCCGCAAAAATCGAATGTATCCACTCTAGCTAAAAAACTAATTTTCCAAATTTCACAAAATTTAGTAGATATGTCCCTTGTAGGTTAATCTGGTGCTGATTAGATTTTGGTATGATTCCGGCAAATATAACCTGTTTTTTTCTGTTTTCCTGCAAAAACCATTAAAATCTAAAAAGACTACTTATGCTACAATGTATCGATTAAATGCTTGTTTTATACATAATTTTCGAAGGTAAAAAGAATAATATAATACCAATTACTCTAGCCTTAGCCGTTCTCGAGATATTTTAGCTTTTTCGCATTTTTGTTACGCCGCCTTTGAATATACTTGCAGTTACCAAATAAAAACCAAAATTGAATTAATTGCAACTCGAGTTTTCTACATATCTACACGTTTTGGGACCTCTAGAATACGAAAAAAACTATTTTTAGCGTGACGGCTGTGTGTGTGTGTGTCAGTCTGTCTGTCTGTACAATGTATGTAACCACTCTAACTCAAAAATAAATGGACCAAATTTCATAAAATTTGGTAGGTAAGTCACTTGTAGGTGACCCTGGTGCTTTTTACGAAAAGGCCCACAAAAATTGTCTGTATCCACTCTAGCTGATAAACTAAGAGATCAAATTTTCCAAAATTTGGTAGATGAGTCACTTGTGGGTTACCTTGGTGCTGATTAGATTTTGGTACGATTCAGATAAAATAGCCTGCCTTTTTTTTGCGAAATAGTCCGCAGAAATCGTCAAAATCTAAAATAAAACACTACGTATTCTCAAATATATCAATTAAATGCTTGTTCTACACTTAATTTTTTTACGATAAAAAGAATAAGATCAAGCCCATTACACTAGATCTAACAGTTCTCGAGATATTTTAGTTTTTTCGTATTTTCGCTACCTCATCTTTAAAAAAAATCTGATGTGGGCAGCACATGGCTTTCCCTGCAGACTCAAATTCATATTTCTTTATTTCTTTAAGAACTCATTAAATTGTGTTTAATTGCACAAAATGACTAAATTTGCATTTTTAATTCATTTTCTACTTTTATTTGGTAATTGGACATTTTTCCAAAGGCGGCATAAAAAATTCAAAAAATCTCAATTATCTCGAGAACGGTTAGTCCAAGAGTAATAGAGCTGTTCTTATTCTTTTCCTCGTTAAAAATTACGTATAAAACAAGCATTTAATGGATACATTTGAACGTACGTATTCTTTTTTTAGATATTGGCGATTTTTGCGGGCCATTTCGTGAAAAAAGGCAGGTTGTTCTTTTTCGAATCGTACCAAAATGTAATCAGCACCAGAGTATCCCTCATCGGATTTATCTACCAAATTTTGTGAAATTTGGTCAATTTGTATTTCAGCTAGATTGAATAGAGATTTTTTCGGGCCATTTCGCAAAAAAAGGCGGATTTTTTCCCCGAATTGTACTAAAAACTAATCAGCACCAGGGTCATACCCAAGGGTCTTACCTACCAAATTTTATGAAATTCGGTGCATTAGTTTTTTAGTTAGAGTGGATACATACATTGCACAGACAGACAGACACACACACGTCACGCTAAAAATAGTTTTTCTCGTATTCTAGAGGTCTCGAAACATGCAGATCCGTCGAAAACTTGAGTTGCGATTTTCGACATGATTCCAATACTTTCCCTATACATTACCATGTATTGCATGGAAAGTAATAAGTCCAGTTACCAACTGAGAACGAAAATTGAATTAAAAATGAATTAAATTGAATTAAATAACACTAGTAACACTAGTAAACAATAATAAGAGAACACTAATATAAGTCTGCAATGAAAGTCATGTGCTGCCCACATCAGATTTTTTTTATTTTCTCTACAGACATAGTATAATGTATGGGGACTGTAAAGGAATTCGAGTTATTTGAGTTTCAAGCATCGCTAAACTTGAATCACACGTTTTTTACTTACGTACTAGCAGTATACCAGTTCTTTGTACGGAACCTATATAAATAAAAATGAAAATCTGTCTGTCTGTCTGTCTGTCTGTCTGTCTGTCTGTCTGTCTGTCTGTTTGTCCCATCATCACGGAAGAAAGGCTGAACCGAATTTGATGAAATTTTGTAGGTAGTCTAGAAATAGCCCCACTTAAAATTTAGTCTGTGTTTTGAGTTTCTACGACCAGTGGTTCTCGAGATATTAGTAAAAAACGAAATTTTCGTTTGTCTCATCATCACTGGAAAACGGCTGAACCGAATTTAATGAAATTTTGTGGATAGCCTTGAAATATACCCCCATAAATTTAGTCCAAGTTTCGAATTTCTAAGACTAGGGGTTGTCGAGATATTAATGAAAAACGGAACTTTTTCCTAGGAGATCTACTCTCCAACTCCGTGGTTTATCCAAACGGAAAGGATGAAAATCGTTTGATTAAAACATCAAAATGAAATAAAACTTTATTTCCGAGTTTAGTGCAGGATTTTTGCATTAATTAGTCCCTATAGGAAAACATGAATTGTTTGAAACATGAATATAAATGGAAAAATCTACCTCCATGGTTCGTTCCTCTTTCACAAGCTTTTATTCAACGATGAAAAGTATAAAGAAATCAAAATGGCTATTTAATTTCGCATTTTACGAGGAAGATTCTATCTTATATCATATTTCTCGGCAACGGAATGAAATTAAATGTGTTGTTAATATTTATTATTATTTTTTCTATTCGAATAATAAATAAATGGATGAAAAATATATTTTATAAATGAACGGTTTGATTGTTCTTTTAATTATATAAATTTCGGACTGCGTACATCACTTTCATTTATTTTAGCAAAGAGGTTTCAAGCTCATATATTGTGCTTAGCTAATAAACTCATATACTGTGTTTACCCAATAAATTCATTTAGCTGATTGTTGAAGCAGAAAAAGAGTAGAAAGGGTGTATGTATATTCTAATACAATTTTAGTGTTTTCATTTAGTATATACAAACGGGATACGGATATTTTATTCTTCAGATCTGCAAATTTAGAGCTACGAATTTAGCGGAATATCTCTAAATAACTTGGTAACTTTTCTTAAACTTTACCAAATTAGCGGAAATGTCTCCAAATTGATAAAAATGACCCAAGTCAATGAAATGAAATTTGTTTTTTTAGAATAGAGATTGAAATGGTGTTTCTGTAGCATTTGCCGGTCAGTCCATCCATCCTACTTAGTAACACATTTAACGATTTTTTTTAATATCACCGAATTGATAAAAATATTTGTAAATCCATAAAAATATCATGGAATTGATAAAATCGCGCTTAAAAACGAAATTAATTGTTTTTTGTTAGGGGATAGTATGGTGATGATGCTTCGTCAATTTGTCGCAAAATGGGACTATGAGTTCTATAGTCCCACTTGGCGATAAATTTGGCGATTTTTTAAGTTATCGCTTAATCGACGAAAATGTCACCAAACCTTCCATGTAGATCGCATTATTCAGACAATATGATTTCCATCAATTTATTTGAAGCAAATGATATCATGTCGCTTAGCAACGGAACCAATGTGTTATGCGGCATACGATTTTTATTAAATCTTTTCCGATTTGAATAATAAAAATATGTATGTAAAATAAATTTCATTGACATTGCATTTTTGACTGGATAATATCAATTACGGTCTTCAGGTTTAAACATCATTATTATTGTTATTTTCGGGGACAGTTGATTCAGGGATTATTGATATTTTCAAATTATTATGCCATTGTTTCATTATGACGAAAATTGTTGAAACTCATATATAGTACGTTGTACCAGTAATCTTCTACAAATGCACGGGTATATCTTCTAATCTACTAGAATATAAGTAGTACAGGTATATTGGCATAGATTTTGATATATATTGGCATATATTGGAATCAATTACGACCTTCTGGTATAAAGATTACGGGGATTTTTGATACTTTCAATTTATTCCGTCATCTCTTTTATTTTGGCTAATATTTTTGAGACTCATATTGCAATATGAGTAAGTTTCTACTAACACACTGGCATATTTTTTAATCTGCGACAATATAAGTAGTACGTGGTTGCATATACTGATTCAATTATTATTTTTTTTTTTTGTAAATTTGCTTACAAAAGTGGGCAGGATATTTTATTCTTCAGATCTGCCCGTGAAGATAATTTTGCATAGTGAGAACAGATATTCTTAAACTTCTCTTTATGAGCAATAAATTTAATATTTTAACAGAATTTGCACATGATTGCGAATTATAAGTTTTTTTATATTATATACTCCGTACGAAGAACGGGTATGCTGCTAGTATACAATATAAAGAGACTTCAAATTCACAATCATGTGCGAATTCCTATATTATTCTAAATGAATGTGTTATTCAAAACATTCTATTAAAATATTCAAATTAATCGTCTGCATAATGCTGGAGAAAAATTAAAGAATCTTTCTTCTTGTTATACAGAATTATCTTCACAGGCAGATCTAAAGAATAAAACATCCTGGTCCCGCTTGTAAATAAATTTACAATCAATCTACACCAAAATGAATGCGCTTAATTTGTATTAGAAGATATACTCGTATTAATTATAGTCTTATAGATTAGAAGATATATCCGTGTATAAAAAGATATATCGGTACTACAATATATGAGTTTGAAAAATATTTCCAAAATAAAACAGATGGTGTATGAAATTGAAATTATCAGTCTTTAATGATATAATTCAGTCAAAAATGATTTCTGATAAAAAGTATTTTATATACATTTCGTTATTAGTTAAATCAGAAAATCTATACAAATAAAATTGAAAACCTGTCTGTCTGTCTGTTTGTTCCGTCAAACGGAAGAACAGCTGAACCGAATTTGATGAAATTTTGTGGGTAGTCTTAAAATAGTCTGACTTAAAATTTAGTCTGTGTTTCGAATTTCTACGACCAGTGGTTCTCGAGATATTGGTGGAAAACGAAACTTTCGTCTGTCTCGTCATCACGGAAGAACGGCTAAACTGAATTTCATGAAATTTTGTAAGTAGCCTTGAAATAGCCTTCCTTAAATTTAGTCTAAGCTTCGATTTTCTAAGACTAGGGGTTGTCGAGATATTAATTGAAAACGAAATTTTCCTAAGAGTTCTACTCTCAAACTCCCTAGTTCCTCCAAACGAAGAGGTTGAAAACCGTTTGTTTAAAAAGTGAAAATGAATTAAAATTTTATCTCTGAGTTTGGTGGCAGATTTTTGCGTTAAATAGTCACTTTCTGAAATCATGATTTGTTTGAAAACATGAATTTAAATGGGAAATCTATCATAATTGTTTATTTTCCACAAGCTTTTACTCAACGATGAAAGTATTAAAAAATGAAAATGGTTAATTAATTTTTTGAATTTCATGAGGATATACCATGTTGCTCGGCAACACAATTAAATTAAATGTGTTTGTTAATGTTTATTATTATTTTTTCGATTTGAATAATAAATAAATGGATATAAAAATATACTATCTTATAAATGAACGGCTTGATTTTTCTTTTAATTATACAGGTATTAATTGCGGATTGCGTCGATTTTGGCAAAGAGTGTTGGTTAGTTTGGTCAAGATTATATATTGTGTTTAGCTAATAAACTAAACTCATATGTTGTGTTTAGCCAATAAATTAATTTGCCGATTGTTGAAACTGAAAAAGAGTAGAACTTCTAATACAATTTTAGTGTTTTCATTTAGTATATATAAATGGGAACGGGATGTTTCATTCAGATCTCCAAATTCAGAGTTACGCATTTGGCGGGATATCGCTAACTTGACAACATTTCTTTTTTGCTAAATAAACGGAAATGTCGCCAATTGTTAAAAACGACGCAATTCAATGAAATTTATTTTTCTTTATTAGAAGAAAGTACTGAAATGATGTTTTGTTGAATTTGTCTGTCAGCCTAACCACCCTTAGTAACACATTTAACTAATTTTTTAAATGTCACCAAATTGATAAAAATGTTTGTAAATCCATAAAAATATTTTGAAATTTATAAAATTGCTCTAAATAAATGAAATTAATAGTGTTTTGTTATTGGATAGTATCGTGATGATGTTTCATCAATTTATCGCTAAGTGGGACTGTCAGTTCTACCGTCCCATTTGGGGACAAATTTGACGATTTTTTAAAATGTCGCTAAATTGACGAAAATGTTGCTTAACCTTCCACAGAGATAGCATTATCCAGACGATATTTTTTCCACCAATTTATTTGAAGCAAATGATATCATGTCGCTTATCAACGGATTTAAATCCAATGTGTTTATGTGGCAGACTATTTTTATTAAATCTTTTCCAATTTGAATAATGAAGATATGCATATAAAATAAATATCATTACCATTGCATTTTTGACTGGATAATATCAGTTACGGTCTTCAGGTTTAAACATTATTATTATTGATATTTTCGGGGATTATTGATTCAGAGATTTTTGATATTTTCAAGTTATTATGTCATTGTTTTATTACGGCAAAAATAATTAAACGTCATTGTACGTTGTACGAGAAATCTTCTACAAATGCATGGGTATATCTTCTAATCTACGAGAATATAAGTAGTACAGATATATTGGCATATATTTTGGCACATATTGGCATATATTGGAATCAAGCACGGCCTTCGGGTATGAATATTACTGGATTATTGATATTTTCAATTTAAAACGTGATCTGTTTTATTTTGGCCAAAATTTTTGAGACTCATATTGTAATACGGATAATCTGCTACTAACACTCTGACATATCTTTAATCTACGACATTATAAGTAGTACGAGTTTTAGCACATTCATTTTGGTACATATTGGAATCAATTACTGCCTTCAGGTTTAAAGATTACGGGTTTATTGAAATTTTCAATTTATGCATGTAATCTACTAATCCAGGTTATATCTTCTAATATTCGCGTATATAAGTAGTACGGGTGCCATACAATTCTAACGCTTTTATTTTGCATATATTGATTCAATTCCATATTTTTTGTAAATTTGCTTACAAAAGAGGCCAGGATGTTTTATTCTTCAAATCTGTCCGTGAAAATAATTTTGTATAGCAAGAGATACAGAGATTCTTAAACTTCTTTTTAGGAGCATTACATTAAATATTTTAACAGAATATTTTGATTAAAAATGTCATTTAGTATATTATAGGAATTTGCACATGATTGTGAATTTTAAGTTTCTTTATATTATATACTCCGTAATAAGAACGGGTATGCTGCTAGTATTTAATAAAAACCGTCTGCCGTACAAACATGTTGCATTTAATTCCGTGGCGCTAAGCGACATGATATAATTTTCTCCAAATATATTTGCGGAAAAAATATCGTCATTATAATGCTATGTCTGTGAAAGGTTTAATTGTGCCCTTTTTATTAATATCTAGACAACCGCTGGTCCTTGAAACTCGAAATATGAACTCGAAGTTTTAAGTGGGGCTATTTCGCAAAGTGACCCACAAAATTTCATTAAATTCGGTGCAGCCGTTCTTCTATGATGATGAGACAAACACAGATAAATAAGCAAACAGATTTTGAATTTTATTTATATAGATAAGAGTACACGAGAAATCAAGAATTCTAGTGGGTGGCCCTCAGGAACAAAAACACAGTACATTCATTTTGGAAAATAACAAAAGGTCACAAATTTATATTATTCAACCTTGGACAAACATTCTTTTTTAAATAGAGAAATTGATATGTTAAAAACGTGCATGCACATTACAAAGCTTATAGAACTTTAATGATAGAATTTGAATTATAGTAGTTATGTTTTGTTGAATGAACATAAAACTTCAGTTGAACATTTTTGACTTTAAAATGGATAGCTGCTAACAGTTCACTGTAATTAACACTATTATTTAAAAGTTTAAAATAAAAAAAAAATCATACAATAAATTTTGCTTCTGGTTTCAAGAGAGCAAATATCAGGGCCGTAATCAGACAGGGGACAGAAGAATCTGAGCCTCCCCCCCCCCCCCAAGAGGTATACTCAGCACCCTCTGATGGAAATAGTTAATCTTTTGTAGTGGTATGTGGCTTCTTTTTCAGAATTCTTTGTAAACTTCGTTTTGTATAGCTCAGAATTAAGATTTTTTCGTTGCTGAATTTATGGTTATATTAATGATTATCAATTTATTTACATATTTAATTTAAAAAGATTCAATAAAGTTTTAAAAATTAAATTAAGAATATAGTATTTAGGGTACTTTTGTATTGTTGCGAGTTTCACCGATATACATTGCCGACTGATGAGCAGATACAGATGTGTAATTAGTTATATAGAGTACTACATTATCACGTTATGCATTATCAACTGATAAGTAATTACAGTCAATTTAATATTATGTGATATAATATATTTAGTTAAAATTAAAATATGTTTTAATGCAGTAATTTATTAAAAACTAAAATTTAACATTTTAGTACATTTCCCTCCGTCCCCAAATGTTTTTTCAAGGGATCCCCCTCCTTCAAGGCTGTTGAAACCCCCCCCCCCCTTCCCCTTGAATTTCACTCCAGCCAGTCTGGATTGCATTTCTGGCTACGGATCTGGCAAATATTAAATGGTAAGACGATGTCTCTGTTGTGTAAGCCTGTTAGTGTGTGTGTGTGTGACCTTGACTCTGTGAACGCGATACCTAGCGAACGAATGAAGTGTTTCAAAAATAATTTCGTACGATTAGTGAATAATGGAACCATATTGATTTTAAACGCAATCCGATGTTTGCACAATTAAAAAAAATCATAAATAATCAAGACGTTCAATAATCATAAATATATATCCATTTCAGGCGTAATTTTTATTCTAAAACAAATAAGTATTTTAAGACATTACTGTGAACCGTTAGATATTGCACGTTTTACAAATAAAAAAATTTGATGTGGGCAACACATGACTTTCCTTATATCATGTAATGAATTTACTACTCTTACAGTAAAAAAATAGTTTTTTCTTATAGTAGATACGAATATTCTTTCCAAGACATTGAATTTTCGACAATTAGTCGTCATTTTCATCGATTTAGCGTCATTTTTATCCATTTGGCGAGATTTTCGTTAATTTGGCAACATTTCAAAAAGTCGCTAAGTTGGCGACATTCCGCCAAAATTTCGCCAAGCGTTATGCACTGAGAAATAAGTTATTCTTACAGCCGATAAATGACTATTGGCGTCCAAATACAAAAGTGTTACTCAGAGTATCTTTTTTCATGAATGGAACGAGCTAGATCCACGAGAATGATGTCACCCAATTTATCGCATGGTATTACATATGAAAAGTGAACATGTTTATCAATAGGAATTTTTTTTTTGTTTTATATGATTTTTTGATATTTTTTTTTAAAATGTACAATATCTCAAAAACGGCTCGTGTTAGCGTTCTAAAATTTAAGTCAATCGTTTTCTAATGAAAAATTACATAAGAAATGTCCATTTGCGTAACTTTATTAGTGGTTTTGATTTTTTGACGATTTTTTCAAAATTTCATTCGAAAATTTAGGGGGGTTCAGGACATTCGATTGCGTATAAAAACAATAGGCTTCCAGTGTTTACGGATTGTGATTTTTGTACCAAATTTGGTTAAAATCGGTCCATTCGTTCGTCAGTTATCGTCTCCACAGACCCACTGACACACACACACACACACATACTTTCACACATCACACACACACACACACACACACAGACATCACTTCAAAAATGTTTGATTCGTGATCAGGGATACTTGAAACGTGCTCTCCCGTCGAAAACTTGAATTCGAATTTTCGACCCCGTCACAATACTTTCCTTATACATTATGTTTATAAGGAAAGTAATAATGTATAAAAAATCACATAAAATTAAAGGAGTAAGTATAATTAACATAAAACAGGACATATTATATAAGTAGTAAACATATATTTTTAATTATAGTACTGAATTACACATGATTAACATTAAAATAAAATAAAAAACGTTAAAAATGTATAGATTTTTAAAATTTCTCAAATGAATGCATTTTTTTAAGAGGACATCAGAAGAGATCAGAAAAGAGGATTTTTAAGAGGATCTGAAAATCATAAAATAGCAGGCAATTCATCTTATGAATTTTGTGTAAATGCTAGTTTCCAGAGTTTCAAGTTTCGTTTTTTCACTTGTCCAAAAATTGTTTGTGGTTCAAAATATTCTCTCAGTTGGAGCATTTGATCAATCCTTCATGAAAATAAAGGATAAATTTAACTTTTAAAAAAATAAATAAATCTAAAGGACTGCTACTTGTAAAAAAGGACTGTCCTTTAAAATAAAGGACGTATGGTCACAATAGCTATGCGTAAATTATTGTTACGAACATGAAAAATTCCTTCACTGGAGGCTCTTTTGAGAGCCAGAAAGAAAAAAAAAAAAAACACCGCACTTGCAACCATTCCTATAACGCGTATCTAGGGTTGCCATTTCCGGACAGTCGATTCAGGGTTGTCATATTTTGCAATTTATCCTCAATTTGGAGATTTTTGGCGGTATTTCGAATATTTGAGAACTTTTTCGCTATAACGAATATTCTACGAGATAGAGCCCCTTCTGGAAGTTTTTACAGAGAGTATATAAAAGGAGTCATCACTCAGTTGAGAAATAGTTGGCGTGATACTAGCTACATTGAATTGTGAGATATGTCAATGTTTTGAGAATAGCATCGGCTGTTTTGCGAAATTAGTTGAGCAATTAATTGCTGTTTTATTGTACTTGACAGCCGTTTATCTTGTGAAATATTTGTTTAGCTATTCGCTGTATATTGTTCCTGTTTACGCTGTACTTGAAACGTGTAAGCTATCCAGAAATTTGAACTCATTGTTGTATCCTGAATGTACATCCATTATTTCATAGGATGCGTAGTAACAGTGTGTTTGATGGATGCGTGCCGTAATAGACCTACAGTGTTATAATCTAACGCCGCTTACAATATCGGTTTTTTAAGACTATTATTTCTGTTAATGGATATACTGTTACTCTTAGTTGCTATACTACAAGAATAAGCAGAAGATTGAACAAAAAATATAAATTGCAAAACATTCTATGTTATAAACATTTTCTCGTATCTCAAATTTATTTTTTATATTTATTTTTTTGCAGAAATAGTGTTTTAGGGAATTTCTAAAATTTTTATTCAGTTACTGAATCTGATTGTGCATAATTCAATTTTAGAAACGTACTTGTGGCTTTTGGAAACACATTTGAATGGGAAATTTTGTATTTCATAAAGTATGATATGTAAATGGAATCAGATTGTTCTGGAATTGGAATATGACAGTAATTTTTTTGTAAAACTTTGTATAAACTTTAGTTCTTTCCTGAAACAATTTTATTTCAAGAATACATGTAATCGTTAACAATAGATGTTGTGCAGTCTTTAAAAACTGGTACTACTACTCCTAACAGAAGTTACTACTTCCAAAATTCTGTTTATTTACTTCAAAAATGAAATATTTGGATTCCGAAAACGTTGAAAACAAAAAATATATATTAGTATCCCTAAATTCGAATAGAGCGTTTATGAGTCGATGTCTGTGTGTGAGCGTTTGTGTGTGCGCATGTGTGTGTTAGCGTCTGTGCGTTAGTGTGTGCGTTAGTGTATGTGTGTGTTTGTGTTAGTGTGTGCACGTTAGTACGTGTGTATATCAGTGTGTATATATGTTAGTATGTGTGTATGTTAGTGTATGTGTGTTAGTGTGTGTGTGTGTTAGTGTGTGTGTGTGTTAGTGTGCATATGTGTGTTAGTGTGTGCACGTTAGCACGTGTGTATATCAGAGTGTATGTATATTAGTATGTATGTATGTTAGTGTATATTTATTTATTTGAGTCTGTGAACGTGATATTTTACAAATGAATTCAGCGTTTTGAGAATAATTTGGCACGGTTATAACAATTAGTGAATACTGGAACCTTATTTATTTTAAAATGCAATCGAATGTTCGAAAAACACACCAATTTTCGAACATATTTTTGAAAAATCATTAAAAATCAGGACCTTTACTATAATGATAAATAAATACATTATGTAGCTCAAGTCATGTGCTGGTCGCATCACGTTACTTCATTGCACTTTACAGCTCATATTTGAGAGAACAATTTTATCCAGCACCATGTTCATGCAATAATATATGAAAAGGATGAATTTCATGAAATAAAAAATGAGAATATATTGCCACCCACCGATTTGCTTGCGAATAAATTCGTGCTTATACATACATTCTCACTAATGCTGTTTACACATGGTTAACTTTTTTAATAAAGCCTTGCTTTGACATCATAGAATATCCTCAACAGCAACAAGCTACCGATGACATTGTCAAATGGTTCTTCTGGATTGTTCCCCATCCGCCAAATGCTTATTAACAGCAATCCTCATCAGTTTTTTCCCCTGTCGTTTAATTAACATCCGTCATAAAGATGAAAGATAATCTCTGTTATGCCGTGGTGGGAGGAGACCTGTAATGGCATTTACAAAACGACAATAAATAGAAGCACGTGCAATTTTTTTTTTGTTTGCGGGATCGGTTTGTTTTTGGGATTTTAATAGTTGGGGACATCTGCCGCTGACGATGCAATGGTTGTGTTACCGGATTTATTAATTGGTCGTTTGTTAAATGACAATGTCGGCTTGATGAGTGGATTTACTTGATAGCTACTGGACTGTCTCGGTTTTAAGATAGTAGTAACAATGTGTGTTTGTATGTACAATGTAAAGGAAATGAAACTAAATGGTGAAATTGACTCCCCGTGACAACAATTACAGAAGTGTTACATTAACTCACAGTTACAAAATTATCGGAATTCATTCCAAAACTTCAAGAGAAGACGCCAATTACAGATCCACTGTTGGTTGTTTTGGAATGGTTGTTTTATCGAATTTATTAATTGATCATTTGTTTAATGCCAATGTCGGCTTGATGAGTGAATTCTCTCGATAGCTACTGGACTGTCTCGGTTTAAATATAGTAACAATGTGTGTCTGTGTGTACAATATAAAAAAATCTGATGTGGGCAACACATGACTTTCCTTATATAATGCAAGGAATTTACTACTTTTACAGTTAAAAAAAATATTCTTATAGCAGATACTTATATTCTTTCTAAGATATTGAATTTTCTTCAATTGGTCGATATTTTCATTGATTTAGCGTCATTTTTATCCATTTGGCGAGATTTTTGTTAATTTGCCAACAATTAAAATATCGCCAAGTTGGCGACATTCCGCCAAAATCTCGCCAAGCGTTATGGATGGAGAAATAAGTTATTCTTACAGCAGATAAATTACTATTGGCGTTCAAATACAAAAGTATTACTCAAAGTATCTTTTTTCCTGAATGGAACGAGCTATTTCCACGAGAATGATGTCACCGAATATATCACATGGTATTACATATGAAAAGTGAACATGTTTCTCAATAGGAAATATATTTTTTTAATTTTATATGACTTTTTGATAATTTTTTGAAAAATGTGCAGTATCTCGAAAACGGTTCATGTTAGCGTTCTAAAATTTACGTCAATCGTTTTCTAATGAAAAATTACATAAGAAATATCTATTTGCGTAACTTTATTAGCAGTTTTGATTTTTTGACGATTTTTTCAAAATTTCACTCGAAAATTTAGGGGGGTTCTGAACATTCGATTGCGTATAAAAACAATAGGCTTCCAGTGTTTATTGATTGTGATTTTTGTACTAAATTTGTTTGAATCGGTCCATTCGTTCGTCAGTTATCTTCTCCACAGACTCACTGACACACACACACATACTTTCACACACACACACATACTTTCACATACACACAAACACACATACTTTCACACACACACAAACACACATATTTTCACACACACACACACACACACACAGAGACATCACTTCAAAAATGTTTGATTCGTGATCAGGGATGCTTGAAACGTGCTCTCCCGTCGAAAACTCGAATCCGAATTTTCGATCCCGTCACAATACTTTCCTTATACATTATGTATATTAGGAAAGTAAAAATGAAACTAAAATTGTGAAATTAATTCCCCGTGACAATAACTAGGAAGTGCTATAGCTTCAAAATTATCATAATTTATTCTAAAACTTCAAAGACTTTAACTATAGATCTACTGTTGGTTGTATTGTATTGTATTGGTTGTGTTACCGGATTTAGTAATTGATCGTTTGTTCAAAAACAATATCGGTTTGAAATGTAGATTCACTTAATAGCTACTGGACTTTCTCGGTTTAAAGATGGTAGTAACAATGTGTGTTTGTATGTACCAATGTAAAGAAAATTAAACTACAATGGTGAAATTGATCCCCTCTACAATAGTTAAAAATGTGTTATATTAACTCAAAGTTACAAAATTATCAGAATTTGTTCTAAAACTTCAAGCGAAGACTTCAACTGCAGATATAATGTTGGTTGTGGTGGAATATTTGTGCCACCAGATTTATTAATTGTTCGTTTGGTAAATAACAATGTTGGCTTGAAGAGTGGATTTACTTCATAGGTATTGGACTGTCTCGGTTTAAAGATAGTAGTAACACTTGTGTGTGTTATTTTGAACAATGTAAAGAAAATGAAACAAAAATGATTAGATAATTAAACGTAACAACAATTAAAGGAGATCTATATTAATGCAAAGTTACAAGATTATTATCATTTCTCCTAAAACGTCAAACAAGGACTTCAACTACAGATCTACTGTTGGTTCTGATGGAATGAAAGTGTTACCGAATTTATTAATTGGTCATTTGGTAAATAACAAAGCCGGCTTGAAGAGTGGACTCACTTAATAGGTACTGGACTCACTTGGCTGTAATCTCTATTATACAATCGGGCATAGCCCCTTTACTATCGATAGGCCAACCTATACTCATAGACCCCCCCCCATTTAAAAAAAATCTGATGTGGCAGCACATGACTTTCCTTATATAATGCAATGAATTCACTACTTTTACAGTTAAAAAATGTTATTCTTATAGTAGATACTTATTTTCTTTCCAAGATATTGAATTTTCTTCAATTAGTCGTTATTTTTGTTGATTTAGGGTCATTTTTATACATTTGGCGAGATTTTATTTGATTTGCAACGTTTAAAAAGTCGCCAAGTTGGCGACATTCCGCCAAATTCATTGCCAAAATCTCGCCAAGCGTTATGGACGGAGAAATAAGTTATTCTTACAGCAGATAAATGGCTATTGGCGTTCAAATACAAAAGTATTACTCAAACTCAAAGTATCTTTTCTCGTGAATGGAATGAGTTAGATCCACGAAAATGATGTCACCGAATTTATCGCATGATATTACATATGAAAAGTGAACATGTTTCTTAATAGTTAATATTTTTATTTTATTTTAATTGATTTTTTGATAAATTTATTTGGAAAATGTGCAATATCTCGAGAACGGATAATGTTAGCGTTTTACAGTTTGTGTCAATCGTTTTCTAAGGAAAAATTACATAAAAAATGTCTATTTGCGTAACTTTATTAAAGATTTTGATTTTTCGATGATTTTTTCAAAATTTCACTCGAAAATTTAGGGGGGGGGGCTGTCTGAACATTCGATTGTGTTTAAAAACAATAGGCTTCGAGTATTTACGGATTGTGATTTTTGTACCAAATTTCATTCGAATCGCTCTATTCGTTCGTGAGATATCGTCTCCACAGGCTCACTGACACACACACGCACACACACACACACACACAGACATCACCTCAAAAATGTTTGATTCGTGATCAGGGATGCTTGAAACGTGCTCTCCCGTCGAAAACTCGAATTCGAATTTTCGATCCGGTCACATTACTTTCCTTATACATTATGTATATAAGGAAAGTAATATTGGTTTGCTATAAAGACTTTCCTCAGAACCTTGGATACATATTGTTGCAAAAACTGCTTTGGGTTGGTTCTTCAAAGCGTTTGCAGTAATTGACGAAAAGAGATTACTTTCCCTACAAATAATTGCCCATTCTTTTATCTGAGGAATCTCGAAAATTTCATTATAGTCGAGACTTTATCGTGAATGAGCAGTTTATTGCTAACCAACTAACCTTTTAAAGTGAAATTTTGCTTACAAATACCATCTGTATATCACGCATATTTTATTGAAATAACACTGGTTAAAAAGTACCATGCTTTGTAAGTGAAAACATATTTGATTTGCAACTGAGTAAAACCTACCTAGAAGCTTCAATTTCACATTGTGAACCGGTTTAGTCCAAGAACGGTAACAAATGCTTAATCACCACTAGGAGAGATATAACAAGTGCTTGACCCCCTCCTCAATTAGAAGAGCGATAACAACCACCATTAACAGAACATTACCAAACTCTTAACTATAACTATTAATAGAGTACTAACATGTATTTAACCACCACTAGAATAGCGCTAATAATGCTTAACCACCATTACATGAGCACAAAAAGCGTTTGATCAACACTCAAAGGGCTCTAACAAGAGCTTGATACTACTAAAAGAATATTAACAAACGCCTTGCAACAACAAAAGGAGCGCTAACAAGCACTTTTTTTTCTTACCCAGACCATCCGACCTATTTGAAGGTGTAAGGTATTTGCTTGGACGGCGAGGAAAGTGTGATCTAATTTAGATCAAAACATAATTGGATGGCAACCACAGGGACCTTAACACCCTTTCTCTAACCCATTATCTCTCGGATAGAGGTTTAGATCTACATATTTATCGTGCCTATACTCCGTGTAGACACGTGGACAATTTTAGGCGGAGTCGAAAGTAAAACATGGGACTACCAAATGCGATCCATCTCACCTTAACCATTGGTGCTATTGCAGACTGCTAACAATTGTTTGGTCAACACTAACTAGCAAGCGTTCGACCACTACTAGATTAGAGCTAACAAGCGCTTAATTGCCAATAGAAGAACGCGATCACCAATACTGATCGTTACATTGGAAGAACTAACTCTTCGAGAGGTTAGATTAAAATCCAAGCCTATATCTCGCTGAATTCGAGACGAATTAATTTGGGCTTCTGTGTTAATCATTTGTAAGTTAATTCAAGGTAATCCCTTCCATTGTCTGAATAGTGCAACTGCAAAGGTGTATACTGGATCCAAAACTGGACTTTTCTTCCGCCTACAACCCCTAGCAAAGTATAAATTTTAAAAATATGCAGTGGAAATTTTTCAAACTCAGGCACAGTGCTAGAGGGAAAGGTTTGTTTTATTACATGGCATGTTCGTTATAGTATATGGTACTGTAGCTGGTAGTATAACTGTAATCCAGGTAAATTCAATTCCCAGTTAATTTTTAGCCCTTATTGGCAATATCGGCAAAAGTTTCACATGCCAGTATTGTCACAATATTGTACACTAACATCTGTTAACGAGATTCGTGACTAAACTGTTCTCAGAAATGAGAGATCTTTTGCATTACATTAGAAACGAAGCGCTTATCTTGCCAATCGTGCAACTTTAAAATCTTGATAGTACGGTAAAAGACCTTACTGTTGATAGTAAGTAATATTCCAATCAAACAAATATTCAGAAGAAGGCGATGGGGGTAATTGATTATTTGGCGCTCATTTTTATATACCAAAATCTAAAATTAGTAAGTAAACTTTTAATAAAATAGTTCAAAGTGTTATTTTTAGTGTTATCGCCTCTTTGCATTAACAAGCGACTTCACTTTCTTTTCTTAATACTATATACATAACTGTTATCCAACAAATGACAGTCTGATGTCAGAATCGTTTGAAAGCCAGTCTTTGGAACAAAGTCTTTTGTCCCATTTTGTTTTAGAAACTTAATATATATATTGTTTAAGCCTAGTATCTTCATTCATAATGTCATCTTTTCTATATACCAAACACAAGTTTGATATTTGGGGCCTCCTTTATTATTCGCAATCTAAAACAATTGCAAAGTTATAAGAAGAATCATGTGATAAAAATCTACACATGGATCTTAACCCCGTCAAATAGGAGTTGAACTACCTGTGTGCAGCAACGCGCTGTCACCTCTCCAGGCACAAAAGACATCAAAGTCATCCCCGAATCACAGCCGCGACTTCATTCGATAAATATTTATAAGGTAGCATTCCTATTCAATTCACCCTTCCCTCACTGAATGTAACCGCAGCATCAACGCCACAAACAAAAGGAATCGCCAATTAAAAGGAGAAAAGGCAACTGGCCACCAAATTCGAGACGGCAAACTCTCTGACACGACTCTGTATCGCTATGTGGCAATTTTCTTGTCACTCTTGTAGGTATGGACACGCTGTAACGGGGTGGAGAAAGACGGGTGCACGAAAGGGACTTGCTGACAGTTGGGACAGACTGACAGACAAGGATGTCACTGGGAATCGGCAATTACTTTTACTAGCCGTTTCTTACTGGAGCTGAATTTCGCAGTTAAATGATTAGTAGAAGCATTTTTTTTTATTCATCCCTGCGCGTGGATTCTTTTTAATTACGTGGCTGTCTTATTAGTGCAAAATGCTGATTGGGAATTGCAGCTGTTGCAGAATGTCGCGGACAATGCGAGCAAGCATGGATGTTGTTCTTTGTATCTCTTGTTGGAAGTGATGTTTTGAAAAGTGCTGTCTGACTTAGCTTCTCATTTTTAAAAAATTAACTTCGGAGAAGTTGGAGCGTTTGTCTCTGTCACTTTGCTGAAATATAAATGAAAAATTTTATATCACACCGCTGTCATAACTTGGGAAAGTACTTATAATGGAAATATTTAAGGTCTTTTGTACAAAGAAGTATCAGATAGTAAATTAAATTGAAGAGATTGCAATATGTTTTCTTTATTAAATTTGTCTTCTGGGGAAATGTTGACACAATTATACAATGTGCAAAAATGTAAGTTGCTTTTCCACAATCTATCCTCAAAATATTGAGTTCTATTACCAATATGAAATATCTGGTAATGATAGACACACATATCTGGTATGATAGATATTGATGATCCCAATTATTGACCATCAATATAAGACGATTATTGATGGTCCCTAATTGGGGGAAAAGATTGAGAACGGTAGAAGGGGTTAGAGGTAGGGAGATACAACACATTATACTATGTGTGATTACTATATTTAATACTGGAACGACAGAGGAATTTTTGGAGAAATCGTTTCTCAATGTAGTTATGTGGTCAAAATGACCGCTTCCGTCGTTTTAGTGTTAAAATACTTTTGATATTTTTTGCGCATAAAACACATATAGTTATGTTAGTTAAATTACCCATAATTCAAATGTTTCTGATAGATGGCCTGGATTCTGCTGAGATTTATCGAAGCTTAGTAGGAATACTTTTCACAATGCATCAAATAAATTTGAATGACAGAATTGGTTTATACAGACTGAATGAAAAGTTCCGAACATTGAATTTTAAAATTATGAAATGCACCGATAAATTGATAGTAGAAATTTCTTTTTTATTTGGATGACATTAATATATCCTCAAAAATATATCAAAAATATCGTCTGCTGTTTTTAATGGATCAGACAATCATTACGGGCCTATTTTCATCAATTGAAGAACATGGCGTGTTCGCAGAGTGAAATAATTTTTATTTCAGAGCAATATTCCTGTAACCATTATTATGACAGTGTCATTGAAGAGTTTTGGCAGAGTTCATTGAAGAGTTTTGGAAGAGTTCATTGAAGAGTTTTGGAAGAGTTCATTGAAGAGTTTTGGAAGAGTTCACAGAAGAGTTTTGGAAGAGTTCATTGAAGAGTTTTTGAAGAGTTCATTGAAGAGTTTTAGAAGAGTTAATTGAAGAGTTTTGGAAGAGTTCATTGTGAAGAGTTTTGGAAGAGTTCATTGAAGAGTTTTAGAAGAGTTCATTGAGACGAGTTCATTGACTAGCTTTGGAACAATTCATTGGGGGGGGGGGGGGAGTTTTGGAACAGTTTTTGAATAGTTCATTAAAGAATTTTGGGATAGTTCATTGGAGAGTTTTGGAAGAATTCATTGGAGAGTTTTGGAAGAGTTCATTGAAGAGTTTTGGAAGAGTTCATTGAAGAGGTTGGGAAGAGTTCATGAGAGATAGAGAGATAGATAGAGAGAGAGAGAGCTTCATTGGAGATTTTGGAATAGTTAGGATAGTTCATTGGAGGGAGAGTTTTGGAGAATCCCCCTGCAAAGGGGAATTGAACTGCTTGAGATAGGGTATGTCAAATACCTGCCTTTTTGAGAGGTTCTTCGTTTGGGATGGACGCTGTACCACCCGTACGCCAATGGTTCAATATTTTTAAAATAAATTATGAGCGCAATGCAAAGTAGAAATGAAACAATAAAGAATATTCCTACGTATTCAAAATTATTTTACCTTTCAATTTATTTTTTTCTCCATATATTCTGTACTCTATCGTACGACTATGGGAAAATACCGGTTAATTATACTCATAATTTAAGAATCCTTAATTTAAAAATAATCAAAAATACATATAATAAATACTACGCCTTTCTGTTTTGTTAACTTACAATAGCGACTACTTTACTAATACTCGCGTCACCTAGATATAATTCTCAAATAATTATGGCATTTTCAAGCGTTCCATTAATGGAGTTAGAGAGAAGTTAAAACTCCTCTTGAAAATGCCATAACGCTTTGAGACTTATATTAGTAAAGCGTCCCTTGTTTCAATTTGATATAATAGAGAGGCATAGTATTGATAATATTATTTTTGATTATTTTTAAATTAAGATTCCCTAATTATCAGTTTAATTAATCGGTATTTTTTAACAGTTGTACAGCAAAGTTCAGAATATAAGGAGATAAAATAAATTAAGACGTAAAATAGTTTTATATATGTAGGAATATTCCTTATAGTTTTAATTCTAATTTGCATTGCGCTGTTCATTTAATTTTATAAAATTGACAGTTTAATTAAATATTTTAAGCATTTCAACATAGAAATACATACAATGCAGGGGCGATTATCTTATCGCAACACCATCTGTATTATTGTCTCAAATGATATTGGCACATTCTCAGTATGGAGTTTTAACTCCTTATCTTTACCTCCATAGTTTCATCCATGGGAGTTTTATCGCCTTCTTTCTAACTCCATGCAGGATAAGTTGCAAGTTTTCTCCCACGTTGCCACATTTGAAGCACCCAAAAAGTTTTGGAAGAGTTCATTGAAGAGTTTTGGAAGAGTTCATTGAAGAGTTTTGGAAGAGTTAGTTCATTGGAGAGGTTTGGAAGAGTTCATTAAAGAGTTTTGGGATAGTTCTATTTGAGAGAGAGAGGGGGGGGAGAGAGAGGGGGGGGGGGAGAGAGATAAAGAAAGAGAGAGAGAGAGAACAAGAGATAGAGATAGAGAGAGAGCTAGATATATATATATATATATATATATATATATATATATACATATATATATATATATGTATATATATATATGTATATATATATATATATATATATATATATACATATATATATATATATATATATATATATGTATATATATATATATAGAGAGAGAGAGAGATAAAGAAAGAGAGAGAGCTAGAGATAGATAGAGAGAGAGATAAAGAGAGAGAGCTAGAGATAGAGAAAGAGAAAGAGAGAGAGATAGAGATAGAGAGATAGATAGAGAGAGAGAAAGAGAGAGATAGAGATAGAGATAGAGAGAGATAGAGATAGAGAGAGAGATAAAGAAAGAGAGAGAGATAGAGAGAGAGAGAGAGCAGTTCATTGAAGAGTTTTTGAATAGTTCATTAAAGAGTTTTGGGATAGTTCATTGGAGAGTTTTGGAAGAGTTAGTTCATTGGAGAGGTTTGGAAGAGTTCATTAAAGAGTTTTGGAGATAAAGAAAGAGAGAGAGCTAGAGATAGAGAGATAGAGATAGATATAGAGAGATAGAGATAGATATAGAGAGATAGAGATAGATATAGAGATAGATAGATAGATAGATAGATAGATAGAGAGAGAGAGAGCTATATATATATATGAGAGAGAGAGAGAGAGGAGTTTTAAAAGAGTTCATTGAAGAGTTTTAGAAGAGTTCACTGACTAGTTTTGGAACAGTTCATTGGGGTGGGGGGGGGGAGAGTTTTTGAACAGTTCATTGAAGAGTTTTTGGCTAGTTCATTAAAGAGTTTTGGGAAAGTTCATTGGAGATTTTGGAATAGTTCATGAAAGAGTTTTGGAATAGTTCATTGGAGAGTTTTGGAAGAGTTCATTGGAGAGTTTTGGAAGAGTTCATTGAAGAGATGTAGTGACTAGTCTTTATTTCAGACAATTAATCCAGAGGTAAAATGGAAAGCATTAGGTGTTCCCGTTTTGTTTGCAACAGTTCCAATTTCTTGACGCTTTAAGAACCTTGTAATTGTTACATTATTAGGGGGTTTTAGAACATGGGTATTTCTTCGGAAACTCTTCAATGAAACTCTTATAAGAATGGATAGATAAATATTTGTCTAAAATAAAAAAAATTTTATTCTGGAAAACGGTCCGATTGATGAAATAGAGGGCTGTAATTGTCGTCTGACATATTATAAACAGCAGACGATGTCTCTGATATATTTTAGAGGGTATATTAGTGTATCATAACTGAAAAAATCTACTATTTCAAGGTTTTGGTACATTACATTATTTTAAAATTTACAGTGCAAAATTGCGTGTCTTGTAAATAACACTTTATCCCTACAGCAGGGATATTTAACCCAACACTTTTTCTTTTCGGAAATATTCTAAAGACTCTTGCTAAGCTTATTTGTGTTTTAGCCACCAGATACACCCATTAGAGATTTAGTTGAGGAAGACATGGAATGAGCAATATTTTAATTGCAATCTCTCCTAACATTTCCAAACCCAAAAATAATTGTTACTGAGTGACTATAGTAATAACCGAATGCAAGTACGATGGCGATTATTTATTATTCGGTCCTGAAAATGATGTAATCATGGCAGCACACTAAATTAATTCTTTAGCAACGATGACCTCATCTGGGTACAGAATCTAACCGTTGTCACTGGGTCAACATAGTTTGTCACTTTTCTGTGAAACTTGTCACTGTTTTACCTTAGAGAAATTGCCTAAAGATACTTGTACTAATGATTCCGGTGGGAAACTAGTTTTCATTTTCCTTTGCAATACCTCTGCTGTCACTGAGTTATGTCACAAAATCTTTCAGACTGCAAATGTGGTTCGTTTCGCTCAAATGTTATAATGAGTGATGACACTAAAATTAACTGGAGTGCGACTCAATTTGACTCTCTCATACCAGAATCCATTTTTAGTAACTTTTACTTTTCAAATTTTACAAGAGATTTTTCTGAAAACTCGGTATTTTGGGTTCAAATAATTACGACTATAACCTGTTACCTTTCACTTTAACCTTTTGGTTACGGGTGGGACAACGTCCATCCCAAACGAAGAACCTCCCAAAAAGACAGGTATTTGACATACTCTATCCCAAACATTTCGACTCCCCTTTGCAGACAGTGGCGTCCATGGAAATCGCCGGTAGAAGCATTGCACCTGCCATTGTAGTCCATGGATGCCAATGCCTGCAAAGGGGGATTAAACTGTTTGGGATAGGGTATGTCAAATACCTGTCTTTTTGAGATTAATCGGTATTTTTAATTAATTAATTTTACTTAATTATTTAATTAATCGGTATTTTTTAACAGTTGTACGGCAAAGTTTAGAATATAAGGAGATAAAAATAAATTGAGACGTAAAATAGTTTTATATACGTAGGAATATTCCTTATAGTTTGAGTTCTAATTTGCATTGCGCTGCTCATTTAATTTTACAAAATTGACAGTTTAACTAAATATTTTAGGCCTTTCAACATAGAAATACATACAATGCAGCTGCGATTATCTTATCGCAGCGCCACCTGTATTATTGTCTGAAATGATATTGGCACATTCTCAGTATGGAGTTTAATTCTTTATCTTTACCTCCATGGTTTCATCCATGGGAGTTTTATCGCCTTCTTTCTAACTCCATGCAGAATACGTTGCAAGTTTTCTCACGTTAAAGTAACAAAAAACATATAAAAAATTAGATATTTCTCAAGTTTTCGTTGTATACACTTGCAACACCGCACTGCACAAATCCAATTCAATCTTTTAGTCAGACCAGCAAGGAACCATATACTTACGCTGCAAATCTGAACAGTAAACTATAATGCATGACTTGGAGTCATTGTTATGCGGACCACGAGCCGCATGATGATTTCGAGAGGCGAAAAAATTGTTATTTCGGGGCGGACCATGTGCTTATCGCCGGTTATGTTTCAATGCGTTCGGTACCGCCCCCTCAACAGACCGTTCTGTTTAAGCTGGAAAGGCAATCGAACATGAAAATAACACAGCGGCTTTGTTTCGGAATTTTTGCGCTATGCCGGGTGGGAGTGTCTCAAAGGAATATATATATATATATATATATATATATATATATATATATATATATATATATATATATATATATATATATATATATATATATATATATATAAATCTGATGTGAAAAGAATATGACTTTCTCTACAGACAGAAATTAGTTTTCACTTTCCTACTCTCACAATTCATTAAATTAATTTTTTTTTATTATAAATAATAACAATTTTATTATGAATAAAACATTATTATTAACAATTTTATTATATATAAAACATTATTATTAACAATCTTATTATATATAAAACATTATTATTAACAATTTTATTATAATTAAAACATTATTATTAAAAATTTTATTATAAATACTTATTAACAATTTTAACAATTTTATTATAAATAATTATTAACAATATTAACAATTTTATTATAAATAATTATTAACAATAATAACAATTTTATTGCAAATAACACTTATTAATAATAATTTTATTATAAATAAAATAAAATTATTTATTAGAAATGATTAGACACTTGATACATTCCATCATTCGCCTATACATCGGCCAGCATCGTGAGCCATTTATCTGTCACCTGACATCGCACCATTGGGGGTGGAACTCACTGAGCACACCAACACAACATCCATGACCACAAGGGGGATTGGATTTAATCTGTACTTAAATCTACAACCCGGCAGTCGAACGAGAACGAAGAAACGCTTGCCTCGACCGCTCAGCCACCGCGTCTGCTATTTGCACGAAATAACAATAATAGTTATTTTATTACATTGATGTGCAGTTTTAATCCAATTTTTTGTTTCATTTGGGGACTGGACGTATTTTCAAAGGCGACGTGGTGAAAATGCGAAAAAACTAAAATAGTTAGAGAAGAATTAGATTTAGAGTTATGGGGTTGGTCTTATTCTTTTCGACGTTGAAAATTACGCATGAAACACGCATTTAATGGATACATTTGAGCATACGTAGTATTTTATTTTAATCTTGACGGTTTTTGTGGGGCATTTCGCATAAAAAGTTGGGTTCTCTTTTTTCCGAATCGTACCGAGATCTAATCAAACCAAATTTTGTGAAATTTCGTCGAATAATTTTTGGACTATAGTGGATACATGCACTGCTTAGACAGACAGACACACAGGCAGACGTCAAGTAAAAAATTTTATTGGGTCGATCTGTCAAATACCCGAGTTGTGATTCTCGACACGATTCCAATACTTTCCCATACAGTACCATGTACTGAAGGAAAAGCAATTAATTATTGGTCGTAGGAATAAAGTGAAATATGAAAAACTGTCAGAAAATACAGGAGAATATAGTTATGACAGTTTCAGCCAGCGGGACTTATAACTTAATAAAAATGCGAAATTTAATTAATGCATCGAAATCAACATTTGCCTGAATTTTGTTATTCGTTTTACTCGAAAACTACAATAGTCAAGCAGAAAAAAAAATCTGGAAAATACAAGTAATGCGTGAATTTCTTCCCCATTTTATAAAATTCGAGGAATTTCTGGACCTCGCTAAAAGTCGTCGAGTTATCGATATTTCGCCAAATCCGTCACTAATGTGACCGAATTTGTCGCCAATGTGACCGAACCCATACCGTCCAATTGCAACAATGGTTTTCAATTACGTATTCATGACAATATGATATTCCCTCCGTTTCATCCGAGTTACATTTGCTTCAAGATTTATTCTCTATCCTAAGATATTTCACATTAATAATTGCAACTTAATTCATTAAGAATGTTTCAGCTTTATTGTGTTTGCTAAGCTTAAGTACACGCTCCCTATCCCTAAGATGTTTCACATTGAAGCTGTAACTTAATTCTTTAAGAATATTTCAACCTCCCTGTCATTGCTAAGCTTAAGTTCAATTCGATATAGATTTGGCCTCCCAATGTATGATTACCTTTCTGCAACATACTATATCAATGCATGCTCCTACCCACGCTCCCTAAGATGTTTCACATCAATAATTGCAACTTTATTCTCTAAGAATATTTCAGCTTCCTTGTCTTTGCTAAGCTTAAGTTCACGCTCCCTGAGATGTTTCACATCAAAACTTCAACTTAATTCTTAAAGATGTTAGCTTCCATGTCTTTGCTAGGCTTAACTACTATTCCATATAGATTTGGCCTCCCAATGTATGATTACCTGTCTACAACATACCATATCAATTCATGTTCTACCCACGCTCCCTAAGATGTTTCACATTAATAATTGCAACTTAATTCTTTAAGAATATTTCATCTTCCCTGTCTTTGCCAAGCTTAAGTCCAGGCTCCCTGAGATGTTTCACATCAAACTGTAACTTAATTCTTTAAGAATCTTCCAGCCTCCCTTGTCTTTGCTAGGTTTAAGTTCAATTCGATATAGATTTGGCCTCCCAATGTATATGATTACCTTTCTACAACATACCATATCAAAGCATGCTCCTACCCTCGCTCCCTACGATGTTTCACATTAAGAATCGCAATTTAATTCTTTAAGAATGTTTCAGCTTTATTGTCTTTGCTAAGCTTAAGTACACGCTCCCTATCCCTAAGATGTTTGACATCGAAGCTGTAACTTAATTCTTTAAGAATATTTCAACCTCCCTGTCATTGCTAAGCTTAAGTTCTATTCGATATAGATTTGGTCTCCCAATGTATGATTACCTTTCTCCAACATATTATATCAATGCATGCTCCTACCCACGCTCCCTAAGATGTTTCAAATCAATAATTGCAACTTTATTCTCTAAGAATATTTCAGCTTCCTTGTCTTTGCTAAGCTTAAGTTCACGCTCCCTGAGATGTTTCACATCAAAACTTCAACTTAATTCTTAAAGATGTTAGCTTTCATGTCTTTGCTAGGCTTAACCTTGCAAAGGGAGGCTGGAACTACTATTCTATATAGATTTGGCCTCCCAATGTATGATTACCTGTCTACAACATACCATATCAATTCATGTTCCTACCCACGCTCCCTAAGATGTTTCACATTAATAATTGCAACTTAATTCTTTAAGAATATTTCATCTTCCCTGTCTTTGCCAAGCTTAAGTCTAGGCTCCCTGAGATGTTTCACATCAAACTGTAACTTAATTCTTTAAGAATCTTCCAGCCTCCCTTGTCTTTGCCAGGTTTAAGTTCCATTCGATATAGATTTGGCCTCCCAATGTATATGATTACCTTTCTACAACATACCATATCAAAGCATGCTCCTACCCTCGCTCCCTACGATGTTTCACATTAAGAATCGCAACTTAATTCTTTAAGAATATTTCATCTTCCCTGTCTTTGCCAAGCTTAAGTCCAGGCTCCCTGAGATGTTTCACATCAAACTGTAACTTAATTCTTTAAGAATCTTCCAGCCTCCCTTGTCTTTGCTAGGTTTAAGTTCTATTCGATATTGATTTGGCCTCCCAATGTATATGATTACCTTTCTACAACATACCATATCAAAGCATGCTCCTACCCTCGCTCCCTACGATGTTTCACATTAAGAATTGCAACTTAATTCTTTAAAAATGTTTCATCTTCCCTGTCTTTGCTAAGTTTAAGTCTAGGCTCCCTGAGATGTTTCACATCAAACTCTAACTTAATTCTTTAAGAATCTTCCTGCCTCCCTTGTCTTTGTTAGGTTTAAGTTTTATTCGATATAGATTTGGCCTTCCAATGTATGTGATTACCTTTCTACAACATACCATATCAAAGCATGCTCCTACCCTCGCTCCCTATGATGTTTCACATTAAGAATCGCAACTTAATTCTTTAAGAATGTTTCAGCTTCCCTGTCTTTGCTAAGTCCACGCTCTCTGAGTTGCAACTTAATGTTAGTTAGTTTCCATGTCGTTGCTAGGCTTAAGTACTATCCGATATATATTGGCTCTCCCAATGATATGATTACCTTTCTACAACATGCCATATCAATGCATGTTCCTACCCAGACACGTATAAGCGTACAGTTATGATACCATGAATTTCCGTAATCACACAAGGAGCACCTGTAATCTGTGCAATCCTCTTCGGTCCCATCAACACTGCATTTGCATGCGCGGCACGAGCGACAGCATATCGGTGGCAGGAAAATTGTTATCGGGAGGCGTGTTTATCAGTTCTATGTTCCAGTGCACCCAGCTCCGCCCCCGCCGGAGTTCTGTTTGTTTTGGGGCCGTAACGATGCTGTGAATTATGCACAACGAGATAAACACCGTGACAGTGAAGCGAGGCAGAGATAGGGATCTCAATCGCATGGAATTGAGTGGAGTCGATATTGGCGGTGCTTCGTTTTGAAGTTTCGTTGCTCTTCGGGGTCAATGGTCACAGTCTTTATAATTTCGAGAGGAGTGGCTAGTAAAGCATGTTTGCGTGAACAAAAAAATATACCAAGACTTCCCGGTATTTCTCAGAAGGAGCTGGGATTTCAGGGAAGCAACTTCTGCCCTGTGGCAAGCCGGAGCCAGAGGGTGCTTTGACCTCCAGGAGGTTTTCTCCATGGACATATATTACTCAGTCTCTTTTTCCCACTGATAAAAAAAGTATCTGATGTGGACAGCACATGACTTTCCTTGCATCATGCAATGAATTGACATCTTTCACATTAAAAAAAATCTGATGTGGGCAACACATGACTTTCCTTATATAATGCAATAAATTTACAACTTTTACAGTTAAAAAAATGTTATTCTTATAGTAGATACTTATATTCTTTCCAAGATATTGAATTTTCTTCAATTAGTCGTCATTTTCATTGATTTAGCGTCATTTTTATCAATTTGGCTAGATTTTTGTTAATTTGGCAACAATTAAAAATGTCGCCAAGTTGGCGACATTCCGCCAAAGTCGTCGCCAAAATCTCGCCAAGCGTTATGGACGGAGAAATAAGTTATTCTTACAGCAGATAAATGACTATTAGCGTTCAAGTACAAAAGTATTACTCAAAGTATCTTTTTCCATGAATGGAACGAGCTAGATCCACGAGAATGATGTCACCAAATTCATCGCATGGTATTATGTATGAAAAGTGAACATGTTTCTCAATAGGAAATATTTTTTTTTATTTTATATAACCTTTTGATAATTTTTTTTGAAAAATGTGCAATGTCTCGAGAACGGTTCATGTTAGCGTTCTAAAATTTATGTCAATCGTTTTCTAATAAAAAATTACATAAGAAATGTCTATTTGCGTAACTATATTAGCAGTTTTGATTTTTTGACGATTTTTTCAATATTTTACTCGAAAATTTAGGGGTGTTCTGAACATTCGATTGCGTATAAAAACAATAGGATTCCAGTGTTTATGGATTGTGATTTTTGTACCAAATTTCTTTCGAATCGGTCCATTCGTTCGTCAGTTATCGTCTCCACAGGCTCACTGACACACACGCACACACACACATACTTTCACACACAGACATCACTTCAAAAATGTTTGATTCGTGATCAGGGATGCTTGAAACGTGCTCTCCCGTCGAAAACTCGAATTCGAATTTTCGACCCCGTTACAATTCTTTCCTTATACATTATGTATATAAGGAAAGTAATAATGTATAAGATCCGTGGCTTAGTGTTCTTAACGTTGAATTTTACATTTGACACTTTTCTGAATGACATGTAAAACTATTTCGTACCCAATTAACTTATATTTAGATCAACTCTGAATTGACAATTATCATTATTGATAGCATCCGCAATAGTCCATATATTAAAATATTTCAATAATTAATTCCTCCATTTGACGCCATCTTAATTGATGTAATCGTTAATTCATACAATTTGACGATAATTTCGCCAATCTGGGGCGAAATATCGCCAAGATGGCGATATATTGCTAAATGAATCGTCAAATTCGCCAAACTTATGGCCAAGCGTTGCAGACAAAAGGGGAGACAAGCTTTCCTTATATGAATGACTACTGGTGATTTCTTAGGCGTTAAAGTACAAAACTATTACTCAAAGTATATTCTGTCGTGAATGGAACGAACTAGATCCACGAGAATGCTATTAACAAATTTATCGCATAATAGTATATATGAAAAGTGAACATATTTCCCAATGCCTTTTAAATTTTATGTTTTTTTTTATAAATTTATTTGAAAAATGTGCAATATCTAAAGAATGGGTCATGCTAGTGTTCTAAAATTTATATCATTCTGTTCTAACAAAAAATTACCCCGGCCGTCCATACAGTTACCTCACACCTTTCTGGTAGGTCGGACGGTCTGGGTCTCAACAACAACAACAAGAAATTATCATCATCTTTTCTCGGCCGTCCAAACAGTTACCTTACACCTTTCTGGTAGGTCGGATGGTCTGAGTCTCAACAACAACAAGAAATTATCATTTACTTGGCATTATAGAAAGTTCTAATTTTTCAAATGGTTTTTATAAAATCTCATTTGAAAATTCGGGATTTTCTAAACATTCGATTGCATCGAATATCAATAGGGTTTCAGTATTCACTGACTGTTATATTTGTATTTAATATCAATAGGGTTTCAGTATTCGCTGAAAGTAATATTTGTACCAAATTTCGTACAAAACGCAGAAAGAAAAAAAAACAAAGATTAGCACAATTCTATAGTCTGGAAATAGAGAAATAGTTTTCATTAACTGCTTTTATTTTATTTTTGTGAACTTTTAAGCAAAGACAGAAAAACTGAGATTTTTGATAACACTCATGGAAGTATTTCTTTCTTGAGTATTCGGTGAACTTTTCTGCGCATATCTGCCTTGGAACTCATGGTGAGTTTTAAGTCACACTTTGCGTTTCTTTTATTCATTTATGTATTTATTCATTTTATTTTATTTTGTTTTCTTTTCCATGGTTGCGCAAATCAGAAACTGAAGTAGTTTGAAGATGTGGTTCTGTAAATGTATTATTTAAGTAGCGGGCTCTTGGGCAACGACAAATTACTCGTTCTAGTATTCCAAAGGGCCATGGGTGTACATGATAGATCAATAGTAAAATGACCATGCCCGATCAAATGAAAGTGATTGCTAGCGTTTCTGGCGAAGAATATAAAAAGTTAGAGTAACGAACTCAACAACAAAGTTAAAAATCTGATACGCGTAGCACATGACGTTCCCTACAGACTAAAATTCATTTTCTATCTATTTTATTAATAAGTCATTCAATTTAGTTTAATTGCACAAAATAACACTCATAATTATTTGAAATTACACTGAATTTGACTTTTACTTCAATTTTCGTATTCATTGGGTAATGGGACGTATTTTCAAAGGTGTTGTAGCAAAAATGCGAAAAAACTAAAATATCTCGAGAACGGCTAGTCCTAGAGTGAAAAGATTGATCTTATTCTTTTCTTCGTCAAAAATTACGTATAAAACAACCATTTAATTGATGCATTTGAGGAAGTTTTTATTTGTCCTATATAAATATATAATTGCCGATGTGGTGGCCGAGCGGTCAAAGAGGCAGGCGTTTCCTCGTGACGGCTCGGTTGCCAGATTGCGGGTTCGAGACCCGCCTGTGGACATGGATGTTGTAATGTCTTATTTGGGGCAGAAGTCAGACTTCTACCTTCGGGTGCCCCGGGTCATTAGACTAAACAGAAGCAGTGCACACATTCTTCCTTAAATGTAATGTTAGGGACACGACGACAACAACAACAACAAATATATAATTATATATATGCAATTTTTAACTACAATATATATATATATATACACTCTTTTTGGTGAGGGGGGGGGGGAAAGCAACCCTAAAAAATAATCCAATCATCTAGAAATTTCGCATGCAATTTCTTTATACCAAGTATGCAAAAAATTAAATTTGCAATGTCAATGAGTGTTAACTTCGGCCATAGCGCCCGTTTCTACTGCGCAACTAGCATCTTATAAAACATGCTAAAAAAGTGGACGGTTTATCTTTGCTCATTATCGGCGTTGCAGTTCCGTGGAGACACGACCAATAATACAGTTACGACGTTGCTGAAGACATAAGCAATTAGATGAGTTCTAACGTGATGGTATAGTCGGGTAGTCGGGATGCGTGAAGCTGGCTGGTCATATCGAGCAATAGGCCGCCACCTGCACCGAACGGACGCTACTGTGCAAAGGTGCGGACAGCAATATTTGCTACAAGTTGCCTTTCAGAGCCTTAATCGGTGGAATGAAGGCTCTGGAAGGCTAAGGTGCACGAAATCGAGGCAAGATCGGATGATTGTGCGACAGGCACGAATTGGCCCAACGGTATCATTGCCCGCCATCCAATGTGCTACAGTCTCCTCCAAACCACCCGTGGTACCTTCTACCATCTCAAGGCGCTTGGCTGAGGTGGGGTTCCGCTAACGACGGCCTTTAAGACGTCTGCTCATAACCCCACAACATCCATAGAGTCGTTTGAAGTGGTGTCGTAACTGAGCATCATGGCTGCCTGCAGACTGGCATCATATAGTGTTCAGCCATGAATCACGCTTCAGTCTTTCAGAAAATGACCATCGGGTACGTGTATGGGTGCGCCAGGACTACGGTCCCAATCAGACTTTGTTTTACACAAGCACACAGCCATTACTCCTGGTATGATGGTGTGGGGGTGCTATCTCTTACAACAGCAGGTCGTCCCTAGTCATCCTGCGTACAAGTTTAACAGATCAACTATACGTTGATGAAATCCTGCGGCTGTTTACGTTACCAATGGCACGTCATTCGGGGGCCATTTTCCAACTAGATAATGCCACGTCACATACGGATTGCATATATGTGGTCTGTCTCCGTGCTATTGATACTGTTCCTTGGCCAGCAATGTTACCAGACCTTTCGCCAATCGAGCATGTATGGGACATGCTAGGCCGCCAGATTCGGGCACCCCGAAATATAGCAGATCTGGAGCAACAATTGAGGAATGCCTGGCAGAATGTATCGCAGGATGACATTAGGAAACTTTATAATTAATTACCTTGACGTATACAAGCATGCATTACCGCCAAGGGGGGGGGGGTATCAATTACTGATTTGAAAATTCAATGTGCAATTGATAATCATTGATGAGGCCTGCGGACTTGATTTTGTAATCATTTCATTACTTGTGTATGAGCTGTACGCATATTTAATTTCAATAAAAACGATCACTTTCTTCATGGTGATTTTTTTTTGCAAAAGAGTGTATATATATATATATATATATATATATATATATATATATATATATATATATATATATATATATATATATATATATATATATATATATATATATATATATATATAATTGATTAATCTAGGCGTCACAATTTATCTCTATTATTTCTTTGTATTATAATAAATTAGTTCTATTATATATATATATATATATATATATATATATATATATATATATATATATATATATATATATATATGCAACTTGAACAACATACAGCCACAAACTCTCATTCTGAAAATAATCCGTCGCGAAATGTCGCCCGGAGGGGGTGAATAATTGTCTCTTAGGGGGACGCTCCTCTGATGTATGTCTCAAAGAAACACTGGTTACGGTGATTTAAGACTTTATTAGGAATCCTGTATATTACACAAAAAGAGAAAGTGTCAAAGATGCCGGAACTAACAAAAAATCAAATCGGTAATTGTTCTCGCATTTTGTGGGTAAGTTTCTAACTAGCCATCCATTACTGCTATCACCGATAAATCAATTGATCCTGCATCACTGAGCGTATCAAGACTTTCACATTCTTTATCCAATTTCTCTTTTAATAAGCTACCTATCAAATATTCCTATTGTTCCAGACCAATTTGATAGCAAACGAAATTGCTCCAGCGCCTCCTATATCAACGATTTCATTATCATTGATTACTACTTTATTTCAAATAAAAAATAATATTTGAAAATAAAGCTTTTACCCGACGCTGACAACATAAGGGTGCTTTTAAATGTATTTATGAGTTCCTTTATTAGGCTATGCTGACAGTTTGATTGCAGCAACGGTTTATAAATACGTCTCAATAGGGCTTGGGGTCTAAAAACGTAGCGGAGGGGGAAAAAATGGCGGGAAAAATTTATATGCGTATGTGCGCCGCATCATAATGGAGTTAATTTGGATTGGCATTTTGTTGGATGGTGAGATATATTTTTCGTGGCGATCTAGCTGATGGGATAAATTTATCTTTGGAAGGTGATGAAACGATTTTATATGGTTATTAGTTATTTAAGGAAATGGTCAAGGACTTGTGAAGATTTGCTGGTCTTTAAAATACACTTTTTTTGGATAAATATATGTAGGTGAGAATAAGGCAGTGTATTTCCTAAAATTATCTTTAATAAAAGGCAATTTATTAAAGTTAGTCTGTCTGTCTGACTGTCTGTCTTATACACTATAGGCTCAGCGACCGCGAGTCGCAGAGCTACGAAATTTGGCAATTGGAGACCCAAGGGGGTAGGAAGGGAACGCGTGAAAACCGATTTTTAAAATTTGAATTATTGTTTTAGTTCGATTCCCGCTACTGCCAAAACTGCCGCCGTGTTCATGTGGGTCCGAGAGGTTGGTGGTAGGGGAAGGAGGGTGCGGTCCTTGTAGATGCCTCCCCCACTGGGTTCCGGTCTAAATCGGGTGGCACTTCCTGGCCGTCCAAATAGTTACCTTACACCTTTCTGGTAGGTCGCGTCAGTGAGTTTGCCACGGTCAGATTTTTCAAGGGTTGCGAACAGGCTGGTCGCCAAAGGCGGCTAGTTATTAATATTAGTTAGACAGTAGTATTGTGCTAGAATTAATGCTATCAATATAAATATTCAGCCTTGAATTTTCCATTTAACAACAGAAATAGTGTAAACGTGTATTAAAAATTTGGTAGTGAGAAACGTTATCTGTTTCAAACAGTTTCGGAACTGACCATGGGCACCCATGAAACATTTTCGAAGGGGGGGGGGGGGGAGCAAACTGAAAGATAAGACGCACAGCATCGACTAGCTTGATGTTCGTCTGTGTGACCTTGAACTTTCAAGACCGGAGGGAAAATAGATTCTTACCTGCCCTATGGATGCTTATGGATCTGAATATTATTTGAAATATTTATTGGTTTTGACAGTGAATTTTATTTTGCTGGTACAAATTCTCTGCTTACTTTCAGTGGCGTGACAAGAAAAAAAAATAGGAAGGTGCGGGGGAACAACAAAAATTTTATAGTTCTCAGCTATTTAAATATAATTTTGCCGAACTTCAGTTTATTTACGTTGAATTTTTAAACCTTTAAGTTTTAATATATATTTTTTTTAATTATAGATTTTAGAACTTGTATTTAAAAAACCCGAGATTCATTTTTGGATATTTATTACGTGTTACAGAAAGGTAATTATGTGCTTAGATTTGTGGGAAACGTGTGATTTATGATTTTTATTAGATAAACATGCTTGCTAATTTATAAAACATTAAAGACACGAACTGCTTAGAAATTTCATGGCAGCTTTCAGATTCATTTTATACCTTTTTATATTAATGCATTCATTTTACACTAATTAAAAATATTTCAGCTGCCACCAAAAATAGAAATATTCTTCGAGTGATCACACTCGAAGAACGCCAATAGTCATTTTTCTGTTGTAAGAACAACTTATTTCTTCGTCCATAACGCTTGGCGAAATTTTGGCGACAAATTTGGCGGAATGTCGCCAACTTGGCGACTTTTTGAAATGTTGCCAAATTAACGAAAATCTCGCCAAATGGATAAAAATGACGCTAAATCAATGAAAATGAGAACTATTTGTCGAAAATTCAATAGCTTGGAAAGAATATTAGTATCTACTATAAGAAAAACCTATTTTTTTACTGTAAAAGTCGTAAATTCATTACATTATATAAGGAAAGTCATGTGTTGCCCACATCAGATTTTGTACACTGTAACTGCCACAAATATTAATGAATTTTCATGAAACTTTATATTTGGCTTTGTTAACGAAAAACCAAGAACTAAAAAAAAATTTCTTTAAAGCGATAACTTCGAAATTTATTCGAAATTTTATATTTCCGTAACATGGCAGCATTGTACAAGATTTGATATAATCGTACATAAAATTGGGTTTTTTATGGCGCAATCAATGGTCACGAAGCTTAATAGCTTCGATAATTGCAGTAGAAAATAGCCTATATAATTTTTGTGTTCGTAACGCACATAGCCCCCTTTCATTATCAAACAGATCAAACATTACCAAATTTGGTGTCAATTAAAATATTTTTTCACATTCTTTAAAGTGAAGGGTGACATGCTAATAGATAATTCAATAAAAAATTCAAAATTTTCTTGTAAAATTTATAATAAATTAATTAATAAATAAATAAATAAAATAAGTAAATAAATAAAAATAATAAATAAATAAATAAAATATAAATAAAGATTACTTAATCAATCAATCAATAAATAACATAAACTAAATAAATAATAAAATAAAAATAAATAAATAAAATAAAAATAAATAAATAAAACAATTAAATTAATAAATAAATAGAATTAAAAAAATAAAAATAATTACAAGGCTCTTAAAATTGGATTCTGGTATGAGAGAGTTGAGCTGAGCCGAACACTCCAATTAACTTGCTATAATTGTGATCATTTGAAATAATGATACAGCTTTTCCAAAATTTTTCTTGTAAAATTTTCAAAATAAAAATAAAAAGTCACATGCTACTTAAAAATGGGATTTGGTATATGAGAAAGCCGAATTGAGCCAAACTTCCAGTTATTTTTTTTTCATTAGCAATGGGATTGGAATTAGGGAGAATTTTTTAAATTCTTGATTAAAGTGCATATTTACGTATTGAAACTATGGTTTAATAAATACATTTTTAACGAACCAAACCATTGTTCTTTATTCGGAGAACCTACTATATGTAGATACATACAGAGAACTGGATAGGCTTCTGTGACTGTTAACTAGAAATAATTGCCATTAATTGGAATACCCGCTATTCGGAAGTATCTGTTAAGGAGGTGTTATTGAAAAAGTATTTTAAATAGACATTGACACACCAGTGTCTTCTGGGGGGCGCAGTAGCCCAGTGGTTAGCGCGAAGAAATTGCACTCGGTAGGCCCGCATTCGATTGCTTTCCGATGCCAAAACTGCCGCCGTGTTCACGCAGAGTACGATCACGTTAAACATGTGGGTCCGAAAGTCTTTCCGAGAGGTTGGTGGTAGGGGAAGGAGAGTGCGGCTTCTGTGGATGCTTCCCCCATCTTCACAGCAAAGATCATCGCATGTGTGACAGTGACGTTGTAATCACGTGATACCTGGGTCACAATATGACATCATATTTGTGACTTCTATGCGACGTTACGTATTAGTAACTTTGTAACTTTATTGTGACTATATTCTGTGACGTTTCCACAATTTAATTAACACGTAACAATGTGACGACATTACAATGGCAATGCAATGTTACGTCAAAAACAAGTTAATAAATGACCAAAATGACTTCGCTGTAACCGCAATATGACATTGCCGAGACTTACTGCGACGTCCTGTGACGTCTCAAAGTCACAGTGTGACGTAAATCTTACGTCACTGTGAAAAAAAATGCTGTTAGGGTACTAGGTTCCGGTCTAAATTGGGTGGCTTTTCCGGACCGTCCAAACAGTTACCTTACACCTTTCTGGTAGGTCGGACGGTCTGGGTCCGTACTATTGTGTAAGGAAAGGAAACTTATTTGATAATAATTACAACTTTTGTAAATTTATGTAATATTTTTATAAAATTATTTGAAAACGTGCAATAAATATCTCGAGAAAGGTTTATGCTTACGTTTTAAGTGTGTATCATTCGTTTTTCAGTGAAAAATTAAGTATGGAATGATAATTTATTTAACACTTTTAAAAGTAGTGGTATTTTGATGACTTTTCAGAAATTCATTCTAAAATTTAAGATTATTCGATCGCGTTAAAATAAATAGTGTTCCAGTATTTATTGATTGCAATAATCGTATTAATTTTTTTAAACGCTTCATTCATTCGTGACATATTGTTTCGCCATAGGCTCACGGACTGACAGGCTAACATACACATTAACATAAACACACACTAAGATAAACACACACATAAAAAACAGACATCACCGCAAAACGTTCACTGTGCTCATCCGTCAAAAACTCGAATTCCAATTTTCGACGCCCCTCCCCACTCACCCCTTCACAACACTTTCTCTGTACATTATACTATGTATGTAGTAAAATTAAGAAACTGGGTTTGTTTAAAATGCGAAATAATTTACAGTAATTAGGCATTACAAATTTTAAATCATTATTGAATTCCACTGCACAACCCCTTGACGAATCCCCCTCACCTAACATCCTTTACATTTGGGGGTCCATTTAAAGTCACACTCCGCTTAATGAGAGATATTTGTTACCCCATAATTGGCAACACCTAATTGAGTTCTGTTTTGAAGAGTTGGGGTCGGGGACATTTAAGGGGAGGAACACTTGATTCTTTCATAGACTCTTCACGACCCCTTTCGTATTAGGGTAAATTGGGCTAAATGAATATAGGCTTCTGATTAGACTGTGATCTAACGTTTTCATTATTAACTTTCTCATGGGAATGTTTCAAGGGCATTTTAGTCTGGGTTTTAAAAAGTTGAAGTGGGGCAGAACATGACTTTCCCTTCAGACTCAAATTCGTTTTCTCTTTATTTCTTTCACAATCTATTAAACTGAGTTTAATTGCGCAAAATAGCAGCTAGAGTAGATATATACGATTCTGGCAGGGCATTGCGCAAAAAAAAAAAAAAAAAAAAAAAATATTTTCTTCCGAATCGTACCAAAATTTAATTAGCCCCAGGATAATCCACAAGATGCTTATTTACCATATTCTGAGAAATTTGACCGATTAGTTTTGTTTTTCAGCTAGATTGGATTTATACATTACACAGACAGGTACACAGAAACGCAGACAGACACACAGACAGGCAGACAGACACACAGACAGACACACAGAAGCGCACACAGACACACAGAAACGAAGGCAGACACATAAAAACGAAGGCAGTCACACAGAAACGAAGGCAGACACACAGAAACGAAGACAGACACACACGCATACACACAAACGTTACGCTAAAAATTTTTGAGGGCTTTAGAGTGCTCGAAATGTGTCAATATGTCAAAAACTCAAACGGTGAAAAAAATGGTTAAATAATCTAGGAAGATGGGATACACTGAATGGACAGCCAAATGCCAGAGGAAAGTGAACGTACACCACAGGATTGAAATTACCACACACACAAAAAAATATTATGTTCCACTTACTTTTTGTGTTTTGATCTCCCCTCCCTCCCTTCCGCTAGTTTGGCTATTTCATTTGAATTAGGCTTTTATGAATAAGTGAAACTTGTGTTGGACGTTCATTTTCCTCTTTGGCATTTTACCTTTCATTCAGTGTGTTGTACCCCTTGTTCCCTTCTTCCTGGGTTGTTTTACTTATTTCTTCTTCTCTCGCAGTTGGCAACACTTTTTCCCTGCTTCAGTCACGCTTGCTGTTCGTACATCAGTCTCCGATCTTTCTCCCACAAGTGAAGGTTGTTCTTCCTGTGTGTCCTGACGAAAAATATTGTTTTTGCCTTCTAAATCGACCGTTACTATTAATTCTGTGTTGTATGCTGCTCTAAACGAAGTTGTTTTAGTTGCATTACTTTAACAGCAGTTTGAACTGTGCGCAGATAAATATATTTAAGTGCTTCAAAAGAGTGTAAGGTATTAAATTGAGCTGTCTTACTTAACCGTACTCGGGACTCATCCACAGTTATCCAATCCTAATTATGTTTGATTCCAAAGTGTATGCTCCGAACATGAGGGGGAGGGGGAGATTTATGAAAACGGGGAGAGTTGTTTTAGAACTGAAATCATGATTCTTATCATCCGGAACTAAGATCATCATTTAGCTGATTTGGGAAATGCGTGAAATGAAATGATATTATAAAAATCAATCATGCATAATGTATTGATTATGAAACACTTTTCAACTGAACTGCAATTTTATTTAAACAGCTTTAAAATGCGATATATTCGGCGGTGATATTTTTTTTTATCACGGTACTACAATAATTTATGTTGCTTAAAAAGTTGAAACCATGGAGGTAAAAGTACTTTCTAACTCTATGATTAAAACGTCATCAAAAAAGGCAATGCTAAAAAATCGTCTGCTTCTCAATGTAAAAACAATGAATATTTCATTCATATCACCTATATTCCAGACTCCAGAACTAAATAATTTTGCATAAAAAAATATGCAACTCATCTTACAGCTTGATTTGTTTACATTCTGCATACGATAAAAATAAAATTAGGCTTCATTGCAGAAATAATCAAAGTTTGATGATCATTTAAACTTAAAAATATTGTAATTGTGTTAGCGCAGAATACAGATGTACAGAAAATACGCAAAAATAAAGCGGTTTTAGGACGGATGCAACACTAAATATAAATTTAAAAGATCTTTTAAAATCACGATTTTGACACTGTGAAAAAAGATGGATGCTATATTTTATTTTGAAGAAGGTCACGTGATCTCTTCATACAATATGGATTTAATTAATATTTTAATTTTAATTTTAAAACTACCGAACATATTTTGCTCAAAATTTTTTTATATATTTTATGGGATAATTTGAATGTTTCCAAAAAATTTCAAAACAATTTTCGAATTTTAACTTTGCTTAAAAAATATTTGAAAAATTTGATCCCATAGGGTTTAATGTGTTTCACTTTTTCAACCCGGGTGCAATCCAAAAATAATTGGGTAATATTATTCATTTACATTCCCGTATGCACCACAGACCGTCTGAACAACATACTGAAATTTCATTTTGATAAAGTCATTTTCACGGCAGTTATCGCGTATAATTTTTGAAGTTGATGAAAGTTAATCCGTTTAACTTTCTAAACTTGTTGTTTTTTCTTCATTTTTGTTTTATTCTTAATTCCACAGTCTGTTAGTGTTTAATTAAAAAAAATAAATTACTATTTATAATTTTAAATTTGCATTTATAATTTTTGAAGTTGATGAAATTTATCCCGTTTAACTTTCTAAACTTGTTGTTTTTTTTCTCAATTTTTGTTTTATTCTTAATTCCATAGTCTGTTAGTGTTTAATTTAAGAAATAAATTACTATTTATAATTTTATAATTGAATTTATAATTTTTTAAGTTGATGAAAGTTAACCCGTTTAACTTTCAAAACTTGTTGTTTTTTTCTCAATTTTTGCTTTATTTTTAATTCCACAGTCTGTTAGTGTTTAATTTAAGAAATAAATTACTATTTATAATTTTTGAAATTGATGAAAGTTAATCTGTTTAACTTTCAAAACTTGTTTTTTTCTCAATTTTTGTTTTATTCTTAATTCCACAGTTTGTTAGTGTTTAATTTAAAGAATAAATTATTATTTATAATTTTATATTTGTTTTTATAATTTTTGAAGTTGACGAAAGATAACCCGTTTAACTTTCTAAACTTGCTGGTTTTTTTCTTAATTTTTGTTTTATTCCAAATTCCCCAGTCTGTTAATGTTTAATTTAAAAAATAAATTAGTCCAATGAAATTAGCTGATCGTTTCTGAAATCAGTTACTTCCTTTTTTCGTCCGTTGGTATTTTTAAATTGTTAGATCGTATATGTTATTTGAATGTATTTGATAAAGTGAGCTCATATAGTTTGTGATATGACTTACTTATTTCATATCTTGTTATATTCTGATTTCAGTAACCTTTTATGCACAGGTATTTTATTGTTTAAATTGAATATAAATGGAAATTAGCTGAAGTTAGTTCATATTGATTACAAAACTGGTCCCTTCTTCATATTTTGTGTCCTTTTCCCCCTTACATTCCGCTGCTTTTTATTCGTTCTTATTTTAAATTGTTTGTCTTAAGGGGATGGTGGACGTTGAGATGAGCCAAAAATCGACTAAAAAAAGTTTGTTTTTTTTAATATATAACATTGTTTTACACATTTAACCTTTTGCTTACGGGTGGGACAGCGTCCATCCCAAACGAAGAACCTCCCATAAAGATAGGTATTTGACATATCCTATCCCAAACAGTTCGACCCCCCTTTGCAGACATTGGTGTCCATGGAAATCGCCGGCAGAAGCATTGCATCTGCTGCAGCAGGTGCAATGCAGGTGCAATGGACGCCAATGTCTGCAAAGGGGGGGAGTCGAACTGTTTGGGATAGGGTATGCCAAATACCTATCTTTTTGAGAGGTTCTTCGTTTGGGATGGACGCTGTTCCACCCGTAAGCAAAAGGTTAATGAATTTTTTCGAAACTGAATTTTCATAGGTTTTACATTTTTAAAATGCACCATGCATCTTAATTTTTGTTTAAGATGCATGAAATTTGGTAAGAAGACACCTTTCATACTTTTTAATGAAAGTGGCTATGCATTTATAGTTGAACTTTATTAAGGTAATTAAAAGAGAATAATAACCCAATTAAACGATGAAAATTAAGTTTTAATGCGGAAAAATATTTTTAAAAAATTAACTTTCAAAGGGATTTGAAAATGAATGCCCAAATTTGTTCATAATGTGTTTTTGAATGATCATAATGTAAAACTAATAAAAAATGTGAACAAATGGCACGCAAGGAGCATTTTCAAATTTTCGTTAAAAAAATTAAATTAAAATAAAAAAATACAAAATTATAACAAAAATTAAAAAAATTAAAGGGTATTTTATATAGTAATGTTAAGAAGAATATTTATACAAATTTTCATGTTTCTAAGTCAATAAATAAATAAAAAAATCAACGTCCACCGTTCCCTTAAAGTAGCTCATTTAAATTCCAAAATCCGGTGAATTATTTTTTTATATTCGTATTGCATCAATATTTTATTCACTAGATTTTTTAAATTGTTTGGTTTAAATATTATTCAAATTTAGTTGTCGAGGTTAGCTTCCAAGCCGGTTATTTACTTTATTCTTTGTCATATTCTGATCTCATCGGTATTTTATACAATGGTATTTTGAATCATTTAATTGATTATTCTTTTAATTTAGTTAATAAAGTAGATCATATAGCTTCTAAAATCAGTTACTTCATATTTTTAAATTCCGCAGCCTTTTATTCGTTGCTGTTCTAAATTATTTGTTCTAAAGTAGACCATTTAACTCCCAAAATCCGGTTAATTTCTTTATTTTTTGTTATTCGTATTTCATCAATATTTTATTCACTAGAACTTTTAAATTGTTTGGTCTATGAAGTTAGATTATATAGCTTTTAAGCCGGTAACTTACTTTATTCTTTGTCATATTCTGATTTTACTGGTATTCACTGGTATTTTAAATCATTTAAACGATTATTCTTTAAATTTAGTTGATAAATTTAGTTGATATCTTCTAAAACCAGTTACTTCCTTCATATTTTGTGTCATATTCTTCTGAATTATCCATTTTTAAAAATAATTTTTAACGAAAATTAAGTGAATATAAATGATGAATTTTCTAAGAAAACCCAATTCCTCTAGCTTATGTTTTGTGAATGATACCATTAAGTTTTTCAAAGATTCAGCCTCCCTTAATCATCGGTGGGTTACTAGAGGTTTCGAACGACACAAGAATGATAAACAATTAAAGAAGATATTTAATTTCAGCAACAGCATCCACGGACCGGTTTCGTGCTTATTATGCGATCACTCATCACCATGGAGCAACCATTAATTTCTATGGCAGAAAGAAAACTTGCTATTTGCCACAATTTTGCGAACTTCAGTGGGAACTGACAACTGCAGTCCTGACATGTAGTCGCTTTCAGATTCGTTCAATATTTAGCTGGGTCTGCAACAAAGTTGCAAAGATCAAGTTCAAAAACCCAGTACTCTGTGTAGCCTGAGCTAAATTGCGAACGAATTTTATGTCTATTACATGCAAGGACTGCAATTGGCAGTTCCCACTGAAATTCGCCCGAATGTTTTAACACATTTTTGACGGATTTTCACACAAATCGACTGACCTAAAATATTATCGCAGAGTTCCTAACTTAACACTATTGGAAAGATTAAAAAATTCTCTATCAAACAAACTTTGAACGCAATACGTAAGTTTAATAGACGAATTTTTGTGAATTTTCAAAAATATATACTTTTCGTCTGTTGAAGATATAATGTATCTTATATATTTTACATATTAAAAGAAGATGTCTGTATGTCTGTCTGTATGTGTGTGTGTAGTCTGTAGTGGAAAATTTAAGCGCCGTACGGCCATGAAATTCGGTATAAAAGAACTTTAGGACCCGAAATAATGTTGTTGTTGAGACCCAGACCGTCCGACCTACCAGAAAGCTGTTGAAAACCCAGGCCGTCCGGCTCGTCAACAAGGACTTGAGCATCCATTTGGACGGCCGGGAAGGAGTTAGCCGAAACCAACTCCCAACTTCCATGGCTTTCGTCCGACGGTCCAGCAGCGTTTATTTTGAGAATCAAAAATTTACAGGAGAGTTTACATAATATGTTTCACATTTTGAAACAATATAAAGTTTAAACAGTGAAAGACACATTAAAACGAATTACAATAATTCTTGAACAATTGTTACTTCAACTGGTGCACAATGAGAAATAATACAACAAAAACAACAACGAAGACAAAAACAAAAACTAAACCAAGACAAACAGCAACAAACGGGGCACAATCAAAACACAGCAAAACTAAGACAAAACAAAGGCAAAACACAGACAAAACAAGGCAACCATGCAAAGAGAGGGTAACACCTCCAGGGAAAAGGACAACAGGGGACCACCGACCAAAAGGGGGAAAAGGGAGAGGCTCACAAGCTGATCAGGAAATTTGATTAGAGATGTCTCTAGCAATGAGAACACAGTTTTTAATTTTATCTATAGAAGATTTACTACCAGAAAGGTGTAAAGTAACTGTTTGGACGTCCGGGAAGTGCCACCCAATTTAAACCGGAACCCAGTGGAGGAAGTATCCACAGGGACCGTACCCTCCTTCCCCTACCACCAACCTCTCGGAAGGACTTACGGACCCACTTGTTTAACGTGATCGTACTCCGCGTGAACACGGCGGCAGTTTTGGCAGTGACTGGAATCGAACCCCGGCCTACCGAGTGCAATTCCAGCGCGCTAACCACTGGGCTACCGCGCTTGCACCCGAGATAATGTGTCTCGACTTTTCTATTTTTAATTTTATTATCGTTGTGGTTGTTATAAGCGTGCGTATTATTTTTAAAGCGTTTTTTAATTTCAGTTCACTGGAATTTACAGTGAATTCTCGGAAACTAAAAAACTCTTCAACAATACGCCCGCTTTAATAAAAAAGTAAATAAACTGCTGCGTCGACGCACACACGGTTAATTCACAACCACCCATCTTATACCCCGGGGAACATCAGGTACATTTTCTAATAAAAAAATATACGGCGACTTTAATACATTTCGAGTTATTGGCCTTGTTCTTGCATTTCCTCAACACCCTGTTGTTGTTGTTGTTGTTGAGACTTAGACCGTTCGACCAACCAGAATGGTGTAAGATAACTGTTTGGACGACCGGGAAGTGCCACCCAATTTAGACCGAAACCCAGTGGGGGAGGCATCCACAGGGACCGTACCCTGCTTTCCCTACCACCAACCCCTCGGAAGGACTTACGGACCAACATGTTTAACGTGATCGTACTCCGCGTGAGCACGGCGGCAATTTTGGCGGCGGTGGGGAATCAAACCCGGGCCTACCGAATGCAATTCCCTCGCGCTAACCACTGGGCGACCTCAACACCCTGTTGTTGTTGAAACCCAGACCGTCCGACCTACCAGAAAGGTGTAAGGTAACACCTCAACACCCTGTGTATACCTTCTTAATATAACATCCTGCATAGAGTAATATAATGTTAAACACATTTAGAAACCATATATTTAAAATAAAATCATGGCATACTCAAATAAAATCCTCTAAAATGCCATTAACACTGTTCAAGACAGGTACAACCCATGCTATAATCATACTCATCAAGGAAGAGAACAAAGACAAACAAATACGCAGAAGTAAGTAAGTTCGTAAAGAGTATGGTAATAAGTGGTACTGCCTCTTCAAATCGTACTTATTCACTGCCTCACTCCATCCTAATTATGGCCTCTTGAGCTAGAGGAGGATTATGAGAACGAGGAGGGTTGTTTTAAAGCTGGAAGTCAAACCTTTTATCATTCGGAAATGATCTCATCATTTGACTAAAAAGAAGAAAGTAAAAAGTAAAAAGAAGAATTAAGAAACAGGTAAAACTAAAAAACATCGTTTTGTTTAAAGTACACCCTTTAGTTATTTCTATGTAGTTTAAATGTATAAAAAATGTATTTAATTAAAATGTATGCAAGTTGTATACAAGGTAACGACATACCACATTTGGATTTTCAAGTTGTTTCAGTTTTCAATTTATTTAGAAACAAGGAAGATCAATCATGCATAAAGCACTGATTATGAAAGACTTTCCAACCGAAATCCAATTTTATTTAAGCATCTCTAAAATGTGATACATTCAGCGCTGATATATTTTAAATTATCACATTACTACAATAATTTATTATATTTGAAAACTTAAAATTTCACAGAAAAAAAAATAACTTTATTCAAATGAAGTCATCGAAATTTAAATCGTTTGGCTCTCTGTGTAAAAGCTGTGAATATTTCATTCATACACTTTTATTACAGACTTCAGACTTAAATAATTTTGCGTGAAGAAAAATTAGCGTTTCTTATACAACTCACCTTATAATCACTTGTTTACATTTTGCATCCATTAAAATTAGGCTTCGTTGTAGAAATAATCAAATTTTGATGATCATTTAAACTCAAAAATATTGTAATGGCGTTTTCACAGAATATAGATGCACAGCAAATACGCAAAAATAAAGCGGTTTTAGGACGGAGGCAACACTAAATATAAATTTAAATGAATTTTAAAAATCATGATTTTTACATGGGGAAAAAAAGATGGATGCCATATTTTATTTTGAAATGCTTCACGTGAGCTCTTCATATGATATGGGTGTAATTATTATTTTAATTTTTATTTAAAAAATTACCAAACATATTTTGCTGAAATTTTTTTATATGTTTTAGAGGATAATTTGAATATATTCTAAAATTTTCGAAGCAATTTGGAAATTTTAACTTCGCTTAAAAAATGTTTGAAACTTTAGGTCCTATAGGGTTTAATGTATTTCATGTTTTCAACCTGGGTTCAATCCAAAACTAATTGGGTTGATATTAATCATTTACATTCCCATATGTCCCGCAAACCGTCTCAACAACATACTAAAATTTCATTTTGATAAAATAATTTTGTCATTTTTACGGCAGTTTTCGTTCGAAGGGACAGACAGAATGAACAAAGTCATAAACACATTTCAACTATGTTGTAAAGTGTTAATAAATATGTAAAACAGAATGAAAAATGCTTAATTGTTCTGGCAAAAATAAAGTGTTCACACCCTTTGCCACCGGCTGTCTAAACTGTTACCTTACACCTTTCTGGTAGGTCGGACGGTCTGGGTCTCAACACCCTTTGCCACCGGCTGTCTAAACTGTTACCTTACACCTTTCTGGTAGGTCGGACGGTCTGGGTCTCAACACCCTTTGCCATCATAACAAGCCTCACTCAAAAAATGTTTGTATTATTATACCAACTGGGCTGAAAATTGTAATTTGGGTTTTCTATAGATTAACACGATAAATGCTAAACTTTTCCCCCAAATAATTGCTTCAAAATAAAGTTTCAAGCACCGAAATAAAATTCTCTGGCACACCATGGTCACTGATTTTACCTCTGGCTCCGTCCAATCAACTCTATAATCAGACCCATCAAGGAGAAAGACGCATAAATACCCAGAAAGAACGGTAACAGGGATTGTAGTATTAAATAACACTGTCTCACATAATCGTATACTCCGGGTATCCCCCACAATTACCTTATCCTAATTATGTTTGGCTCGGAAAAAGAGGGGGTATTTACAAGGACGGGGAAGGGTATTTTAGACCTGAAATTACCCCTTTAATCATTCTGAAAAGAACCACTTCATTAACATTAAAATAATTTGAAATGGAAGAACATTATTTATTTTCACTTTTTCATACTATGTATTATATTATAAAGTATTGTTTTTATGAAAATATTCGAATTCGAGATTTTGATGTCAATGTATGTTTTAGGACCTTCTGAACGCGTTTTGATTATTTGAGTGACAGACAGTCTGTCGGTATGCGTATGGTCGATTTCTTTTGTAGACGATTGCTGTCACACATATTAATGGATTTTTACGAAACTTTGTATATAGCTTTGTTTTTAAAAAAATTTAGAACTAGATAAATTTTTTTGAAATTCGAGAGAGAACTTCCAAATTTTATATTTTCTTAACATGGCAGCATAGGACAAAATTTAGAATTTAGCATAATCACGCATAAAAGGGGCTATTTATGGTTCAATGATCACGAGACCTTATAGTTTCAACTATTGTTGAGAAAAATAGCCGCGATATAATTTTTGTGGTCATGGTGTCATTAGCCCTCCCCCTCGGGGGAGAAGTTTTCCTCCCGAGGGATACATTGTTCAGTATGGTATCAATCGAAAGATTTTTTTCAAGTCCTCCAAAGTGAAAGATAATACGCTATAACTGTAAAATCATTTGGACCAACCTTACCGATTTTTCAAAAAATTTCTTAACAGATAAAAAAAATCTGACGTGGGCAGCACCTGACTCTCCTTATATAATGCAATGAATTTACTACTTTTACAGTAAAAAAAAATAGGTTATTCTTATAGTAGATACTTATATTCTTTCCAAGATACTGAATTTCCGTCAGTGAGTCGTCATTGTCATTGATATAGAGTCATTTTTATCCATTTGGCGAAATTTTCGTTAATTTAGCAACATTTAAAAAAATAGTCAAGACGGCGAGATTCCGCCAAATTCGTCGCCGAAATCTCGCCGAGCGTTATGGACGGAGAAATAAGTTATTCTTATAAGAGATACATGACTATTGGCATTCAAATACAAAAGGATTACTCAAAGTATCTTTTCTCATGAATGGAACGAGCTAGTTCCACGAGAATGATATCACCAAATTTATAGCATGATATCACATATGGAAAGTGAACATGTTTCTCAACTGTTAATATATATTTTTTCTATTTATGGGATTTTTTGCTAAATTTATTTGAAAAATGTACAATATCTCAAGAACGGTTCATGCTAGAGTTCTAAAGTTTATGTCAATCGTTTTCTAAGGAAACATTACATAAGAAATGTCTATTTGCGTAACTTCATTAAAAGTTTTGACTTTTTGATGATTTTTTCAAAATTTCACTCGAAAATTTATGGGGGTTCTGAACATTCGATTGCGTTTAGAAACAATATGCTTCCAGTATTCACGGATTGTGATTTTTGTACCAAATTTTATTCGAATCGCTCTATTCATTCGTGAGATATCGTCTCCACAGACTCATTGACACGCACACACACACACACACACACACACACACACACACACACACACACACACACACACACACACACACACATACTTTCACACACACACATACACACACACATACACACACACATACACACACACACACATAGACATCACACCAAAAATGTTCTATTCGTAATCAGGGATGCTTGAAACGTGCTCTCCAGCCGAAACTCGAATTCGAATTTTTTAAGTTCAGAATGCCCAAAATCGTTCCAAATGCAATCCCAAAAATCTGATACGGGCAGCACATGACTCTCTCTACAGACTCAAATTCATCATTTCTTTATTTCTTTAATAATTCATGAAATTGAGTTTAATGGCACAAATTAACATGTACAAATGCATTGTATTGCAGGGAAAGTAAGATTCCAATACTTTCCCTATGCATTACCATGTATTGCAAGGAAAGTAAAATTCTAATACTTTCCTGTACATTACCATGTATTGCAGAGAAAGTCAGATTCCAATACTTTCCTGTACATTACCATGTATTACAGGGAAATAAGGATTCCAATACTTTTCCTATACATTACCATGTGTTTCCGGTAAATTAAGATTCCAGTACTTTCCCTATGTATTACCGTGTATTGCAGGGAATGTAAGATTCCAATACTTTCCCTGTACATTACCATGTATTGCAGGGAAAGTAAAAATGCCGCACATTTCATTGTTCTACTAACATAAAAATTGCGGTATCTAAAACAATATTTCGTCTCCGATCACTGATGCCTTACTTTCAATGTTTCCAGATATTTCAAACCAAAATTAATTAATTATAGCATTATTTTTAAATGGCTTGATATGAAGAAGAGCCAATAGCAAACTGTTTCGGTATGTGAAACATATGCCGGTTACCATAGTTACCACAATGAAATCAAAAACTATAAACAAAATATCTCAAGAACGGATAATTGTACACTAATGGTGTATAAAAAGAGAAATATCAATCATGCATAAAGCATTAATTATGAAACACTTTCCAATTAAAATGTAATTTTATTTAAACATTTCTAAAATGAGATACATTCAGCGGTAATATTTTAAAAATTATCACAGTACTGCAATAATTAATTAATTATATTTGAAAATTTAAAACTTCACCGAAAAAAACGAACTTTATTCAAATGACGTCATCGAAATATAAATCGTCTGACTCTCTATGTTAAAGCAATAAATATTTCATTCATATCACTTTCATTCCAGACTCTAGAGCTAAATAATTTTGCATGAAAAAAAATTCAGCAATTCTTATACAACTCATTTTACAATCACTTGTTTACATTCTGCATCCATTAAAATTAGGCTTCGTTGTAGAAATAATCAAAGTTTGTTGATCATTTAAACTCAATATTGAAATTGCGTTGGCACAGAATATAGATGCACAGGAAATACGCAAAAATAAAGCGGTTTTAGGACGGATGCAACACTAAATATAAATTCAAAAGAATAAAAATCCCGATTTTTATACTGGGAAAAGAAGATGGATGCCATATTTTATTTTGATGTGGGTCACGTGATCTCTTCGTACACTGTGGGTGTTATTATTATTTTAATTTTAATTTATAAAAATACCGAACATATTTTGATGATTTTTTTTATATATTTTATGGGATAATTTAAATATTTCCTAAAATTTTCTAAGCAATTTGTGAATTTTAACTTTGAAAATGTTCGAAAATTAGGTCCCATAGGGTTCAACGTATATCAGTTTTTCAATCCAAAACTAATTGGGTGATATTATTCATTTACATTCCCATATGTCTCACAGAACGTCTGAGCAACATACTAAAATTTCATTTTGATAAAGTCATTTTTACGGCAGTTATCGTGCGGACAGACAGACAGCCAGACCCAGAATGAACAAAGTCATAAACACTTTTCAACTATGTTGGAAAATGTTAAAAATGAATGCTTTATTTCTGCGTAGGTATCAAAACGAGTTTTGTGCTTTAAGCAGTTCTCGAGTTACAGTTAAAAGAATGTTAGGACAAAAAATTCCAAAATATATAAATTTATCGAAGAAAACTCTAAAATTTTAGATTTTCCTCATTATTTATAGGTCAAGTCTCTATATGCGATGTTTCAAGTTCAGACCTTAAGCGGTTTAGGCTGTGTAATTCATAACTTAGTTAGCCAGTCTCGCTCAACTGTTTTATATAGATGGTAGAAAAACGTTCTGCGATTTAAAAAAATTTCGAACAAAATTCCAAGACTGTTTTCATTATTTATAGGTCAAGTCCCATATGTATGCAAAGTTTCAAGTTTGTACCTTCAGTAGTTTGTGCTGTGTAAGTGTTTCTGGCTGGATTCATATGTCAATCTTATTCAGCCGTATGTATATGGTTACTTCAAGTGATTAATTAGTCAAGTTACATCAAGTTTTAAAATTATTCCTCCTTTTATTGACGGTGTTTGTTTGAATCTGTCAATTGGTGTGATGAGTTTTTAAATGAAAAATTAGCCATAAAGTTTTCATTCATTTAGCATTATGTGCGTCGTTCCAATAAATTATATTTTAGAATGTTTTAAATTTTCAAGAAAAAATTGTTTTAAAGTTTGATCTACAACTAGTACAATGTTGTTAAAAATCAAGATCTTTTAAAGTATTTAATTGGAGATAAAAGTTTTGTTGGTGGTATTGATTTTTGAAATTTTTTTCTTGAAATATCTTGGAGTTAGTACAGAAAAAGCGTAGATGACGACTGATATATAGATTCAGCATCAAATTCTGAAGGGGGCTGAAGGATTTATTAAGGATTTTTCCTCTGCTGGTTTGGCAAATTTATTCGAATTGGGCTTTTACAAACCACTAAAGAGGTGATTTGAATTTTATGTTGGACGTTCACTTTCCACTTTGGTATTTTATCGTTCATTCAGTGGGTCCCATCTCTCGTTTCTTCCTCCTGGGTTATTTCACCGCTTTTTTCTTCTTTTGCCGTTGGCAACCATATCTCTGCCTCAGTCACGTTTGCTCTTCGTGCATCAGTTGTAGATCGTTCTCTTACGGTTAATGGTTACGTTTCTTGTGTGTCCTGACGAAGAAGATTGTTTTTACATTCGAAACCAGTCGATACTATTAATTTTGTATTTTATGCTGCTCTTAACGAATTTATTTTAGTTGTGCATGCTCATTAGCCTGAACTGGGAATTTAGGTCCCGAAATCCAATAAAATCGAATTTTTATTTGAAATTGGGCTTTCCAGTTCATCCTATCTATAAACATAAGTAAAAGAAAACAAAATTTAATACGTATGATTTTATTTACACCCCTCATTATATAATTATCTGGTTTTTCAGTGACACACACACACATATACATTCTATAACAAAAAAATCGACGCACCAAGAAGGAGTTGTCCGATTGTGATAAAAATTGGTGGATGTGAAGAACATACATAGAAAAAGAAATGATTAATATTTCAGACCAATTTAATGATTTAGAATTTGACTGTATAAAAAGGGAGGAAGTTAATAAGGCGTTGATCCACCTCTGGCCTGGATGCAAGATGACACCAGGCGTGGCATAGACTGATAAAGTTCACGGATGGTATTCTGCGGAATGTCTTGCCAAATTGTCTCCAACTGTCGAACTAAATCGTCAACATTCCGGGATGGTTGCAATCACCTTCCCATAACATTCCAAATGTGCTCTATGGGAGAGAGAGAGATCAGGAGAACTAGCTGGCCAAGGAAGTGTTGGGCAAGCTTGAAGACAATTCATAGCTATACGTGCCGTGTGCGGCTGGGCATTATCTTGTTGAAAAGTAAGTCCGGGGTATCGCAAAAGAAACGGTAACACAACCGGTCGTAGAATGTTGTCTACGTACCACTATGCTGTCAGTGTGCCAGAAATGACTACCAAAGACGTCTGTAGTCGAAATGCAACAGACATTTTGACCACAGATTCAGAATCGCTCCTTATATACACCTGCTGAATGCGCAGTTCCGATGCGTTGGAGCTCCCACTATTTATTCATTGGACACTAAATTTTATTTATTTGCATGCTCGCTCAAAATGTCTTTGCATACGAAATTTCATTACAATCGGACAACTCCTTCTTGGTGTTGTTGTTGTTGTTGAAACCCAGACCGTCCAATCTACCAGAAAGGTGTAAGGTAACTGTTTGGACAGTCGGGAAGTGCCACCCAATTTAGACCGGAACCCAGTGGGGGAGGCATCCACAGGGACCGTACCCTCCTTCCCCTACCACCAACCTCTCGGAAGGACTTTCGGACCCACATGTTTAACGTGATCGTACTCCGCATGAATACGGCGGCAGTTTTGGCAGTGGCTGGAATCGAACCCGGGCCTACCGAGTGCAACTCCAGCGCGCTAACCAATGGGCTACCGCGCCCCAACTCCTTCTTGGTGTGAAAGCCCCAGGCCGTCCGGCTCGTCCAGAGGACTTAGTGTCGATCTTTTTGTTATAGAGTATATATATACATATATATATATATACATAATATATATATATATATATATATATATATATATATATATATATATATATATATATATATATATATATATATATATATTTGAAATGTAATAATAAGAATTATGTAAAAATAAAAAAAATAAAAATACAATTCAAGTAATATTAACATCACCATAGAAGCAAATTCACGGCCATAATGCCGATAAGAGAAAAGAACAGAGCCTTCCCAAATTCGATGATTAATCAGAATTAAATTCCTCTTCAGGTCTGAGTATTTAATTCTAATTAACCCAGACAAATGCCTCTTTCAGATTAAGCAATAGTACATTACTATAAATGCTTAAACTCAGACTACAGGCATCAAAAAATGAAAAAATGAAAAAGGATACATTAAGAAAGTTATATTACCATGCGGCATGAATCATTCCTCTTCTACCACGTGTATACACGATCAACCTCAACAACTTAATCTAGAAGCACCGGAATGAACAAGTCAAAATTCTACCAGGGAGGCAGTACGAACGTTCACGGAAATAATCCCAAACCCGTCCAGTGAGTCTAAGCTGAAGACTGGACAAGTATATATATATATATATGGCATAGTAAACAAATTAAAATAAAATTATTTCACAGTTATCCAATTTTTTTCCAGAAGTTGGCGCAATGCAGCACATTCTCCTAAAGTAACATACAAGATTCATATGAAAAAGAGGGAAAATGACTAAATGCAAGGCATAAAATGGTAGAGGGGGATGGCGACCCCTCTTTCCCGTTTAAAAGACTGCTTTTATGCCTGGGCGGTCCAACACTCACGGTACCAATGCCATGCAGAAGCCATACTTCCGTAAATGTGTCAAATCAAAAACACTCGAAAAAGTGCAAAGAAAAGAAATAGGAATCTACCAGGATCGCAAGGGAAAGAATGGAAATGCAGCAAATGCCCCTGTCGGTTAAGATGGAGTGCATCATATATAACAGAAGTCCACGCATGCGCAATTCGTTATTTTCTCTTTCATCGTTCTATACCTCTGCCATATCCTTTAAGTAAGCATTTTCTCCCTTTTTTGTACTAAATAGGGAATTATAATAACATGTCAGGAAGCCAATTAGTACAAAAAAGGGAGAAAATGCTTACTTAAAGGATATGGCAGAGGTATAGAACGATGAAAGAGAAAATAACGAATTGCGCATGCGTGGACTTCTGTTATATATGATGCACTCCATCTTAACCGACAGGGGCATTTGCTGCATTTCCATTCTTTCCCTTGCGATCCTGGTAGATTCCTATTTCTTTTCTTTGCACTTTTTCGAGTGTTTTTGATTTGACACATTTACGGAAGTATGGCTTCTGCATGGCATTGGTACCGGGAGTGTTGCCCGGGCATAAAAGCAGTCTTTTAAACGGGAAAGAGGGGTCGCCATCCCCCTCTACCATTTTATGTCTTGCATTTAGTCATTTCCCCTCTTTTTCATATGAATCTTATATATATATATATATATATATATATATATATATATATATATATATATATATATATATATATATATATATATATATAAAATGTATCTAAATATACAAATTTATCGACGTCTCCTTAAGGCTCCTCATCACGCAAAAAATATCCAGATTTCTTTCCGTCTGAGATCGGACCAACTAGTTTGCTTTCCCCCACAGCAGGACCGGCAGCTTCCAGGAGCTACCTTGCTGTGACAGAAAGTTATTAGTGTCAAATTCCCGTGCCTAGAGATCTTCCCCTTACCATTGTATGTGTCCCCAGAGTACTATATCACTTTGAGCACGTGTCTCCACCCATCACCTCCGATAATGAGACCAACACACAAGGCTATAGGCCACAGGAAAGTGAAAAATGCAGTCAGCAAGGTGGTGTAATATTGAATAAGAACCATCGTTGATTATTTTGCGTGGTAGTAAAATCTTTGTTTTAAAAAACTACAGAGGAAATAATTATTTTTTATTACAAATATTTTACAGTTTGTAATCCATTTTGAACATGAAATAGAATAGCATTCTATATCACCATGACTAGAGGCATAATAATAAATATTAATAATACTACTACTAATAATAATAATAACTTCCTATTTATGCAATTAGGGATTGCAATCTCGGATGTTTTTACAATATCGGGATTTCGGGAATAGAAATTTTTCTAATCCCAATATCTGACAGAATTGGTAATTTAATATTACTTTTAAAATAAACTCTAATTTATGTTCTTACGTTTCAATTTTCACGTAAACGACAAAGTTTTAGACCATTTCACGCAATAAACTCGACATTAGTCCTAGGATTCAAAATATAGCAGACTTCGAACAAGAGGAATTTAAATTGTGGATGGATGTACAAATATGATAAATTCCCCCATATTATTCTACGCTTGAAAATTTTATAATTTGAAAAATTGGTCATGATAGAAAGAGAATGATATTGAGGACTAGAGCCATGTACTTCGACGTGACAAAGTTTTAGACCATTATTTTAAACAAGCTTTTACTGAACAATGAAAAGCATAAAGAAATCAAAATGGTTATTTAATTGTGTATTTTATGACGAAGATTCTATCTGATACCATGTTGCTCGGCAACGGAATGAAATTGTGTTGTTAATATTTATTATTATTACTTTCCTTATATACATAATGTATAAGGAAAGTATTGTGACGGGGTCGAAAATTCGAATTCGAGTTTTCGACGGGAGAACACGTTTCAAGCATCCCTGATCACGAATCAAACGTTTTTGAAGTGATGTGTGTGTGTGTGTGTGTGTGTGTGTGTGTGTGTGTGTGGGTGTGTGGGTGTGTGTGGGTCTGTGGAGACGATAACCGACGAACGAATGGACCGATTCGAACGAAATTTGGTACAAAAATCACAATCCGTAAACACTGGAAGCCTATTGTTTTTATACGCAATCGAATGTTCAGAACCCACATAAATTTTCGAGTGAAATTTTGAAAAAATCGTCAAAAAATCAAAACCGCTAATAAAGTTACGCAAATAGACATTTCTTATGTGATTTTTCATTAGAAAACGATTGACATAAATTTTAGAACGCTAACATGAACCGTTCTCGAGATATTGCGCATTTTTCAAAAAAATTATCAAAAAGTTATACAAAAGAAAAAAAATATATTTCCTATTGATAAACATGTTCACTTTTCATATGTAATACCATGCGATAAATTGGATGACATTATTCTCGTGGATCTAACTCGTTCCATTCATGAAAAATATACTTTGAGTAATATTTTTGTATTTGAACGCCAATAGTCATTTATCTGCTGTAAGAATAACTTATTTCTCCGTCCATAACGCTTGGCGAGATTTTGGCGACGATTTTGGCGGAATTTCGCCAACTTGGCAACATTTTTAATTGTTGCCAAATTAACAAAAATCTCGCCAAATTGATAAAAATGACGTTAACTTAATGAAAATGACGACTAATTGACGAAAATTCAATATCTTGGAAAGAATATAAGTATCTACTATAAGAATACCATTTTTACTTTCCTTATATACATAATGTATAAGGAAAGTATTGTGACGGGGTCGAAAATTCGAATTCGAGTTTTCGACGGGAGAGCACGTTTCAAGCATCCCTGATCACGAATGAAACATTTTTGAAGTGATGTCTGTGTGTGTGTCAGTGAGACTGTGGAGACGATAACTGACGAACGAATGGACCGATTCGAACCAAATTTGGTACAAAAATCACAATCCGTAAACACTGGAAGCAAATTGTTTTTATACGCAATCGAATGTTCAGAACCCCTCTAAATTTTCAAATAAAATTTTGAAAAAATCGTCAAAAAATCAAAACCACTAATAAAGTTACGCAAATAGACATTTCTTATGTAATTTTTCATTAGAAAACGATTGGCTTAAATTTTAGAACGCTAACAGAAACCGTTCTCGAGATATTGCACATTTTTCAAAAGAATTATCAAAAAGTCATGTAAAATAAAAAAAAATATTTCCTATTGAGAAACATGCTCACTTTTCATATGTAATACCATACGATAAATTGGGTGACATCATTCTCGTGGATCTAGCTCGTTCCATTCATGGAAAAAGATACTTTGAGTAATACTTTTGTATTTGAACGCCAATAGTCATTTATCTGCTGTAAGAATAACTTATCTCTTCATCCATAATGCTTGGCGAGATTTTGGCGACGAATTTGGCGGAATGTCGCCAACTTGGCGACTTTTTGAAATGTTGCCAAATTAACAAAAATCTCGCCAAGTGGATAAAAATGACGCTAAATCAATGAAAATGACGACTAATTGTTGGAAATTCAATATCTTGGAAAAAATATTAGTATCTACTATAAGAAAAACCTATTTTTTTACTGTAAAAGTAGTAAATTCATTACATTGTATAAGGAAAGTCATGTGTTGCCCACATCAGATTTTTTTAACTGTAAAAGTAGTAAACTCATTGCATTATATAAGGAAAGTCATGTGTAGCCCACATCAGATTTTTTTTCTATTTGAATAATAAATAAATGGATGTAAAAATATATTTTATAAATGAACAGATTGATTGTTCTTTTAATTATATTAATTGCGGAGTGCGTACATCACTTTCATTTATTTTGGCAAAGAGTTTTCAAGTTTATATATTGTGTTTAGCTAATAAACTCATATATTGTGTTTACCCAATAAATTCATTTAGCCGATTGTTGAAGCAGAAAAAGAGTAGAACGGGTTGTTGTTGCTGTTGTTGAGACCCAGACCGTCCGACCTACCAGAAAGGTGTAAGGTAACTGTTTGGACGGCCGGGAAGTGCCACCCAATTTAGACCGGAACCCAGTGGAGGAGGCATCCACAGGGACCGTACCCTCCTTCCCCTACCACGGGTGTATCTTCTAAAACAATTTTAGTGTTTTCATTTATTATATACAAACGGGATCAGGATATTTTATTCTTCAGATTTGCAAATTCAGAGCTACGAATTTACCGGAATATCTCTAAATAACTTGGTTACTTTTCTTAAACTTTACCAAATTAGCGGAAATGTCTCCAAATTGATACAAATGACGCAAATCAATGAAATTAAATTCGTTTTTTTAGAAGAGAGTGCTAAAATGATGTTTCGGTAGCATCTGTCGGTCAGTCCATCCATCCTACTTAGTAACACATTTAGCGAATTTTTTTAATATCACCAAATTGATAAACATGTTTGTAAATCCGTAAAGATACTATGGAATTGATAAAATCGCGCTTAATAAATGAAATTAATTGTGTTTTGTTAGGGAATAGTATTGTGATGATGTTTCGTCAATTTGTCGCAAAATGGGACTATCAGTTCTACAGTATCACTTGGCGATAAATTTGGCGATTTTTTAAAATGTCGCTAATTTGACGAAAATGTCACCTAATGTTCCATAGAAATATAATTATTTAGACGATATAATGACAAAATAATTACAACAAAAATATAATTATAAATTTTAAATATTTACAAGAGAAAAATAGAAGAAGAAAATTAAGTATATGATATACTTATATATCCAACGGTAAAGTAAAAATTGAAATTACAGCAGAATATTATTAAATAGTGATTGGCAAAACTAGCTAACTCGAGAATGAAGAAAGAGACGCTCTATATCGAGTAAGCATACTGAAATAAAAAGGTCCAGTATCTAAACCGTTTTCCACTCCCAACTCAAAATGCCTTTCCACGTAACTTGAGAACAATTTTCACCCTCTACCCTTCTTCCTTTCATGACCGGCGGGATTAGTTCTGCCCCTTATCCTCCTCCTGACAAGAAGAAATCCCGCCGCCTTCGAATAAACGCCCATAAACAACGTCTCCCCACGGGAATCCTGTCAACCCCTGAAGGAAATAAGAAAGAGGGGGAAAGCAAAATACAATTTTTTTCAGATCCATATTTGCTTCAATTAAAAGTTGCTGGAAATCTATTTATGATAGCGCAAAAATTTAGGCATCCATCGAAAGCTAAAATTCTATTCATGTGCACTGCTTTTTTCAAATTCGAGTATTATGAAATGCAAATTGATAAAAGACGATTAAACTTTTAGTTTTGACTTTTCTTAGTGACTCTCAACTTCAATAAATTGTTAAAAATACTTAACAATAATTTTAACAAAAAGTAAAATTATAAAGCAAACTTCAATTTCTATAACTTTGAGATCCTGAAAACAAAATTGAAATAGGTTGATTTTTGGAGGAGCTATGCTATCTAGCACTAGCACTAAAACGGCCATACATTAACATGGAAGGTGAAGATTGAAACTTGTGACTGATGAAGCCCCTTAAACAGCCTACAGAAAATATACCCTAAGGCGCGATGCAGCCCATCCATTTATATATAACATAAAGAGAAGAAAGAATGACAATGTATCAAAAATTCGCAGGGGGGGATTGTGACCCCCCACTTCCCGGTTAAGCGAGCTTAATGTCATGAGAACACTCCCGGAAGCGGATATACTGTTGAAAACCAAATACACAAAAGTTTTAAGTTTTGTGTACTTGGTTTTCGACAGTGTATCCGCTTCCTGGAGTGTTGTCATGACATTAAGCTGGCTTAACCGAGAAGTGGGGGTAACTTTAAGTTTTGTGTACTTGGTTTTCGACAGTGTATCCGCTTCCGGGAGTGTTGTCATGACATTAAGCTGGCTTAACCGAGAAGTGGGGGTAACTTTAAGTTTTGTGTACTTGGTTTTCGACAGTGTATCCGCTTCCGGGAGTGTTGTCATGACATTAAGCTGGCTTAACCGGAAAGTGGGAGTCACAATCCCACCCGGCGAATTTTTGATATATTGTCGTTCTTTCTTCTCTTTATGTTATATATGTATATATATATATATATATATATATATATATATATATATATATATTATCCCATTCTTTTCTTATATAATGTCTATTATTTCTATTTGTTATTCCTATGTTATAGTTCTATTCTTTGCCATTGATTTTCTGATCGAACTTAGCTTTTCATATTTCGTCATGTTCATTCCGGTGCTTCTAGATATTTTTATACTGTTGATGTTGATCGCATATATACGTGGGGAAGGAAGAAGTGTTCCTGGCACATGGTAATACAAATTTTCCTAATGTTTCTTATTTTCATTTTTTCATCTTCTGGTGCCTGTAGTCTGAGTTTGGACATATATAGTAATGCACTATTGTCCTAGTCTGAAACAGACATTTGTTTGGGTTAATTAGAATTAAATACTCAGACCTTAAGATGAATTTAATTACTTTTAATCTTCGAATTTGGGCCGGTGCTGATCTTTTCTATTATCTGCATTATGGCCGTGGTTTGGCTTCTAAGGTGATGTTAATACTTCACGATTACTTGAATTAATTACTTTTATTATTACTTCTTTCTAATATATATATATATATATATATATATATTGTAAGAAATTTGTAAAAATAAAATTAAAATAAAATAGTCCCAACGTTTGGCTTGAAAATAAATCCTTTATAAATAAAAAATGTTCTAAACAGGTATTAGATACCCCTAGTTCCCTGTTCCATATTATAAGGTAAGCATTTGAAATATGGTTATTATGCTGAGAAAGCCTTGATATAATTACTTTCCTTATATAGATATAATGTATAAGGAAAATATTGTGACTCGAATTTTCGACAGGAGAGCACGTTTCAAGCATCCCTGAACAGGAATCAGACGTTTTTGAGATGATGTCTGTGTGTGTGTGTGTGTGCGTGTACGGGTGTGGGTGTATATGTGTGAAAGTATGTGTGTGTGTGTGTGTGTGTGTGTGTGTGTGTGTATCAGTGGAGACGATAACTGACGAACGAATGGACCGATTCAAACCAAATTTGGTACAAAAATTATAATCCGTGAATACTGGAAGCTTATTTGTTTTTAAACGCAATCGAATGTTCAGAACTTCCCTAAATTTTCGAGTGAAATTTTGAAAAAATCATCAAAAAATTAAAACCTGTATTAAAGTTACGCAAATAAACATTTCGTATGTAATATTTCTTTAAAAAACGATTAACATAAACTTTAGAACGCTAGCACGAACCCATCTCGACATATTGCACATTTTTCAAATAAATTTACCAAAATATCCCATAAATTAAAAAAAAATATTAACTGTTGAGAAATGTGTTCACTTTTCATATGTAATATCATGCGATACATTTAGTGATATCATTCTCGTGGATCTAGCTCGTTCCATTCATGAGAAAAGATACTTTGAGTAAAACTTTTGAATTTGAACGCCAATAATCATTTGTCTGCTATAAGAATAACTTATTTCTCCTTTCATAACGCTTAGTGATTTTAGCGACGAATTTGGCGGAATGTCGCCAACTTGGCGACTTTTTTAAAAGTTGCCAAATTAATGAAAATCTCGCCAAATAGATTACAAGAAAGATCAATCATGCTTAAAGCATTGATTATGAAACACTTTCCAACTTCAATGCAATTTTATTTAAACATGTCTAAAATGCAATACATTCCTCGGTAATATTTTAAAATCATCACAATATAGGATGGATACAATACTAAATATGAATTAAAAAGAACTTTAAAAATCACGATTTTGACACAAGATGGATGCCATATTTTATTTTGAAGTGGGTCGTGTGATCTCTTCATGGGGACGCGGTAGTCCAGTGGTTAGCGCGCGGGAATTGCACTCGGTAGGCCCGGGTTCGATTCCCGCAACTGCCAAAACTGCCGCCGTGTTCACGCGGAGTACGATCACGTTAAACATGTGGGTCCGTAAGTCCTTCCGGGAGGTTGGTGGTAAGGGGAGGAGGTGCGGTCCCTGTGGATGCTTTCCCCACTGGGTTCTAAATTGGGTGGCTCTTCCGAGCCGTCCAAACAGTTACATTACACCGTTCTGGTAGGTCGGACGGTCTGGGTCTCAACAACAATGTGATATCTTCATATAGTGGTCACGTGATATCTTCATACAAAGTGTGTAATTATTTTAATTTTTATTTAAAAAACTACTGAATATATTTTGCTGAAAATATTTTCATATTTTTTATGGGATAATTTGAATATTTCCCAAAACTTTCGAAGCAATTTGTAAATTTTGAATTCGTTTAAGAAATGTTTGTAAAAATATTGTAATTGCATTGGCGGAGAATATAAATGCACAGAAACTACGCAAAAAAGCTGTTTAGGATGGATACAACACTATAAATTTAAAAGAACTTTAAAAATCATGATTTTTACACTTGGCAGAAAAGATAGATGCCATAGTTTAATTTGAAGTGGGTCACGTGATATATTTATATTTAAACAAGAAAGATCAATCATGCTTAAAGCATTGATTATGAAACACTTTCCAACTTCAATGCAATTTTATTTAAACATGTCTGAAATGCAATACATTCCTCGGTAATATTTTAAAACTTATCACAATACTACATTAATTTATTATATTTGAAAACTTAAACCTTCATCGAAAAAAATGAACTTCATTCAAATGACGGCATTAAAGTATAAATTGCCTGGTTTAAACATCTCTTAAATGTTATACATTCCTCGGTAATAATTTTAGAATTATCATAATACTACGATAATTTATTATATTTGAAAACTTCATCGAAAACAACTGAAATGATTTTGTGTTAAAGATTAACTGAGACTAAATGATTTTGTGTTAAAGAATTACAGCGATTCTAATACAACTCATTCTACATATTTTGCTGTTTACATTTTACATAGGTGAAAAATAGGCTTAATAGTAGAAATAATCAAATTTGGAAGAGCATTTAAACTGAAATATATTGTCATTGCGTTGTTTCAGTATGTAGATGCACAGAATTAAGGCAAAAATAAAGTAATTTTAAGACGGATACAACACTCAATATGAATTAAAAAGAACTTTAAAAATCACGATTTTGACACAAGATGGATGCCATATATCATTTTGAAGTGGGTCATGTGATCGTTTCATATCATGGACACGTGATCGCTTAATATAAGAGGTGTTATTATTATTTTAATTTTTATTTAAAAAACATCTGAATATATTTCGCTGAATTTTTTTTTATATATTTTATGGAACAATTTGAATATTGCCTAAAATTTTCGAAGCAATTTGTGAATTTTAAATCCGCTTAAAAAATGCTTGAAAAATTAGGTCCCATAGGGCTCAATGTATTCCATTTTTTCAACCCGGGTTCAATCCAAAACTAATTGGGTGATATTATTCATTTATATTCCCATAGGTCCTATAGACCGTCTGAACAACATACTAAAATTTCATTTTGATTAAGTCATTTTTACGGCAGTTATCGTGCTAACGGACAGACAGACAGACAGACAGACAGACAGACAGACAGACAGACAGAATGAACAAAGTCATAAACACTTTTCAACTTTGTTGTAAAGTGTTAAAAATGACGCTAAATCATTGAAAATGACAATTGATTGACGAAAATTCAATATCTTGGAAGGAATCAAAGTATCTACTATAAGAATAACCTATTTCTTTTTACTGCAAAAGTAGTAAATTCATTGTATTACATAAGGAAAGTCATGTGCTGCCCACATCAGATTTTTTAAGATTGTAAATACACCCAATAATGAAATTAATATTAAAATTAAAAAAAAAAAAATCATATATGTAATACAGGCAATACACCCCTTGTTCCCTTCATTAACATACACGGTGTAAGTGCATGAATTGTGTATGATCTGAATACATTCAAACTGATAAATCAACAAATGGAGCTAGCACACAAAAATTTGTGAGACACATGAAAAATATTTAATATAAACAAGAAAGATCAATCATGCTTAAAGCATTGATTATGAAACACTTTCCAACTTCAATGCAATTTTAATTAAAAAAGTCGAAAATGCAATGCATTCCTCGGTAATATTTTAAAACTTATCACGATATTACATTGATTTACTATATTTGAAAACTTAAACCTTCATTGAAAAAAATGAACTTCATTCAAAAGACGGCATTGAAATATAAATTGCGTGGTTTAAATATCTCTAAAATGCAATACATTCCACGGTAATATTTTTAAATCTATCATAATACTACGATAATTTATTATATTTGAAAACTTCATCGAAAACAACTGAAATTAATTCAAATGACGTCATAGAAAAAATAACACGCCTGGATCTCTCTATAAAAGCAGGATTTCATTCATAATTTTCTCCATTTCATTCATCACAATACTATAATAATTTATTTTATTTAAAAATTAAGACCATGGAGCTATAATTCATAAACTTTATGTTTAAAACTTCATCGAAAAATATCGTCCTTCTGTTTATAAAATCAATTAATATTTCATTCATATCAGCCATGCAGACTCCATGGACTGAATTATTTTGTGTTAAAGAAATACAGTAATTCTAATACAACTCATTCTACATATTTTGCTGTTTACATTTTACATAGGTGAAAAATAGGCTTAATTGTAGAAATAATCAAATTTGAATGAGAATTTCAACTCAAATATATTGTCATTGTGTTGTTTTAGTATGTAGATGCACAGAATTTAAGCAGAAATAAAGTAGTTTTAGGATGGATACAACACTCAATATGAATTAAAAAGAACTTTAAAAAATCACGAATTTGAAACAAGATGGATGCCATATCTCATTTTGAAGTGGGTCATGTGATCGTTTCATATCATGGTCACGTGATCGTTTCATATAAGATGTGTAATTATTATTTTAATTTTTATTTAAAAAACTACTGAATATATTTAGCTGAATTTTTTTTTATATATTTTATGGAACAATTTGACTATTATCTAAAATTTTCGAAGCAATTTGTGAATTTTAAATCCGCTTAAAAAATGTTAGAAAAATTAGGTCCCATAGGGCTCAATGTATTTCATTTTTTCAACCCGGGTTCAATCCAAAACTAATTGTGTGATATTATTCATTTATATTCCCATAGGTCCTACAGACCGTCTGAACAACATACTAAAATTTCATTTTGATTAAGTCATTTTTACGGCAGTTATCGTGCTAACGGACAGACAGACAGACAGACAGACAGACAGACAGACAGACAGACAGACAGACAGACAGACAGACAGAATGAACAAAGTCATAAACACTTTTCAACTTTGTTGTAAAGTGTTAAAAAAGTGAAAAGTATTTCTGAAACCATGTACTTTCTCAATGGCCATACCTGGTTCGGTAACCCTGAAATTCTATGTTTCTGTAGGCATAACTGTGAATTTTATTACAAAAATTATGCATATGGCCCGACGTAGCAGAATAGAGATATTTGATCAGCATTAATAATGATCAATAAAAATAAAATATCAAAATAAACAAGCCAGTTCAATGCCATTGTATAATAATACAATGATTTTGAAATTTTGAATGTGAAAAATAATAAAATTGAAGAATTGAAGTTATACTATTTTGTGAAGTATATATATATATATATATATATATATATATATATATATATATATATATATATATATATATATATATATATATATGTATATATATATATATATATATATACATATATATATGTATATATATATATATATATATATATATATATATATGTATATATATATATATGTATATATATATATATATATATATATATATATATATATATATATATATATATATATGATTGAAGATTTTTATGATTACTTGTAATATATATACCCGAGAAATACCAATGAAAATTGCTTGTAAACTGATGGTTTTTGCAAATCAGAAGCCTAGTGTAGCACGATGAGCTATGCAAGAAGTTTGGAAATTGAATAAATGGAATCTAGTGATTATAAAAGGAATAAAATGAATATGAAAAGCATTTCTGAAACCATGTACGTTATCAAGGGCCATACATGTTTCATTAATGCTGATTCTACGTTTCTGTTTACACAACTGTAAAATGTATTACAGAAATAATGTAAATGGCCCGACGTAGAAGAAAAGACAAAGTGGATCAAATACACAAAAAAATCAAACATGAATATAAAATATTTTGTTACACCAGCTTGTGGCTAATTATTGAAATGAGGATGCAAAGTATTATAAAGTAATATCAAAAGAATATAATGAAAATAAAATGAAAATATATCTACCCCTAGTACTGTGGTACTTCTGGAAAAGCATGTGTATTACCAATCATCTCAGAACAGGTTACAGTGAATTTTTTGTTACTGACTAAGCAGTTTTTTCAAAGCAGGTTAAAGTGAATTATACGAATAGTTTAACTGTTAGAAGAAGACATGGAGTTTATGAATTATTTAGAAATGCTAGAGTATGATCTGTCAATATGTTGCTGTAATTGTTGCAAGTTTTTGAATTCAAATTTAAAATGTGTTTTAATAAAAGAAAAAATAAGATTGGGCGGGTAGTTATTTTTGATGACGGTGTTGATGAATTTATGAAGATGTTCTTTGTAATAACAAGGTGTGATTAACATTTTGATTCTTAATAACTGGTTATTAATAATATTTCTATATACAGATTTGGAAAGATTGGAAGAGAAATGTTGAAGTTTATTTACTTTGAAGTTATAAGTTTCTGTTTTGTCATAGATTTTAAATTGTATTGTATTTGCATTTTGAATTGTTAAACTAACGTCTAGAAAATTGATCCAGTTGGATGTATATACATTTTCAATGAGTTGTAGATTAGGTGGATAGAAATCAAAATTTAATTCATTGGCATATATATATGTATATACATATATATATGTATATATATATATATATATATATATATATATATATATATATATACATATATATATATATATATATATGTATATATATATATATATATATATGTATATATATATATATATATATATGTATATATATATATATGTATATATATATATGTATATATATATATATATATGTATATATATATATATATATGTATATATATACGTATATTTTTATATATATATATATGTATATTTTTATATATGTATATATATATATATATATAATAACGTCGAATCTGCGAGTTGAACTACCTGAGGTAGAAAATGTTTGATCCCTTTAAATGCAAATTTCTGCTCCATTTCACGAAACTTTTCGGACGAAAAAAAAACCTGGCAACACCACATGCTCGAACATTATTCGGAAATCCCGTTCCTGAGATTTACACACCTCAAAAATCCTTTTCAGTTTAACAAAAATTTATAAGAACAGCCTTTTCCTGTATTGACTCCATGTTCACGTTTTGCTATCTAGCACCCCCCTTCCCTTCCCTTGCACAGCACACACTCTTCGTTTTCTTAACCCCTTGGGCACCTGGCATTTAATTAGAAGCAGCAACTTTTAATCACCCTTTTGGGAACACAGCGTAGGAAAAGTGCGAGATTTAGCCGGAGCGTGGAGTTGGAAAAATTAAAGTCGCCTGTTAGATTTACCCCTTCCCCTCCCCTTCTTCGTCTTTAGAACGAAAAGGGGGTAGGCGGCAAAATGCGGAAAGATCTTTGTTCTAAAGGAAGCAAAGGGTTAAATTACTGATCAGGGATTTAATCACACACCAATGACTTAGGGTTTGAAAAAGTATACCCTGATCGCCAAAGGACAGGGGCATAGCAGAGGCAGAGTTTTAACAACACCTAGATGGTGATTCAGAAAAAAAAAGAACACTAGATGGATTGATGCGGTTCATAATTTACTACCTGAAGGGGAAGGAGGGAAAGCCAAAAACTTTGTTAAACATTGTCAACAACATTTGACTTGCTTCAGGGTAGCAGGTTAGCGTACTTACGCATTGTTAAGTTTTGTTCGCATTTGGTTGTTTTATGAATACATGGCGGTAAAAATTACCATTATCGATGCAATTTTGAAATTAATTTATATTCGATCTCATCAGAGTTTGTAATTTTGACTTTTCAATTGGCTTGTGTTGATGCAAAGTATGGGATTTTAATAAGCAGCAATGGATTGCGATGGAAATTGTTGAAATGTGCCTTCTGAGTATTTGAATTCTTTTATCAGTTTATTCCTTTGAAACTATGATAATGATTAGAGATGTTAAATATTGCTAACTGAAAAAAAAACTGTTAAGCACCTACAGCAGCAAATGCAGTTAAATTTTGTTTCCTAGCACTAAAATAAAACTTCAGTGATTTTCATTTTACCTGTATACTTATATATATATATATATATATATATATATATATATATATATATATATATATATATATATATATATATATATATATATAACTTACAAATGTAAAGTAAGTCTAAGATAGCTACATGAAAAAAAATTCTCATAAGTAAAATATGCAAACATGGCGCTATGCTGCCCCTGTACATATTTACAAATATAATTTCTTAAAAGAATACCTAATTCACAGAAAAGCAAAAGATGAATGTGGAAAACGAAAAGTATCACAAGTGGCCGGGAGGAGTTGTGACCCCCACTCTCCGGTTAAGCAATGCTTTAAGCCATGGCAACACTCCCGACCGGCCACTTGTGATACTTTTCGTTTTTCACATTCATCTTTTGATTTTCTGTGAATTAGGTATTCTTTTTAGAAATTATATATATATATATGTATATATACATAATTTGTAAGCTTGTTAGAAAGTTAGGTTTTTCGAGTTACAGTTTCTCACTTTTCTTTCATTGGACCTTCAAGCCCTTTTATTATATATATATATAATTAGGAAGATATAATGTTAATAACCAATTCCGAGTAATTATGAAATATTAAACTCACCAACGCAGTTAAACCACGACTACAATGCCGATAAAAGAAATGAACAGCATTGGCTTAATTTTGGAGATTATAACCAGACTTAGATTCATCTTCAGGTTTGAGCATCTAATTTTAATTTACCCAAACACATGCTTGTTTCAGATTTGGCAATAGTAAGTTACTACAAATGTCAAAGCGCAGACTACAGGCATTAAAAGAGGAAAGATTGAAAAATGATTAGGAATTCAAGAATTAACATGATCCATGAGGCAGGAACCCAGCTTGCACCTGTATTAAATGTGAGCAGTTGTAAATGAATGAAAAAAAGTTGAGATGAATCCGGGAGAAGGTTGAAATGATTTATATTTTTACAAATAAATTGTTGTAAATAATTATTTATAAATTAATTAATATTGTCACAAATGATTAGTTAAAAGTCAATGAATATTGTTGCAAATAACTATTTACGGATTCATTAATATTGTTGCGAATAATTATTTACGGGTTCATCAATACTGTTGCAAATAATTACTTACGGATTCATTAATATTGTGACAAATAATTATTTACGGATTCATTAAGATTGTTGCAAATTAATATTTACGGATTCATTAATATTGTTGCAAATAGTTACTTACGGATTCATTAACATTGTTACAAATAATTACTTATGGATTCATTATTATTGTTGCAAATAATTATTTACGGATTCCTTAATATTGTCGCAAATTTACGAATTCACTAATATTGTTGCAAATAATTATTTACGGATTCATTAATATTGTTATAAATAATGATTTACGGATTTATTAATATTGTCGCAAATAATTATTTACGGATTCACTAATATTGTTGCAAATAATTATTTACGGATTCATTAATATTATTGCAAATAATTATTTACGGATTCATTAATATTGTTACAAATAATGATTTACGGATTCATTAATATTGTTGCAAATAATTATCTACGGATTCATTGATATTGTTGCAAATAATTATTTACGGATTCATTAATATTGTTGCAAATAATTATTGACGTCCGAAGTCAAGTCCATTCTTCAGTCCTAACAAAACGAGATCAACATTTGTCTGAACTCTGTGATCCTTCTTACTCGAAAATGGCAATAGATAGGAAGACCAAAAAATAGTACACACATGTAAAATTGCATACAGACGTTCAGAATCACAATTTCAATAATTAAAACGTGTTATAACAGGATGAAACGCTCATTTTAAACCGCATATGTTCACTACGCTTCGTACAAATAACAAGTAAACAACTCTTAAAACAACCAACCAAAGTGTGTGCACTTGCAGGCATTGTGATTTAAACGGGATTCTGTATAATAAATACGTTTCTGCGATTTGATGTATTACTTTGATTTTATTGTTTTCCTGTATTCTAATTTGTTCAATTTAATATTCAAATTCTAAAAACTTATATGCTCTTTTGTATTAGGATTGTCAAATAGTGAAATTAAATTTTTATACTTCTAATTTCATAAGTATTTGTTGAATTAAGTTTTAATTTGAAATCTTTCACAGCTCTCATACTTTATATGCGTAAACCCATCAAAGCTCGGCTTTTAGCTATTTATTTACAAATCAATAATTATTGTTGTAAGTAATTCTTTGCAAATCAATTAATATTTTTTGAAAATAATTGTTTACAGATCAGTTAATATTGTGGGAAATAATTCTATACAAATCAATTGATATTTTTGCAAATTATTATTTACAAATCAAATAATATAGTGGGAAATCATTCTATATTAATCAATTAATAATTTTGTAAATAATTATTTTTAAATCAGTTATTATTGTCGAAATAATATTTTACAAATCTATTGATATTTATGCAAATTGTTATTTTTAAATCAATTAATATTGTTGGAAATAATTATTTACAAATCGATTAGTACTGTTGGAAATATTTCTTTACAAATCAAATAATACTTTTGCAAATAATTTAGAAATCAATCATTGTTGAAAATAATTCTTCACCAATCAATTAATGTAATTGCAAATTGTATTGTTGCAAATAATTAGAACATTTAATAACGAGAACTGCGGTGGGATTTTCTATTCAATTAAGGGGACGGTGGACGTTGAAATTTTTTTTATTTATTTATTGACTTAGAAACATGAAAATTTGTATAAATATTTTTCTTAACATTACTATATAAAATACCTTTCAATTTTTTCTTTTAATTTCGTTACAATTTTGTATTTTTTCCTAAATTTAATTTTTTTTAACGAACATTTGAAAATGCTCCTTGCGTGCCATTTGTTCCCATTTTTGATTCATTTTACATTATAATCAATCAAAAGCACATTATGAACAAATTTGGGTATTTATTTTTAAATCCCTTAGAAAGTTAATTTTTAAAAATATTTTTCTGCATTAAAACTTAATTTTTATCATTTAATTAGGTTCTTATTCACTTTTAATTACCTTAATAAAGTTCAATTATAAAATGCATACCCAGTTTCATTAAAAAATATGCAAGGTGTCTTCTTACCACATTCCATGCATCAAACAAAAATTAAGACGCATGGAGCATTTTGAAAATGTAAAACCTTTGAAAGTTACGTTTCGAAAAAAATGCATTTAACCTTTTGCTTACGGGTGGGACAGCGTTCATCCCAAACGAAGAATCTCCCCAAAAGACAGGTATATGACATACCCTATCCCAAACAGTTCGTCCACCCTTTGCAGACATTGGCGTTCATGGAAATCGTGGGCAGAAGTATTGCACCTGCTGCACCCGTCTTTTGGGGAGATTCTTCGTTTGGGATGGACGCTGTCCCACCCGTAAACAAAAGGTTAAGTGTGTAAAACAATGTTATATATTAAAAAAAAAAAACATTTTTAGTCGATTTTTGCTCATTTCAACGTCCACCGCCCCCTTAAGCAGATAATTTTCGAAATTATGCAAATATTTCCGCTAATTTTCTACATTGAACTGAATAGAATGGAGATTTTTACCGTCACTACTTCAAGCGTTCATGCATAAAATTTATAGGTTCAGCTGTAAATAATTTTTTGGTTAACTGGCTACAGATTTACCATCTTATTAACTGAAGCCACGACCAGTTAACCGTATAACCGAAGCCACTGTCAGTTTACTGAATATACCGATAAAAAGGACTTAAAATAGTCGAATAACAGGTTACTAATTTACTCCTTTCATCCGCAGCGCTCTTTAACTTCTATTAGCTCGAAGGATAAACAGTGTTTTCGCATAATTCTTTTACTTTCCCTACAATACATTGCAATTTATTGTATGAAAGGTACGTATTGGAATCATGTGGTAAATCGCAATTCGAGTTTTTGATGGAACTACAGGTTTTGGGACCTCTAGAACTCGAAAAAACTCTTTTTAGCATGACGTGTGTGTGTGTTTATGTGTGTGTATGTGTTTATGTGTGTGTGTGTGTCTCTGTGCAATGTATGTATCCACTCTAACTCAAAAACTAAAAAATCGAAATTCATAAAATTTGGTAGGTAAGACCCATGGATATGACCCTGGTACTGATTAGTTTTTGGTATAATTCGGAAAAAAAGAACCCGCCTTTTTTTTGCGAAATGGCCCTCAAAAATCTCATGTATTCACTCTAGCTGAAATACAAATTGGCCAAATTTCACAAAATTCGGTAGATAAATCACATGTTGGATACTCTGGTGCTGATTAGATTTTGGTACGATTCGGAAAAGAACAATTTGCCCTTTTTTATGAAATGGCCCGCAAAAATCGCGAATATCTGAAAAAAGACTACGTATGTTCAAATGTATCAATTAAATGCTTGTTTTATACGTAATTTTTGACGAGGAAAAGAATAAGAACAACTCTATTACTCTAGGACTAACCGTTCTCGAGATATGAGATTTTTCGCATTTCTGTATGCCGCCATTGGAAAAATATCCAATGTGCGTCAGTGCAATAAATGTATCCACTCTAACTAAAAAATTAATTGACCGAATTTCATAAAAATTTATAGATAAGTCACTTGTAGATTACGCTGGTGCTGATTAGATTTTGGTACTTATTTTTTTTTTTTTTTTTTTTTTTTTTTTGCGAAGCGACTCTCAAAAATTGCCTGTATCCACTTCAGCTATAATCTAATTGATCAAATGTCACAAAATTTGGTAGATAAGCCACTTGTGCGTTACCCTGGTGCTGATTAGATTTTATTATGATCCGGAGAAAAAGAATCTGCCTTTTTTCTTGAAATAATTTGTCAAAATTCAAAATAAAAGACTAATAAAAGTATGCTCAAAATAAAAGTATGCTCAGATGTATCAATTAAAAGCATGTTTCATATGCAATTTTTGAAGATGATAAGAATTAGACCAACTCCATTACTGTAGAACTAACCATTCCCGAGATATTAATTTTTTTTTTCACATTTTTGCTGCTTCGATTTTGAAAATACGGCCAGATACCAAATGAAAACGAAAATTGAATTAAAAGTGTACATTCATGGTAATGTCAAATAAGTATGCGTGTTATTTAGTGCAATTAAACCCAATGTAATGAAATATTTATGAAATAAAGCAAAAAAGAATGTGAGTCTGTGGGGAAGTCATGTGCTGTCCACATCAGATTTTTGCTTTCCCTGCAATACATGGTAATGTATAGGGAAAGTATTCGAATCATGTCGAAAATTGCAACTCGAGTTTTCGACGGATCTTCAAGTATTCGAACCCCTAGAATAGGAAAAACTATTTTTAGCTGACGTCTGTGTGTTTCTACACACACATACAGAAGTATGTGTGTGTGTGTGTGTGTGTGTGTGTGTATGTCTGTGTAATGTATGTATCCACTCTGACTCAAAAACTAAATAACCATATTTCGTAAAATTTTACAGGTAAGTCACTTGTGGGTGACGTTGGTGTTAATTAGATTTTGGTACGATTCGGGATAAAATTCCTGTCTTTTTTTTGCGAAATTGCCTGCAAAACTCGCATGCAACCACTCTAGCTAAAAAACTAATTGACCCCATTTCACAAAATTTGGTAGATAAGTCCCTTGTGGGTGACCCTCGAGCTGATTAGATTTTGGTACGATTCGGATGAAAAGAACCTTCCTTTTTTATGGAATGGCCCACCAAAATCTTCAAAATCTCTAGTAAAAGACTAAATATGCTCAAATGTATCAATTAAATACTAGCTTCATTCGTAAATTTTGACGATTTAAAGAATAAGACCAACTCCATTACTCTAGAACTAACAGTTCTCGAGATATTTTTGTTTTTTCGCATTTTGTCTTCGCCGCCTTTGACGGTCAGTAACCAAATAAAAAGGAAAATTTAATTAAATGTACAAATTCAGTATAATTTTGTGTAATTAAACTCAAAGAATTATTAAATAAATAAAGAGAAAACGCATTTGAGTCTATAGGGAAAGTAATATGCTGCCGACATCAGATATTTTTCTTCAATATTAACAGTTTCCATAAATGTTATTTGTTTCTTGGTATAGAAATACATACAATGAGGTGGGACGTATCATTCCTTGGCGCCACCTGAATTATTGTTTCAAGCGATTTTGGCGTTTTCCCAAAATGAAGTTATACTTCCTTTACCTCCTTGACCAATAAACAGAAACACCACGGAGCATGATAAAGCAACTTTAAGATTCCTGCTAATTCTACTAATATTAGGGCGTAGGTTTGATTTTATTTGATGTTATATTATATCATTTTTATAAACTAATGGTAATAAAATAATGTTACATTTATTACCTTTCCCTCTCTATTTATTTTATTAAAGTTCAAGAATGTTAAAATGTTTTTATTTGAGCCAAAAAATCCGCGTTGATCTGGAATCGCGAAATTCTCATTCATAGAACGGTATAAGAAAGTAAAAATGAATATTTACTATTCTCTCTTAACTTTTAACTAACTTCTAACTAATATCTAAACAAGCTAAAATGTTTAACAATATCCAAACAAACCTTGCTGATCTGCCATCGGCAATCGCGTTCTATTTTATCTATATTCTCTTCCACTGTAAAGCATTCTTCAACCTTTGCTTATTTTTTTTCAACTACTTTGTTGATAACTTCGGCAAACTATCTGACAAGCCGCAATTACGGACGTTCATGAAAATTCCAGCTTCATTTCTGAAATATTCAGCTAATAATTGTCTTCCGAAGCGTTATTTTTTTTTTATTTATATTATCGTAACTATCAGAAACCTTACTCCCTATTATGGATAGATGATTTCCGTGAAACTTTCAGTAACATGCTTGAAAAGGTTTTACAGTGCAGAAGCCATTTTTAACTAACATATTCTTAAAATACAAGTTTCAAAATATGCTTTCTATACAAACTAGCCCTTTCTTTCAAGGTCGCCCCCCAAAGTAAACTCTAAAAATCCATAGCCTTCGGCGCTTCGCAGCTACAACAGAAAGCACAACTATACAGAAGCCCCGGAAAGAAAAATGCCCTTATTTCAACGGGGGGAAGACTTCAACGGCTTTATTTAATAACGGACCCTACTAAAGTCACCCTTCCCCCCTATTTTCCTAATTTCGGTTCCTTTCTCTGTGTATATTTGCTCGGCCCAAAAATAAACTCGTCCTTTCTGTCTCTTTTATCACGGCGGGCCTCGAAATTTGCATATTTTCCGTGTGTTTCCAACTGAAGGGGGAGCAGAGTATCCTTTGGGAAACATGAACGTTCGAAAGGAGGGGGGTGCAAGGGGGTGTCGAAACTTGGCGGGAACAACACCTTTCGTTGCTTGCCGCTCTACCTCCGATCTTTGTGCATCAACCCTTTGGAGACCGTGTAGAAATCGCTGTGTGCAGAAGTGGTGTAAATAGACGGTGCTCTGAGAAGATTCTTTAATATTGTTCCGAGTTTAGTGCAGGAAGTATCTCGATATTGGCGGAATTTTCTGGAAGTATTCTTTCAAGAGAATGTTTAAAAATGATTACCTAGAACAGTGATAGACGGATGAATTTGCTGGCCGAATTCGACCGTTGAAGCTTTATTCAGCGGGGCGAGAATTATATGGAGATTAGTAAGAGGAATTGGATAGCAAAAATCGGATGTGGGCAGAACATGCCTTTCTCTGCAGACTCAATTTAATTTTCTCTTTATTTCTGTAGTAATTCATTAAATTGAGTATAATTGCACAAAATAACACTGAATTTGCACTTTTAATTCGATGTCTGTTTTATTTGGTAACTGGATATATCTTTTCAAAGGCGGCGCAGTACAAATTCGAATAACTCAAATATATTTCGAAAACGGTTAGATCTAGTGTAATGGGGTTGGTCTTATTCTTTTCTTTGTCAAAAATTACGTATAACACAAGCATTTAATTGACACATTTGAGCAGAGGTAGTTTTTTGTTTTACATTTTGGTGATTTTTGTGGGCCGTTTTGTAAAAGAGCGCGAGTTTTTTTTTCTTTTTTCCGAATCATACCAAAATCTAATCAGCACCAGGTTGTTCCACAGGTAACTTACTTATTAAGAATATAGATGCACAGAAAATACGTAAAAATAAAGCGGTTTTAGGACGGATGCAACACTAAATATAAATTTAAAAGAACTTTAGAAATCACGATTTTGACACTGGAAAAATAATGGATGCCATATTTTATTTTGAAGTGGATTGCGTGATCTCTTCATATAACGTAGGTGTAATTATTATTCTTTTAATTTTTATTTAAAAAACTACCAAACATATTTTGCTCAATTTTTTTTTATATATTTTATGGGATAATTTGAATATTTTCTAAAATTTTCAAAGCGATTTGAGAATTTTAACTTTGCTTAAAAAATGTTTGAAAATTTAGGTCCCATAGGGTTTAACGCATTTCACTTTTTCAACCGAGGTTCAATCCAAAACTAATTGGGTGATATTATTTATTTATATTCCCATATACCCCACAGACCGTCTCAACAACATAGTAAAATTTCATTTTGATCATGTCATTTTTACTGCAGTTGTCGCGCGAACTGACGGACGGACAGATAGACAGACTGAGAGACAGAATGACCAAAGTCATAAACACTCTCAACTATGTTAGAAAGTGTTAAAAATGAAAATAAATAAAAATTAATAGCTAAAACTAATGCAACATTCCATTTTTTTAACTTGTAAGGCAATCTAATAATTGTCTAAAATCTTTGGCTAATTTCAATTTCTCAAGTAGCTATTCAGGAACATTCTAAAACACTTATAATTGGGTTAAATGCTGAAAATTAGTATACTGTAGTTATTATCTCACAAATGAAAGCAGAAAATTCCATTCTTTCATGTTTAAGAGGGTTAAATTCCTGGTAGAAATTTCAATCTCAGTTAGACTCTAAAGTACTAGATAGTGTATTAAATTTATGCTTCAACTGGAATTCTAGCCAATGATTTCCGATTGACCAGTGATTGCTCTATATGTTGAGCTGTGTAGTAGGGCCTATTTCAACTAAAAAGGATGATCAATGGATAGAGTATTCACTTAGAAGAGTAATGCATAGAGTATCCACTTGCCAAATGGAGATCCGTAATTCATATTCCAGTTTGGGTACAAGTTTTGCTTGGTTTGGACTTGCAGTTAAAAGTAAATTTCAAACCACTATGAACATATTTGCAATACTTCTAACTTAATCAGAGCCGCCTAGATTCACATGTGACACCTATAAATCTGAAGTAGAGCCTTGCATCGAGTCGGGTACCCGCTGTTGTGTGCAGGTTACCAACTTTTCGGGTCGGGTACCCGCTGTTTTTCGCAAGTTACCAGCTTTGCGGGTCGGGTACCAGCTATTTTCCACAGGTTACCAGCTTTGCTGGTCGTGTACCCGCTGTTGTCCGCAGGTTACTAGTTCTGATGGTCGGGTACCCGCTGTTGCCTGCAGGTTACCAGCTCTGCGGTCGGGTTCGTGTTGAGTTTCCTTTGTTATTCAAGTTACAGGTCGGGTTTTCTGCACTTTTCAAGCTGCGAGTCAGGTTGCGGGAGAAAATTCTATATATGCATTAAAGATTTAAAACCTACTGAATAGAATTTAAAAATGCAATTCCATTGCTGTCACGGGTCGGGTATTTGCTGCGGGTTCAGGTCGGGTTGAAGGTCCAACAGTAAAAATCATTTTTAAAAGCTATACCTTTCAGTAATCAGGCACTGTCGGTTTTTTCATTTCAGAAAATCATGGCAAACTGGAAACTATTCTATGTATAAATAACAAGGGAGAAGCCGCACAGGTCAGAATTTCCACAACAATCAAATCTGAAGGGAGAGAAAGAAAAAGAGTTCAACTTCAAATATACATTAAAATAATACATTCGTCGCTATCCCAGTTGATATAGCGGTCTGTTAGGGTCTTCTATACAGCGCTGAGGTAATATTTTTTTTACAATACGCTTATATTAATTATACATATTAAACTAGACTATAGCGTAAAATGCATCGTAAATAAATATATGTAAGCATACTGTGTGCTTACATATATTTATTTATTTACGACATGCATGCTTCCAAATACATACATGCTTCCGAAAAGCACGTTTGCTGCATACTTGCTTTTCGGAAGTCATTGGATATTCTTTTTCAGTGCAACAAACCTGTACCAGAATGCTCCAATTAGCGCAGATTAAGCCGGTCACACAAAAAATGGATAAATGCAGAGCCCGATTTTGTGGCGCTATCTAATGGGTCGAAAGGGAAGTAAAACGAAATGAAATTGGAAATCGTGGAAATATGAACTTGAGAAGCAAATAATGAAAAATAAATAAAAGTCAAAAGTCATGCAAATAAAAGTCATGCAGAAAAAGAAAGAAGAAGGAAAACAATAGACATGGCCATGCCATACCTCGCAGAAATGGGGTGTCCTTGAAAAATCATTAACCTGATTACTGGAATTTTTATTGACACGGAAATATTTAAAGAAATCCAAATTGGAAACCGAAGAGCACTTTTAAACAATGAAGGTAGAAGAAAAACAATCCAACAGCGATTAGCGATTGAGGATTTATTAATTTTAGTGATTGAAGATTTATTGAATTTCTTTATTTTTGACACCATTTTAATGTTCTTTCAAGCTACATTTAAAGTCATATTTTGTTTTTCACCAATATATCATAGTTCGCTTTAAAATTTGATAAATGCTCCAATTATTGAAATTTTAATATGGCTTTTACTACGTTCCAATTACTACGTTTAAATTAATGTTACTATCCAACAAATGTAAACTTGGTAAATTGACAGTTGTATATTTTATTGTATTATATTTTCTGTATTCATTTCATTTTACAAGCAGAAAGACATACTAGTATATGTGTATTTAAACAGCTATTTGCATTTTCAGATTTCGCTGTAATATAGTGCGTGTATATGTAAAGGGAAAGGTTTGTGATGATGCTAAAAACCCAACTATTAGATTTGGATGGATCTACACGTCTTGGGAATCTCACGAATAAGAATTGACGATTTTCCTAGGGTTGTTTATGTGAGTGTGCGTATGAGTCTATGGAGACGACATCTCTGGAACAAATTGGGAAAACAGAATGAAGTTTTGTACGATTATTTTATTCTATGAACATCAGTGTACGATTTATTTTCGGGATGAACAGTCCAAGGGAAAGCTCTCAATTTTTAGATAATGTTCCTTAAATCGAAATGGTTATAAAAATATAATTAAACTACAAATATTAGAAAGCAGCAATTTTATGCGTAATTTTTTTTATTTAAAAACGATTGCCATATTTTATTATAGGACCTTAACACGCACCATTCTCGAGTTATTGCAAATTTTAGATCTTAGATAAAATCCTCAAATATTTGCTGCAAATTATCAAATAAGTAGATGCTCCGTAAATACTTTAAAGCAGAAATTAATTGAAACTGTTTTAGAATCCATCATGAGCCGTTCTCTAGATGTTGCTTTCTCCACAGAGTGTGATGATCTATCGAAAGAATCAAATGATGGCCGTGAAATTTAGCACTGTTGATTTGAGTCACAGGAAGGTCTAATATTTGTTGTGAATATCGAAATGTGTTCATCTGTAGACACATTTTAAAAATATGAAACACAGTAGCAAATGTGCATTATGTGCAATATGAAAAATAGTAAATGTAAAAAAATATTAATATTTACTACTTGGAACAAATTATTTATACGGCATTTTATTTCAGAATTTTTTTGGGGGAAAAGCCGAAGCGATATTAAAGGTAAGAAAACATTTTCATTCTTTTTATCTTGAAATGTCTGACATTTGTGCTCTAAACATCAATATTAACCATGGGGGGAAAATGCACATTTCATATATGTAAAGTTGTATAACTGTTTCATTAATAAAGGTTGTGGTCTTGGCAATTTATACTATTTTTATCGGAAGAATGTATAAATAAAATTTAACAAATCTAACTAAATTTACTTGAATAATTTTCCTGGATATTTTTCCAAAAGAAAAAAAATGTATGTTATGGATCATTATAATGAATTTTTATGGACATGTAACAACCTACGCATCACTCATCATCATCATCATCATCATCATCACCATCATCATCACCATTCATCGTGCCTAGTGGCAGGTAAGGTCTTCAGCTTACGTCGCCACCCTGGTCGATCCTGTGCCTGAGTTCAAAACTTCTGACCAGTTCACCCATCCCATCAGTTTTCTCTCTTGTTCTATTAGTCTCCCCCAAGTTAGCTTGGGTCGACCCCGAGATTATTTCCCTCGGGCGCCCAAGTAAGTTCCATAGCAGGGATGTTATGCTATGACATTCTTAAGACATGTCCAGTCCATTTCCATCTACTGTTTTTTATTTCCATCTCCATTGCTTTCTGTCCAGTACTCTTGTAGAGTTTGGTGTTAATAATAACATAAGGCCAAAATACTCCCAATATTTTTCTCATACATTTAGTCTGCCAGGCATTCAACTTGTTTTATTGGCCCTTTGTTAATTTCATAATGTTAAATGTTAATAAAAAGGTTGATTTTGTTTTTTAAATTAAAGTTAGTAGCTCTCTATACTTTATTTAGTTTTCTAAAACATTTCTGAGCTTTTGCAATTCTTATTTTGGTTTCTTCATATGTTCCACCCCCTTTGTTAACCAGTACTCTAAGGTAAATAAAGCTATTTATATCTTCAATGTGTTCATCATCTAGCTTTACATTTCTGTGCATCACAAACAAGAGCGTAACAATCTGTGCATCACTAACAAAGTCGTAACAACCTGTGCATCACTAGCAAGGTCTTAACGATCTGTGCATCACAAACGAGGTCATTGGTCAATGTACGAAATTCCCAATAAAAATTTATTATTTGAACTTTTATGTGTGTCTCAGTTTACAGACTTCTCTGACTATAAAAAGAAAATGTCGCATCCTACACCAAATATTGCTCATACTGTTGAAAGCTGGTGCACAACTGGGCTCAAATGTCCAGGATCTTCATGTACGTTATCTCTCTGAAGAGACGGTTAGAATAGCAAATCATAAGTACCTCATTTTGATTGGAAATTTGCAGAGCTTGGGAAACATCTGCCAGATTGCTATGGACGGTAAATTTATTGGAAGATGATCATCATGGCTTGAAAGTAAGCGCTTGGATTTTATAGACCATGTCCTTTACAAATGGCCAGACACTATTCAGATCAGGACCACAAGACTATTGTTAATGGTTGCACAGTCGCGGATAGGACGAGGAATTATTTGAGACACGTATTCAATGTTTCTGCGAAACACACATAAGGAATCGGCGTATATAAGTTGACAGACCTCTGATCATAAGAAAATTTCGAATCCTACCCAAGTATTACTCGTACTACAGAACGCTGCGTGCAACTAGACTCAAATGCCCAAGGAAGTCTATGCGCGTCGTCTCTTTGAATAGACAGCTGGAACTTAGTCGAGAGTACACTGACTGAAAGCATACAGATTCATATAAAAATCTGCCAGATTGTAATGGGCAATAGATTCATTGAAAGGTAATCAGCATGCGGTTTATAAGTGCGCACTTGGATTTCATAGACCACATTTGCAACATACGAATCACGCATACTGAAGGCAGTCCGTCAAAAAGTCGTATCAACAAGGCCTGTAGCAAGATGATACATGCGATTCTTGCCAAAGTGCGTTGTCATATTCCTTTCAGAGTTCAAATTTGCATTGTTGCTAACGGAATAAGTTGCACTTTAGATTCCTGTGAATGCTGACGTTGTTTAATATTCGACAGCCAATGACTATAATGTATCAAATTAATGCCTCCTGTAACAGTTTTTATGATGTTAGACAATATTTCACAACTTGGTTTATTACTCTACTACTACAATGGTCTATTACTGTACTATACTACTTTGTCTGCTACACTGCTCTATTACTGTAATTGCATCTTTTCATCTATTTCGCTGCTAACGAGTTTGTTATACTAACGATATTCTCCTCTAGGTTCGCTGCCATCGCTTTTATTCAATTGTGTATAGTCACTTTACTATAGATAAACCTAGCGTATCCATTCATGGACATTTCCTTTGAATATTATTGGGGTACTTAAGACTTTCTTGGGGATGCTGTATAATGTTTGCCCAAGTCTTTCATGCGTATATTAAGAAAATACATTTACGTCTTTATTGAAATGAAAACACATTTACATTTTTATCTATATCTTATTATGCTAATATGATTACATGTCTCTACAATTCTCTTAGAGCATAATAATCCACTTTTCCACTGATTTCCAGATTCTCTGTTGCCATAGCAATCTTAATCGTAAGACATCCCACTTTTTAATCTAGTCTACTTGTGTTAACTCTGACCTCGTCTCATTGTTCTTAATTACTCAACTCTTAATTAAGAGTCGGAGTGGGTGGAATCTTAATGGCAAAAATATCAGGTATACTTAAATACGGCGGACTTGTTTAAAGTAGAGGAATGCATTTTTAGTACAAAAGAGCATGTAACTTTATATATCATTGCGACATTAAAGAAAATTGATGTGGGCTGCACATGGCATTCCCTACATAATACGAGAATATTACTTCTTTCAATGTAAAATAACAGTGTACGAGATTCACAAAATAATGATTTTGCATTAAATTAACATCGGGTAAATTGAAATTGAGCGCTTTTGGCAATTTATGAGTCCAAACTTATTCATATTCACGTAAAAAATCCTCAATCATCATTCAATCATTAAATTAAATGAATCCTCATCAAATGAAATTCGGAGATTTAATTAATGTCCCGTGAAATAAATGATTATTGGAGAATTCTTGGGCGTCAAAATACAAAACTATTGCAAACACTATCTTTTATCGCGAATGGAATGAACTAGTTTCACGAGGATTGTGTTATATAATATTTCATATGGAAAGTAAATATATTTAACAATACTTATTAATTTTTTTATTTTATGAAATTTTTGTAAAAAAAATATTTTGAAAAATTGCAATATCTCAGGAACGTTTCATGCTAGCGTTCTACAATTTATGTTACTCGTTTCCTAATAAAAACTACGTATGAAATGATGATTTATTTATCATTATTAATGGTGCAAATTTTTTAATGATTTTTTTTTTTAAATTCATCTGAAAATTCGGATTTTCCGAATGCTTGATTGCGTTTAAAATAAATAGGATTCCAGTATTTATGTCTACAGACTCACACACGCACACACACATACACACACACAAACACACACCAATACTCACACACACACTAACACACACACACCAACATACACACACACTAGCATACACATACACTAACAAAAACACACACTAACATAGACACACTAACATACACACACACTAACACACACACATTAACATACACACACATTAACATACACACACACACACACTAACATACACACACACTAACATATACGCACAATAACATGCGTACACTAACATGTACACACACTAACATGTACACACACTAACATGTACACACACACTAACATACATACACACACAATATCATGCACACACACTAACATGTACACACACTAATATACATACGCACACACAGACACACACACACACACACACACACACACACACACTAACATGTACACACACACTAACATACATACACACACAACAACATACACACACACTAACATGTACACACACTATCATACACATACACTAACAAAAAACACACTAACATACACACACTAACATACACACACACTAACATACACACATTAACATACACACACATTAACATACACACACACTAACATACACACACACTAACATACACGCACAATAACATGCGCACAGTAACATGTACACACACTAACATGTACACACACACTAACATACATACACACAATATCATGCACACACACTAACATGTACACACACACACTAATATACATACACACACACACACACACTAACATACATACACACACATACACACACAACAACATACACACACACTAACATGTACACACACTAACATGTACACACACTAACATACACACAGACATCACCTCAAAGACGTTTGATTCGAGTTCGGGGATGCTTGAAAGTGTTCGTTCTTCGGATGAAAACTCGCATTCATATTTTTCTAACCCTAGTACTTTGCAGGGAATTAGGGTGTACATTATACTATAAGGGTACATTTTACACAAGTAGAGGTACATACTATATATGTAGAGAAAGTAAGAAGTCTTTTAGACCATTTGCTGACATTAACAGCTCGTCTGTGAGAAAACGACCTTCGGAGAAGCAGCAGAGATAACCAAGATATTTTCTGTAATTAGTTTTGATGATGTTATAAGATAATTTGGTAAATGATTAAAGGCTTAAGGAAGATCGATTTTCTAATGCACTAGAGGGGACATTTGGCTGCCAATTTTTTCTTAACACTTCGTCACTTTTATGCCTCGTATCTTTGAACATCAATAAAATCTTATGAAGATAGTACAAATTGTAGTTTGGTATAAATGAAGATCTGAACTACGATAGATTAGCCTTGCTGTGGATCCAGTGTTGGGCCAGAAAGAAACCTGATCTGGAAAGAAAACCTGAAAGACATTTTGGCCTGAGGGGGGGGGGGGGACACCGAAAGTGATCATATCTGGTCAAACTAATGCAAAACAGGATATTGCCAGGCGAAGACTGTTCAAAGTTATATTTAAGACACGTTAGGAAACTTTAATTCTCTAAAAAAATAAAAATGCTCTTGTATGTCCACTGACAAGCCTTGAGATGACTTTTTGTAATTTTCTATCGCCCATTTGTTCAAGTGCAGCCCTGAGATGGTGCCTGAGGTACCAGCCACAGACATATATATCTTTTAACGTCTATGGTACCAGCTATGAGCAGGGGAACACTTCCAGATAGAATTGTTCGAAATTTTTTGTTTTGATAAGAGCTCTTGGTACGTTAGTAAACCAAGAAAAAACAATAGAGCATGGGCACGTGATGTCACATGGAGAATTTTGCCCTTACGTTTCCAAAACAAAATACTCACATGTTTAGCAGTATGGGTAATTTTCATTATTTCTGAATTAAAAACGGCTACTTTAAAAATTTACAATCGTTTAATCCCTAATTTTAGTAGGATATATCTAAATGTATCTTCTTTGATAGATATTTTTAATTTACTAGAAAATAAATATTTACCAGTTTTTTATTTTTATTTTTTTTTTAAAGAAAATTCGATATGTACATTTTCCCTTCTCACTCGCATATACACTGCAGCATTTTCTAGTGAATGTAGTAAGAGTCAAAATGAGTAGTAGTGTGCATGCATTCACTTAAAATCACTAAAAGTGCACTTTATCAAATGGAAACTTCAAACATATATTGTTACTCAAAGTATTTTAAATAACTTATTTTTAGAACAAAGGTAAATGTCGAAGTATAATGGATTTAATTTCAATATTTATTTGCTATCATCGTTAGCACAGATTAATATATACAGATGTTTCACTGCTACCCCAGCGCCTTCAACCGCCAACCAAAGTTAAATAAAATATCAAGATTGGCACGCTTGTTGATGGTCTGTGGCGGTTTTCGCCAAGACGTTCTGCTAATATAACCCTATTTGGCACTAAACGAAACACTTGGAATAACTTTGTTCTATAGTCGATCGCATGCTTATACGTGTAAAACATTTCTCTTCTATTTCGTATTTTATAATCAATTATTTTATCTTTTATGGATTATTAAAAGAAGAGGGATTACGTTTACAAGGTATGTAATTTATTTTTATTTAAATAAAAAGATTATTTGCTTTGCATCCATATTTCATCCTATGCGCGTGTTCATCATAAGAAAATGATGCAGTATCATCAAGAAGCAGTGGCATTATTAGTTAAAAAACTTTTTCCGCATTTATATAAAATATATAAAAATTGATATTGATATTGAAATTCGATACCTTTGATAATGCATTTATGTAAATTTGTTATTTATTATAAGTGCATTTAAAAAAAAATTATATTAACAGCATCCCAGAATAAATTAAGAACTCACTAATTTAACAACACGCTAATATACTTTTTAGGCTGAAAATATTATATAGTATTTCAGTCTTTTGGGTATGTTAGCTTGTAATTTTTGGTGTATAATGATTTACTGTGATGTAATGCGTCAATTTTTTATTCAATTTATGATTACATGAATTAAATATATATCTATGTTTATTTATTTAAATTTACACATATTATAGAAAAAGGATTTTTAAATGCTTATCATGTTTAAAAAAATTATAAAAGTATAGTTCCGTAATTTTTTTTTTCTTTCGGCTTCATTAACATAAAATCGCCAATTGAGCGATAGTCGCCAAATCTAGCAGTCCAGCTCTTTTTACGTCATAGCTGCGATGGTTGGCTCCTCGAACGTTAGTGTCTATGCGAAATCCTATGTTAACAATGTTGCCCTAGGTTCCTATGGGAGTGAACCTTCTGAATATGGTATTCTGTGATCATAAACGACCCCCATGGTCAAAATAATGCCCTTTAGCCGTTACGTTTCTGCGCATTCTATTACGCAGTCTGATTATTTACGCTCGTTCACATGCTTTACAGATCAGAAACAATGGACCTTAGCTAATCTATCCGCAGTCTCGTTATATTGGAGGTCCGCATACGAAGGAATCCACTGTGTCTGTATTTCACTATGTGAAGACAGAGCCTTGAGCTATAGAGGGCAATGCTGATTCCGACCATGTCTTTAATTTTCCTCCACTTGCTCAGATAATTAATAGAGCTATGGCTGTCTGAGAATATCCAAATGTGTTTGTAGCTGTTGAGGGATTTCAATGCAGCGGCAGTGGCAAACAATTCGGAAAATAGAACAGAAGTACGGCTAACAATTTTAGAAAGCTTCTCAAATAACGGATATATATTGTTACGACATATTCTCTGGAATCGTCAGTGTGCACGCAGAATACAAGAATGAGTCTAAGTTTCTGGATAAATAGCACATTTATTCATAAGCAGAACGTAAGCAGGAACAGTATACAGTCAAACAGCACGTAAATGCTCCACTAATTTCACAAAATAACCGATATTACTTTCAAAACATTGACAAAAGTAATTTCACAAAACCGTGGCTATTATTCTTGAATTATTGACAAAAATTACAGTCCAATGTAGCTCGTATCTGGTCAATGGCAACTTCAACTAAGTGATGACTCCATTTATAGTCTCTCTATAGAAACTTCTGGAATTCTCTCATATCTCGTAAAATACTCGTTATTTCGTGATCTTTTTTAAACCTTCCTGAAGTCACTAAATTGGCTATAAATCGCCAAATTTGGTAACCCCTCTCCTAGCTACTGGCAACCCTAGACGGACGTCATAGGAAAGGATGCCTTTACGGGTGTCTTCTCCGTCTGCTTTTCGAAAGAGATATTTTATGTCTCACAGTTTCCGCAATTGATATATTTTACTGTATTATGTGCTGTAGGGAAAGTTAAAGAACATGATTGATGAATTTACATTTAATGCTTACAATGAAAAAAAAATCTTTGAAGTAACTGAATTGATTGCTAAACCCTACTCGGTTCTTCTAGTGAAAGTTCACTGCACCATGAGCAATCATTTAACTAAACGAGAAATAAAAAATATTACACACCATGATCTCATGCTCCGTCTAATTTAAAATTCCGCTCACTTTCCATCTATCAATTAAACTTCAAGTTTGCTTTTTCATTCTCTTCCACCTCCTGATAGTTTTCTGGTTTTCAAAATCGTCTGCGATGACGACCCTTTTCCGCCTGCCTTCGAATGTGACTTCTGTGACCCCAGGGGTCACTACCAGTGGTCACAGTGAATGAGGAAGGTCACCAAAGTGAGCAAGGACTGGTCTGTGTTTGTAACCGACGGTTTTAACCTTTGAATCAAGTAGCAAGGTTCGTTTGGTGAACGAACAAAAGTTTCTTAGGAAAACACACACCTGCAAAAGAAGCAATTTAATTTTATAAACAGATAAATATCTCTGTGAAAAGGATGTGAAAAGAAAATAGGATGTGTTCAGCACATCACTTTTCCTACGCGTTTTGAAACTATTGCAAAGCAATGATATAGTATACAGTTTGATCTGTATGAAATCATTAGTCTTTCCGACTTTCTGATACTATGCAATATAGTATGTAATTCGATATTTTGATGCTAATATGTTTTTAACTCCCATGAACACGTTTCGACTATTTTAGGAGTAATATTCGCCTGTCTGATGTCTGTGGTGGATTTTTTTGTGTATACGATAGCGGCCACAAATGTTAATGGATTTTCACGAAACTTTACATCCGGCTTTGTTATCAAAAAATCTAGAACTAGATAGATTTTCTAGAACAAGATAGCTAAACCAACCAACTCCTAGTCTGAAGCGTTACTGACAACCGCAGTTTCCAAGCGTACGAGCGTTCTCATAAAATATTTCTTTATTGAATAATTTAATTAAATTACTTAATATTTAACAACACGAATCGGAAAAGCATTTTAAGTCAGTTATTGCGATGTTTCGAGTCAACTTAATATTCCAAGATAATTTTCGTATTCCGATAATTTTTCTAAATTTGGTATCATTTTTGTAAATTTGGGTGTAAAATTTTTCAATTTGGCGATATTTTCCAAAATATCGCCACATACGCACACATATGCGTTTTCTGTTATCATGTAATAAGAAGACACTAATGTTATTTTGATTCCGATTTTGCACGTATGTAAAAATAAATGATTTTATCGAACTAAAAGAACTCTGAATTTGAGTTACAAGTTCTTTAATATGGATATAAAAGAGAGAGAAAATAAATATTTTCTAAATACATCGAATGAATTCATCACAGTGCGTAGGAAAAGTCACATATTTCTCATATCCGGTTTTTAAATCAATATTTGGATATTTAATTTTAGTGTTATATGAGAACTTCCAGTTTTATATGCAAAAGACATATTTTGCGAAGTGTATTCTTTGAGTGCATTTGTATTTGTGAAATTTTTACTGCTTATCCTAACTCAATATTACAACTAGTGGCGAAGCATGATAAATAATGCTTTGCCACTGGTTGTAATATAGACATAAAACCAGGGACCAAAATTATAAAATGTTTCATGCTGCATATTTTAACAAAGTTGCAATTTTGTTATAACAAGGTGCAACATTTTAACAATAAATGGACAATGGACTTATCTTAGATGTCTATCCGAGATTAAACGACAGTTCCAGTTAAATGATAGAAGTTATGAGCTCATTCTTTTATAGTTCCATTCCCAATGCAATTTTATCTGACGGGGTAGACATTTTGAGATATGTCTCTCCTGAACAAGAAAAAGAAATATGTCTCTCTCGAACTATTAGGGAAAAAATAGATATATCTCTTCTATAAGAAATATAACAATAAAATGAGATATGTCTCTCTTGAACTATTAGGGAAAAAATAGATATATCTCTTCAAGAAATATAACAATAAAATTAGATATGTCTTTTATGAACTATTAGGGAATAAAAAGATATGTCTCCTCTACAAGAAATATAATAGGAAAATGAAATATGTCTCCCTTGAACTATTAGGGAAAAAATAGATATATCTCTTCTCTAAAAAATATAACAAGAAAATGAGATATGTCTCTCTTGAACTATTAGGGAAAAAATAGATATATCTCTTTTATAAGAAATATAACAAGAAAACGAGATATGTCTCTCTTGAGCTATTAGGAAATAAAAGACATATCTCAAAGGAAATACAAGAGAAAGATATATAACAATAAAAAGAGATATGTCGCTCTTGAACTAGTAGCGAAAAGATATATCTCTTTTATAATAAATATAACAAGAAAAATATATATGTCTCTCTTTAACTATTAGGGAGAAAGAGATATATGAGATATGTCTCTCCTGAACTGGCAACAGCATTTGAGTGTTTGTTGCCAGTCGCAGCAAATATATCCCTGCATTTCCACTTTTCTACAAAGAATATATATTTTATATATTTATATATATATATATAATTAAAACGAAAGTTACTCGGTCTTAAATTGCACTGGTCGAAACTGTCTCTCCTGTCTCTCCTGACACTTCGATAGTGAATGAAACTTGGAATGTTTTGCAGGCATAGAGGCATTTTTTCCCAGTCTCCATCAACAAGGACATTTGGGACTGGGTGCGATACACCCGTTTCTGGAATGACAATGGTTCAAGGCTGCCGAGCCATGGCCAGTTTCTGAAAGTGATGTTGCATTCAGATTGCATTTTTCTGGAACGTGACAGAGGTGTTTCACCTCCTTCTTTTTGAAGGACCCAACAGACCAAGCACCAATCAGATTATTCTTAAAGCAAAGAGGTAAAATATGCACGACTCCATATAAAGCCAGAGAGTATTCAATTTTCCAAATTAAAAATAATTTTGTTAAGGTTTAAAAAAATCTGATGCATTCAGTATATGACTTTCACTACATAATAGAAGTACTTTTATTTCTTTCAGTACGAAATAGTGACTGGCAAAATCCATGGCAATGTGTTTCTAGCGTTGAAAAGTACGCTGACATAGGTGCGCTTTTCTGAACGACAGCATGAAAAATTAATTTTAATTACAAAATCCACTTATATTTCACGCAAATATAACTTGACAATTGGAAATGCTGCTAACATGTGCTAAGCAATATACTTCATTAGATAAAAATGTGTTAATTATAATTTCATCAATTTGGCGTCATTAGAGTTATTTTTACCAATTTGGCGACATTTTCGTTATACATCATAAAGTCGTTAAGTTCGCGACATTTCTCCAAATGAGTCGTTAAGGTTGTCAAATTTTTTGTCAAGTGTAACATAGTACTCTAATTTTGGAAAAGGGCAACATTGGGAAATTCGTTCTAGTATATAGATAACACACAGTCACACATACAGACATTATGCTAAAAATAGTTTTATCGGGTTCTAGGGTGCTCTAAACGTATAGATTCATCGATAATTCGAAATGTGATTTTTGACATGATTCGAATAATTTTCCTGCACATTAATGCAGTATGGAAAGCAAATAGATTTAAATGAAAACCATCTCTACTACTTCCTCCACTACTACTTCCACCACTACTACTTCCACCGCTACTACTCCCACCACTACTACTTCCACCACTACTACTACTTCCACCACTACTACTACTTCCACCACCACTACTACTAATACCACCACTACTTCCAACACCACTACTACTTCCAACACCACTACTACTTCCACCATCGCTACTACTTCCACCACCACTACTACTTCTACCATTACTACTGCCTCCATTACTACCACCTCAAGAGTTGAGGTGGTAATGCTTAAAGATTTCTTCCCGGGTATAGCTCGGACTTTAAATCATAAATTGCCTTTGGGCCCGAGCCGGGTTTGAGAGCGGATCAGGAAAAAATCTAAAATTCCATCAGTCTGTAACTCACACACACACACAATCACATACCCCTGAAAATAGTTAATTCATATTCTAAAGTGACCGAAATATGTTGGAAAACTCAATTCCTTTTTGCTCATTCCAATACTTTCTCTATCACATTGCACAATTATGGCAACGAAAGTAATAAATTCACCTTGGCTGTTGCCAGATTCGCTAGTCCTATTAGCGGCGTCAGATTTTTATCGTGGCCGCCAATGACAAATTTACGGATAGGATGACGAACTTGGGGAGATAGGGTTGAGGTTTCGGACGGCGCGCAGGCGTTTCACCTGCAATCCTCCGTAAATAAATAGATGCTATCAGGCCTTGCAGAGGAAATATACACGCATAATTTGAAAGGGGAAATGCGAAGGAAAGTAACGTGGAAGACAAGTCGTGATTTATTGCCATCGGATATCATTTGATACAGTGATGGTTCCCGATAAAAAGCCGCAAAACCTATACCGTAGTTTTTTTTTTTCGTTTTTTATATTGCTACGAGTTTTTCCCCCTTTTTGTATTGATATTAATGGAGTAATTATATTTAATGAAGCAAAAGTATTTTATTCCTGTCATTTTACTTTCTCTATATACACAGTATAGTGTATAGGGAAATTATCGTGATGGGGCCAAAAATTCGAATTTGAGTTTTCGGCGGAAGTTTACTGGTTTGGGGTTTGCTGGTGTATAAAATCATTATGGGACTTTGAATGAATATGAGCAAATATATGTGGAAGCACGTAAGTGAACACCTGTCACTTTTATAATTTTTTTTTCAAGAAATTTAGTGGTAGATATAGATATAGGTCTATTAACCATATATTAATGGAGTTCTACTCTTTGAAGACTCTGTAGACAAAGGGATGGTATTTCTTCTTTATAGGCGTTAAAAAATTATTTAAGCAATATATGCAATTGATTTTAATATTATTTTCTACATATTTTAACTGTAATTTCCCGTAGTACGAGAAAACAGCGACAACTATAGAAAACACTATAGAAAACGTATATTAATAATAAAAGAACACAAAGGTAAAATGAAACATAGATAGTGAAACAGTAGTTTATTGATCAGAATATTGAGAGCATAAGTGACTCATAAACAAATTAGCAAACACTACCGAGATATATTTTGCAATAAGAATGCAATTTTTAGTCCTATAAATAGAGTAAATAAAGTAATATTCATCTGAATTACTTTATTTTTTTTAATCAAAATCGTTCTTATTATGCGTAAACATTCTCTGTGTAATAAATGCATTGCACGAGTCAGAATGGCTAGCCTTCATGTTGTGAAATACCAGTCAAAATATCTTTATATGCTTTGGAAAGAATGAGGTCTACAAATACCCGGAAAAATGTTTCAAAATATCACCGTTCATCACTTAATTCTGAAACAAAAGTTTTGATAAATGCACCAACAGTCGACCATTAATCATATTCCAGATTCAACATTTTTTCCCTGAACCACTTGCAGCAATCATCATTCCGCACAAGTCCAAGAGTTATGAATCTAAAGGTCCACACCACGATCGTCCGAGGACAACATAATCTTTATTCGATGCATGTGTTTTGACACGAGGAAGCACCTGAGTAATTTCAGTAATCGGTCTTGCTGACCACAGGTAATTTTTATTAGCATTCAGGAAATTTGATCATGAATATTTAATTTTGTTTATATTTCCGCATTTAATGTTGCAGAAATATTTAAATATGAGACATTTTATAATGTTTAGAACAGTGTTTTCAACTCTCATGATATCTTTGTAATCTTTAAAAGCAGGGGGAGGGGTGGGGAGAATCATCATACTATGAGTCGATTATCTTAGAGCGCGTTCCGCAGAAGTTCAAGTGTTATGAATCTAAAGGTCCATACTGCTATCATCCGAAGAGTAACATTATCTTTGTTCGATGCATGCGTTTTGGCACAAAGAAATACCTAGGTAATTTCGTAATCGGTGTCTTGCTGATCACAGTTAATTTTATTAGCATTCAGGAAATTTGGTCATGAGTATTTAATGTCGCTAATCTCGACATTTAATGTTGCATAAATATTTAAATAGCAGGTATTTTATAAAGTTTAGTACAGTATTTCTTATATGTTTGATATCCTCTTACTCTCTTAAGGGTGGGGGATATCATCATTCTGTGAGTCGATTGCACGCACGTTTGGCATACGTTTTAAAATGTAAATTACCATTACGACTGTGCCGATTACTAATTTTGTTGATTAAAATTAATATTGTCAAAAATGCATTTTACATTAAATTAATTATTTATTAGTATATTAATTATACATGTAATCTGTTCTAAAACTTACTGCTGTGTACATTGCGTTGGTGGCCGCAAAACCCACCTATTTCTGTGCTTAACGGGATACTAAGTTAACAAACTAAAAATTAAGGTTAATAGTAAAGGAACAAACATTTATTTATCACATACTCAATTTACACTCTTTAGTTTTACAAATTAAATAAATATCACAATAGTGGAATACATCTCAATGGTAGTTCGGGGGGTGTAATGCTAGATGAATTGATATTTGGTTGGAGCACGTGGTGGGATGCATTAATTAGCTTTTCCTTAAAAACACAAATTTAGACAAAAAGGTTATCCTCATATAGTTTAATTGTACGGTACCTGATCTTCTTTCATATAACTTGGGTAACACCGATGCTTTGTCACACTTTACACTTGCAATACCAGATGAACATGAGCTCTCCTTCGAATTCCTATATCAGAGACGCACACACAACTCTTAACTCTGCTACCGTCGCTTCTTCTTGACTAGTCTAACTCCAACAGCCTGCCTTGACCAATTCTGACTCCCACTTCGAGCAACTCTCACTTATATCCCTTTTTCGGTCGGCGGTCCACGTGCTGAAATGTAGAGCTGAGAGCTAATCCGTAGACATGGCGTCGCCGTCTCGGTTGCCGCCAAACGGCTTAGTGTGGTATGTAAACATGGGCGTGGTATGTAAGATATGGGGCCACCTGTATATTATCGCCCATCTGCTTAGCGTGGGGATAATCCGCCCGCATTCCTGGTTCCATTATTTTTTAATCCTTCCAAATATTTATTACTTTACATTTCTGGCATTACATTCTCACCCCCCCGCGAAAAAAAAGTCCAAAAGTTACTCTCCCACAGTTTCACCCCAGTGGTAAGAAATTAAGTTCACAATGGTTCCTCGCAAACACATAAGTTCATCCATCGTGAGAAAGGCTGAGTTCCACTTTTTAGCATCGTACAACTCATAGCTTTGATAGTTCTTTGTAGTTTCTTGATAGTTCCCTGTCAAGTTAGTCCATTATTCATAATTGACATAATGTACCATAAATTACATGAGGATTACCAACATTCACATTATTATTAAATTGTAAATTTTGATATATATTATTTGCAATGCATAATTTTCATTTCTCCTTTTACATAATTATTTACATACGACATATCATTACATAACAGCATTCATTACTTTATTATTATTATACATTTTCTTGTTATCATTTCATTTTGTAACATATTGTAGTAGTGCAACTATCAACTTCCGATTCTTGGTTATGGTTGAATTCCATACCACCATATTATTTATAAATTACTTTGTTATTTCACTTTTTTTTTTTTTTTTTTTTTGAACTTGCCATCTATGTAATGTCAGAAATACATAACATACTTTTTGAAATATACTTATATCCACAATTTAAAACATAAAAACATATACATATACACTCAATTATCACTTTCTATTTATGACATTAATTACAAACTTTTACATATTTTTCATATTCTTTGTTTTATGAAATTACTATTTACAACAATTCGAGGGCGAAAATTATACCCTCTGGCATTATAACAAACCTCATCATCATTTCTATTATTTTCATAGTTTAATTGCTTTTCTTTAGTGACCTTCCCTTCCTTAATTTGACTTTGATCATTATTTCTAATCACTTTCTCATTTTGATTTTTTTCTTTGTCCTGTGTGTGTGTGTGGTTTGATTCGCTTTCGTCACTATCTTTCAAATATTGTTTTCGCTCCGCTGCCATGTATAGTTTATTTATGTGCACTTTATAAGTTTTATTTTCATCACTTTTAAGACATATTATAACATTATTATTTCGGACTATTTTCGTAATTCTAAATGGTCCATCATATCGATCCTCTAATACCCTTGGTTTTAGGAACTTTTTTAGGTACACTGTCGCTCCTATAAATATATCGTTTTTTCTCACTATTTTATATTTCTTTATTTGTTTGTCATTTATCAGCTTTTGTTGTTCCGATGCGTCTTTCACGACTTTATCTATATTTTTTAAATGCTGTGCCACATAATTTTTATAATTATTTACATCACTATACATTATATCTATTTCTTCCTTACTTGGTATGTTTGTTTGTTTAATATTTTCAAATGGCAATGATAAATCTCTAAGATAGAACAGGAATGAAGGCTCAAATCCTGTATTACTGTTAATAGTGTTATTCACATAAAACTTAAACCATTTTAAAGATTCATCCCATTCAAACGTAGTCTTTGACAAACACATTATACATTGTTTCATGTCTCTGTGTATTCTTTCACAACGACCTAAAGAACTTGGGAAATAAACCGAACTGTATCGCCTTTCAATATTTAATGCATTTGTAAAATCTATGTATTCTTTACTTTTAAAAATTTGAGCATTATCGCTTTGAATAATAATTGGAACTCCATAAGTTGTCACGAAGTTTGTTAGCTTATTCACTATTGTTTTAGCAGTAATGTATCTGACTGCATAGGCCTCAAAGTATCGTGAAAACATGTCTACAATTGTAATTACAAAATTATTTCCTCCATTACTGCGCGGTAGTTTTCCTACGCAATCCAGTTGTAAATATATTCCTGGTTTTAATATTTCTGGCATAGCCTGAAGTCTGGCTGGTGGTATATTTTTGTGTTTTACTAATAAGCATTGATTACAAGACTTACAAAAATTTTCCACGTCTTGGAAAGCCCCTATCCAAAAATATTTTCTTGAAAGTAATTGGTATGTCTTTTTTACTCCGAAATGAGGGAAATGTGCTATCTCTATTATCTTTCCCTTTAGCGAGTGCGGTATTACAATCTTATTCTCATTTATTTTCCTATACGTTTGTCTTTTATTTTCCTTCTTTACCATTAACAGTTTATTTTGGCTATCAATATAGTATACCTTGTTATTGTGATATCGGTTTCTTCCTTTTTGTAATTCCTCTCTAATTTTACTTAATTTTTCATCTACCATTTGTTGCTCTAATATTTTCTCCACATTTATCTCATCATTTTTAATTAAAGTATTTACATATTTGATTTGGTTATCATTGTCAAATACATATCTCGAGCAATAATCACTTGCGTTATTTTCACCTTTTTGATATTTGAATTTAAAATCATACTGACTTATGTCAATTAGCCACCTCGATATGATATTTGGCATTTTATCTAATTTTATGTGGTACATAAGGGATTTTGCTTCACTCAGCAAGGTGAAACTCCTTCCGAACAGATATTCTCTGAAGTGTTGTAAGGATGCGTATATAGCTAGCAATTCTAGCTTTATTGCAGGATAACGCTTCTCTGCCGGGTTCACAGGTCTTGAATAAAATTCGATAACATGATCGACTCCATTTACCCTTTGCATCAAAATACTACTAATTCCCTTACCTGAGCCATCTGTAGTTAAGACAAACGGGTTTACTTCATCAGGCTGTCTTACAACTGGTTCTTTAAAAATTGCATTTTTTAATTTTTCAAAAGCTTTTCTACATTCATTATTCCACTCGAACCTAACATTCTTTTTTGTCAAATTTACCAACGGTTCTGCAATTTGTGCATAATTTTTTATCAGACCTCTAAAGTAGTTTGTTGTCCCAAGAAAGCTTTTTACTTGTTTAACCGTTTGGGGTTGTTTGAAATTTTGCACTTTTGCACAGTTTTTTATTGATGGGCTTATACCATTCGCATTTACTTTATATCCTAAAAATTCAATTTGCGATTTGCATATCTGTAACTTCGCCGGGTCGAGTGTTAAATTATTTTCTTTCAATCTTTGGAAAACAATTTTGATTTTCTCTAACATTTCGTCGTTATTTTGTGCGCATATGACTAAGTCATCTAAGTAAAAGTATATTTTTAACTCTGATAGATCTCCTAACACTTTGTTCATTAAAAGTTGAAAATATGCTCCTGAGTTTTTAAGACCAAACGGAATTCTTTTAGGATTAAAATTTCCCATAAAAGTTGTGAACGTTAAAGCCTTTCTATCTTGTTTTCTTAGTTCGATCTGAAAAAACGCCGCCTTCAAATCCATAACTGTATAAATTTTACTACCAGCGATATTTTGTAATATATCCTTCACCTTTGGTAAGTTTATTGGCAAAAGTGGTAAATACGCGTTTATGGCCCTATAATCAATAGCAAGTCTATATTTAGGTTCTTCATTTGGTTTACTTGGTTTCTTTACAAGAATAATGGGACTAGCGTATGTGCTTTGTGAACTTTCCATAATGTCATTTTCCAATAATTCCCTAATTTCTTTTTGCGCAATTTCTCGTACTGCTCTCGGAATTGGGTATGGTCGACTCTGAATAGGATAATTGTGCATAAGTTCGATTTTCGGTACTATTGCTGACGTTTTACCTAGTGTAGCATATGACTTTGAAAAAACCTCTGTATTGGTCATCATTAATTCAATAACTTTATTTCTATCTTCCTTATTTAAGTGCTGTACTTGAAAATCGTCTGGAGATATTTCTTTCTTTCTTAATTCCCGAATTTGTTGATAATCTGTTTTATTTAAATTTTGAATATTATTAATTTCCAACGTGGGTTTACTGCTTTTATTTTTTGTATCAACAATTTCGATTTGTTCTGTTATTATACCCACGTTCATATTTTTATTAAGTGTAATTTGGCAATTTTTTTCATTGTATAACAACATTCTAATCTTATTTTTATTTTCTATACTTTGGATCGCTTCATCCGTGATTAATGTTCTTGCCATTTTTATTGGAGAAAATAAAACATCCTGTCCCTCATTTAATTCTTGTGACAAAATCAATTGGACTATTTCTGACTCCCCTGGCTTTAATGTTATTTTTCTTTTCAATCTAGCGAAAATCTGCTTTTCCTCTTTCTTTCTAACATTCTTATTCTTATTATTTTCATTAGAACTTGGTAACAATTTTTCATCATTTACATTATCGCGAGTGCTACAATTTTGCATATTAGAGTTTTTTCTATCGTTATCGCTTTCATTATCCTCGCTTATTCTACCTTCATTCTCATTATTGAATTCATTACAACAATTATTTATTTCCTCATATTCGTCGTCATCATTATCATCGCTTATTCTATCTTCATTCTCATTATTGGATTCATTGTAACAACTATTTATTTCCTCATATTCGTCGTCATCAGTATTATAATTTTCACAATTACTATTATATCTATTTTCATCGCGAATTCCCTGGCTTTGTGGTTTTTGCTTTGAATTCTGAATTGGGTTTGTATTTTCACTTTTATACAATTTAATCGCAGTATTCCCAAATTGTACTTCGTTATCTTTTGTATTTAAAATTGCTTTATGTGAGGATAAAAAGTCGTAGCCTAAAAGCATTTTATATTGCCCCTGAAAGTTCTGTTTTGTCACGAAAAAATAATTTTTGCATGCCTTTTCCCCAATTCTAAATGAAAATTGAATGCAATTTAAAAATTCTATATTTTCTTTAGTAAACGTCTGAAGTATTACTCTTCTGGTTATGTATTTTATTTTTACATTTCTATTCTGTTTAAGTTTTTGAAATGTTTCCAAATCTATAATACTAACTTGAGCCCCACTATCAATTACACTTATTATTTTTATTCCTTTACAATCTATTTCTACCATCGGTAATTGTGGGCTAGATATGTTTTCACATTCGCTTGAAAGGATACTTTTGGTATCATATTTTGCTTTATCATTATTTTCATAATATTGTCCTCTCTTCAAATTTGTATAGTTTTGCCAGTCATCTCCATTTTTGTTATTTCTATATGTTTGTGAACCGAATTTATTTATTTCTCTGGAATTTGTACGATTCATTCCTTGGTCCCAAATTCCAGCTCTTAGTTTAAATTACTATTATTATTGTTTCTCTCATATGTGTTTGATCTTATATTTCTTCCGTTGCGCCCCCTAAAATTTCCTCTTATACTTTGCCTCTCTCTATTTTCTACGTTGGTTTCTAATTGATCATAATAATTTCTTTGATCATTATTATTTCCTTGATATTCCCTATTATTTCTATTATATCCTCCTCGATCATAATTTCTGAGATTTTCGTTTCTGTTTCCTCTGATATAATTTGTTTGCTCCAACCCATATTGCTGATAATTCATTCGTTTGGGATTCCTTGCAAATGCAGTATTACTCTCATTGTACCAGCAATCTGAGAAATAATGTCCATTTTTTCCGCACCCTATGCAAAAAACAGCTCGTTCCATGGATTGATTTGGTATATTTTGCAATTTTAATTTATTAATTTCTAAAGTCAAATCTTGAACCTGTGTTGTAAGTAACATTTCTTTCAGTTCGTTATGTGATTCTTCTGGAGTCCTATCATTAAGAATTATTTCAAACAGTTCGGCATCTTTTATGGCATCTTCAAACCGCTGCGGATCTTTTTTCTTCACTTCAATTGCCAAATCAGGGCGTAATGCGTTAATGAATTTTCCCAACATTATTTTATTGGTTATTTTCTCTACCTCTCCATCTGTTGTATCCTTAAGGTTCAAAAATTTACGCGCTGCGTTTTTTATTTTTAGCACAAGCTCGTCCACTGACATATCAGGCGTTTGTTTTATTTTATTGAATGCGTCCTGTTCGTGCGTTATCGTTATTCTGTTTGAAAATTTATTTATTAGTAATATTTTTATTTTATCAAATTCCTTTTCGTTTTGTAATTCAGGGTTTTGAATTAAAAACTGCATAGCCTTATCTTTTAATCTGGTTTTAATGATAGCCACTTTATGCTCTTCCTTCCAACTTGCTAACTCCGCTAATTCATCAAATTGTTTTATAAAGAAATTTATATCTTCCTCCTTACTCCCACTAAATAATGGCAGGATCTGCATTACAGGAATATCCATATTTTTATTATTTCTATCCAATTTACTATAATTTTTATTTGATATTTTTGAATCTTCTTTCAAACTTGAACTCCTTGTTATAATTGAACTTTTCACCACTTTTTTAACTGGTCCCATTCCTATATCCCATTTTTCTAATTATACCTTCGATCTCCTTAAGAAGAACCATTTTTTCCATTTCATTGATACAACTTTACATAATCATACATATAACATAAGGAGAAATGAGAATTGTGCACAATATTTTCACAACCATCTATGTCGCCACCAGTTGTCCAACCTTATCAATATTTATTTTTTTTTATTATTATTATTCCTTTTATTTTTATTAATTTCATAAATCCTTATTTTATTCCCGTTACTGCTAAAGTCACGGCACCAAATGTGCCGATTACTAATTTTGTTGATTAAAATTAATATTGTCAAAAATGCATTTTACATTAAATTAATTATTTATTAGTATATTAATTATACATGTAATCTGTTCTAAAACTTACTGCTGTGTACATTGCGTTGGTGGCCGCAAAACCCACCTATTTCTGTGCTTAACGGGATACTAAGTTAACAAACTAAAAATTAAGGTTAATAGTAAAGGAACAAACATTTATTTATCACATACTCAATTTACACTCTTTAGTTTTACAAATTAAATAAATATCACAATAGTGGAATACATCTCAATGGTAGTTCGGGGGGTGTAATGCTAGATGAATTGATATTTGGTTGGAGCACGTGGTGGGATGCATTAATTAGCTTTTCCTTAAAAACACAAATTTAGACAAAAAGGTTATCCTCATATAGTTTAATTGTACGGTACCTGATCTTCTTTCATATAACTTGGGTAACACCGATGCTTTGTCACACTTTACACTTGCAATACCAGATGAACATGAGCTCTCCTTCGAATTCCTATATCAGAGACGCACACACAACTCTTAACTCTGCTACCGTCGCTTCTTCTTGACTAGTCTAACTCCAACAGCCTGCCTTGACCAATTCTGACTCCCACTTCGAGCAACTCTCACTTATATCCCTTTTTCGGTCGGCGGTCCACGTGCTGAAATGTAGAGCTGAAAGCTAATCCGTAGACATGGCGTCGCCGTCTCGGTTGCCGCCAAACGGCTTAGTGTGGTATGTAAACATGGGCGTGGTATGTAAGATATGGGGCCACCTGTATATTATCGCCCATCTGCTTAGCGTGGGGATAATCCGCCCGCATTCCTGGTTCCATTATTTTTTAATCCTTCCAAATATTTATTACTTTACATTTCTGGCATTACAACGACTACTATTATACTCTCAAAAGAAATCAGAATACTATTACAATTTGCAATTACACTCAGTTAAAATTTCAGATTTTAGTGTTAGAATATAAAGTTAAAATGAAATTAAGAGTTAAATTTTAAAGTTAAATGTTGAAGGTTTTTTTTTTGTTAAATTTCAAATTTTCGGTTTTGCGATTACATCACAGTTGGATTTTGAGTCGATTACTGTAGATTGTAATCGATTGCAGGCTAGATTAACAGGAATTTTAAGACGCGAATAACGACTGCGATTACAATTACATTCCCAGAAGAAATCAAAATACATACACAATAATATTACAATTTGCGGTTACCCGCAGTTGAAATTTTAGATTATAAATATGATTGCGATTAGTTTAAAGGTGCAATTTCATATCATGAATATGAGTGTTTAATAAATCTGTCAAAAATGAAGTCTACATTAACCACCATACGAAGACTCCTTTATAAATTTATTGAAGTATTTGCACATTTTTACAAATTACTGTCATCGGTATACCCAATGTGGATCATGAAATTAAAATATGCAGATCTAAAAAGGGTTTACTGCATTATAAGATAGCTGATAAAAGGCATCAATTGGTTTCAGAGCCTAAACGTCTCTATTAAGACGGAAAACAGTCCAAGTTGTACCAGCTATAGCAAGAGAGGCTTCTGTTCCCATACAATTAGTTGTACTCGAGGCACAGAAGAGGAAGTACTGTCAAACGTTAAATAAGAAACGAGAATGATCTATCATGCATAAAGCATTGATTATGAAAACTTTCTAACTGAAACACAATTTTATTTAAACATCTCTAAAATGCGATACATTCAGCAGTGATAATTTTTTAATTATCACAGAACTACAAAAATTTATTTTACTTGAAAATTTAAAACTTCATCGGAGAAAGTAAACTTTATTCAAATGACGTGATCGAAATATAAATCATTTGGCTCTCTATGTAAAAGCGGCGAATATTTCATTCATACATTTTTATTCCAGACTCCAGAGTTAAATAATGTTGCGTGAAAAAATTCAGCAATTCTTATAAAACTCATCTTACATTTCATGACTTACACTCATCTTATGACTTGTTTACATTTTGCATCTATTAAAATTAGGCTTCGCTGAAAAAATACTCAAAGTTTGATGGGCATTTAAACTCAAAAATATTGTATTTGCGTTGTCGCAGAATATATAGATGCGCAGAAAAAAACGCAATAAAGCGATTTTAGGACTGATGCAACACTAAATATAAGCTTAAAAGAACTTTAAAAATCACGATTTTTACTCTGGGAAAAAAAATGGATGCCATATTTTATATTGAAGTGGGTCACGTGATCTCTTCGTATTATATGGGTGTAATTATTATCTTAATTTTTATTTAAAAACTACCGAACATATATTGCTGAAATTGTTTTTTTATATAATTTATGGGATAATTTGAATATTTTCTAAAATTTTCTAAGGAATTTGTGAATTTTAACTTCGCTTAAAAAATGTTTGAAAAATTAGGGTTCAATGTATTTCACTTTTTCATCTCGGGTTCAATCCAAAACTAATTGGGTGATATTATCCATTTGCATTCCCATATGTCTCACAGACCGTCTCAACCACATACTAAAATTTCATTTTGATAAAGTCAATTTTACGGCAGTTATCGTGCGAACGGACGGACAGACAGACAGACAGATAGAATGAACGAAGTCATAAACACTTTTCATCTATGTTGTAAAGTGTTAAAAATGAAAAGTTTTGCTACTTTTCCATACGTTGGGAAGAGAATGTGTTTTATTGAAATTATTCAAATTCCAGAATTTGAAGGATTATTACATTTTATCACCTCCTAAATATATATTTAAAACTTTCGGAAATATATATGTGTGTGTGTGAGTATGTATAAAGTTTCGTTAACCTGTTGTACATAGCAGGTTTTCTTGTTGCCATTGCAGATATAGGCTATTCCACGCGAATGAGTTAAAAAACACGAGATTCATCTGCAGTGGGATCGCAATTCCAGATTCAGAAACTTTGACGAATTATTTTGACGAATTTTTTATTTTGACGAATTCTGCGAATGAACTGAATCATTGCAGCCTAGGCTCAATATTTTAAATTTGATGCCGGCTGTGTGGTTAGACTGAATTTATTAGCCGCCTCCAGACTTGCAAAACATAGCAAGTTTGTTGTACATAGCAAGTTTTCTTATTGCCACTGTAAGTATTGGCTATTCGATAGTAAAGCCAAAAATGGTCCTTGAATTCTTTTACGTGCAGTAATGACGTGATCATAGCTTTTGGAATTCCTCTCTTAGGCTCTTTCTGTGAGCATAATAATTGCTTTATAGTTGGCAGAATTTAGTTAATATATTCAAAAATAGTGAAAATGTGCGCGCTGCGTGCACAAGGCCTCATGTAAGACATTTATTGACTTCCATACATGTATTTCGTGCATATCTGGTGTCAATTCCTACTGATTAGACAAGCGTTTGACAAGAGAGTTCATTATCGCATTTTCTAAGTTATCTGCTAGGAGTGCTATAATCCCATTTATTAGAACGGACATGGCCATTTTACTATAGATGAACCTACAGTCTACACTCATGGACCATACTTTACACAGTGGGGTGTGCTTAAGGGCTTTACAGTCGTGCCCCCGTATCCGCTGATTCAGGCTCCACGATTTCAGTTATTAGTGAGAAAATTAAAAAAATAAACGATTAATTAATTTCAAGCAAAACTGGGTCTATAAGGGATTTACAGTCATGCCCCCGTACCCGCTGATTCAGGCTCCACGATTTCAGTTATCAGTGAGAAAATTAAAGAAATAAACAATTAATTAATTTCAAGCAAAAACTGTGTCTATAAGGGCTTTACAGTCGTGCTCCCGCATCCGCTGCTTCAGGCTCTACGATTTCAGTTATCAGTGAGAAAATTAAAAAAATAAACGGTTAATTCATTTCAAGCAAAAACTGGGTCTATAAGGGCATTACAAATGTGCCCCAGTATCCGCTGATTCAGGCTCTACGATTTCAGTTATCAGTGAGAAAATTAAAAAAATGAACGGTTAAATAATTTCAAGCAAAAACTGAGTCTATAAGGGCATTACAGTCGTGTCCCCGTATCCGGTGATTTAGGCTCCACGATTTCAGTTATCAGTGTTAAAATTAAAGAAATAAACGGTTAATTAATTTCAAGCGAAAACTGTGTCTATAAGGGCTTTACAATCGTGCTCCCGTATCCGCAGCTTCAGGCTCTACGATTTAAGTTATCAGTGAGAAAATTAAAAAAATAAACGGTTAATTAATTTCAAGCAAAAACTGGGTCTATAAGGGCTTTACAAATGGGCCCCAGTATCCGCTGATTCAGGCTCTACGATTTCAGTTATCAGTGAGAAAATTAAAAAAATGAACGGTTAAATAATTTCAAGCAAAAACTGAGTCTATAAGGGCTTTACAGTCGTGTCCCCGTATCCGGTGATTCAGGCTCCACGATTTCAGTTATCAGTGAGAAAATTAAAGAAATAAACGGTTAATTAATTTCAAACAAAAACCGGGTCTGTATTCTTTGAGCAGCAGTATATTTTTTATTTCTATCGTCTCTTGATGGGGGTGTATTTATAAAAATAGCATTGCTTATTACAGTTTATGTACAGGTATCGTAAGATAGCTATTATAAAATGTATGAAAGAATGACACGTTTTTCATTGCTCATGCAGTGCTTTAATGAATTAAAATTCTTTTTACGGGCGTTTCATCCCTTGAAACTGCGTGTGTACTGAACAGTACAAGTGTACTGAATTTTCATATTACTCTATATCGTCTCTGGAGTATTTGACTAAAATCCCCGAATCCCTTACTTTTATACATAAGGGAGAAAGTACACCGTAATTATACAATGTGGTGTATAGAATGTATAATTTATTATTATTTTATTTCATATTGGTAATATCTAACGGTGCATATTTTTATATATAAACTTTACATTAAATTTAATGGATATCACGTATCAATGAATATAACATAAGGTATTATCCACGTTTTCACGGAACTGCTGTAGGTCTTGGAAAGTATTACCCGCGAATACAGGTCTACTACTGTATACACAGTAAATGTAAAACTAAGGAATTAAAACTTCATATTAAGAAAATGTCAATATCGTTTGAAACAATCATTCAGGTGGCGTTGGGGTAAGATAAGTAATTCTGCATCGTATGTATTTCTATGGCGAAAGGCCTAACATATTTATTTAAACTGTCCATTTTGTACAAATAAATTATTAGCGCAATGTAAATTAGAACTGAAATAATAAAGAATATTCCTACGTAATCAAAATTATTTTACATTTCAATTTATTTTTATCTCCATATTTTCTGTTCTCAATCCTACAACTATGAAGAAATCCTGTTTAATTATACTCATAACCCTTAATTTAGAAATAATCAAAAATACATCTACTAAATAATACGCCTTTCTGTTGTGTCAACTAACAATAGCAACTACTTTACTATCACTAGCGACACCTGGATATAATTGTCAAAGCATCATGGTATTTTCAATTGTTTCATGCATAGGAGTTTCATCTCCTTCTTTCTAACTCCATGGTATACACTATATCAAATACAGGCTAGCAGTTAAGCGTTGCCACCCTGCATTTGCTTTGTTAAAAATTTAACTGCATAAATACCGCATTCTGGGTTCAGGAACACTGCGGTACAGCACCATCCAGAAAACTGACCATTTATCATTTCGCGTGTTCAGCTATTCCAGAAATATGACATCCAAATTGCCTTCCACTAGATGGGGCACTGTATATGCGTCGCACACATTGTTGCCATATTGCTTTAGAAAAAAAAATTCTGCAGAATGACGCACAGGGTGCTTAATCGATATAGTGTTTCAGAGAGAGATCAATCTTCCGTTATCGATGGAAAATCAAACCTCGTAAATATGCATTTCTGCGCGAAATAGCCGTAATGAAGTGAATCTTGCTAAAAAAACGTTATAAATGACGTTTGGCAGACAATATAGCATGAGACAGGAGAAAATGTAAAGTAAATACGTTGTACATATATTTTCCAAAATACATGGATGATTGAAGACAGCTAATTGCACGGCTTTTATTTGATGTGGTTGACATTTAATATATCAACATATTATTTAAGCGTTTTACTTCCCCTTCGTCATTGCTCGGATGAGCTAATTTCGCGAGCGACAACGCTAAATTAAATAGCACGTACGAAACAAAAATGCAAAACGATAAAAATGCATGCTTATTTAAACGTAGGTGTTGCTGGCATGGCGTTAACAGTAAGAAGTTAAAACTTCATATTAAAAAAACGCCAATATTGTTGAGACAATAATTCAAGTGGCAATATATACATTTATATATACATTATATACATTTCTATGGTGAAAGGCCTAAAATATATATTTAAACTGTCAATTTTGTAAAAAAAAAAAATGATTAGCGCGATGCAAAGTAGAACTGTAACAATGAAGAATATTCCTACACATTCAAAATTATTTCAGTTTTCATTTTATTTTTATCTCCCTTCATTTTATATTCTATCCTACAACTATGAAAAAATACTAGTTAATTATACTTATAATTAGGGAACCTTTAATTTAAAAATAGTCAAACATATATATACTACATGCAACGCCTTTCTGTTGTGTCAACTAATAATAGCAACTACATTACTAACACTAGATACACCTAGATATAATTCTCACAACATTGTGGCTATTCCAAGCGTTTTACCATAAGAGTTTTATCTCCCTCTTTCTAACTCCATGGTTGCAAGATAACTTAGATGGCGGAGGTGCCAAACTTCACACATGGACTATTACTACTCCGTTTTATACTAATTTTAAATGTTTTTAAATATTGAAAACGTTTTAACATTGTATATTTTTTTCTCCGTAGCTGTATGGGCTAAATCATTTTTAGCAGTAAAACATATCCGTTTAACTATTGATTTATTTTTAAAAAAAATTATAAAAAAAAATATTCGACAAGGAATTTACAAATCAGTTTTTTTCTCCGTAATATAAAACACTGTATAGACTGCAAATAATTTTAAAACATTTACAAGCTTTCATAAATGATAAAATGTTTTAACTTATTTTGCCTACATCTGCCTATCCCTGAGATTAACCTATCAGCAGGCAGGGCCCGACTAATAGAAGATGGGGGCCCAAGGCCTTATTGGTTTCAGGGATACCATTCTAAATATTTGAATATTTTCTTATACCGTTAACAATAAACTGGAGGATAGGCGGCAATTCCAAAACTTTCTGCCCGAAACAAGTGGGTATTTGACCTCTGAGCCAACTTTTATACATTTTTAAAAATATCTTTTCTGCATTCACATCTACACAATATACACAGTAATTTACATCTACACAATATACACAGTAATTCATATCTACACAATTTACACAGTGATTCCCACAGAGCTAACGGCCTACCGTGCTGAAAACACCGGTCCTCGTTAGATCACCGAAGTCAAGCAGCATCGGGCGCGGTTAGTACTTGGGTGGGTGACCACTTGGGAACACTGCGTGCTGTTGGCACATTTCGGGCGCGGTAGCCCGGTGGTTTCTGCGCTGGATTTGCACGCTGCCACAACTGCCGCCGTGTTCATACGGAGTACGATCACGTTAAACATGTGGGTCTGTAAGTCCTTCCGAGAGGTTGGTGGTTGGGGAAGGAGGGTACGGTCCCTGTGGATGCCTCCCCCACTGGGTTCCGGTCTAAATTGGATGGCACTTCCCGGCCGTCCAAACGGTTACCTTACACCTCTCTCGAAGGTCGGACGGTCTGAGTCTCAACAACAACAGTGATTCCCATTTATTCAATAGAGCATGGACACGTGACGTCACGCGGAGAATTTCGCCTTTACGTTTCCGAAACAAAATATTCGTATGCTTAGCAGTATGGAAATTTTCATTATTTCTGCATTAAAAACGGCTGCTTTAGAAATTTACAATTGTTTAACCTCTAATTTTCGTAGGATATATCTAAATTTATTCACTTTGATGGTTATTATTAATTTACCTGAAAATAAATTACTCGCTTTCAATAAAATGTATACACGAGTGTTTTCAAAGAAAATTCGTTATGTATCTTTTCCTTCTCGCTCACATATATACTACAGAATTATTTAGTAAAGTATACATTTTCAGAAAGCTAGCTAGTGACTACGGTAAATATGAGTAGTAGTGTATATTCACTTAAAATCGCTTAAAGTGCACTTTAGCAAATGGAATCGTTAAACATATATTGCTACTTAAATATTCTAAATAATTTATTTTCAGGAAAAAGGTAAATTTCGATGTATAATGCAAATTTTTACTTGCCATCATCCTCACTTTACCATTACCAGCTATGGTAAAAATAATGCCCTTTTGCCCTTATTTTCTGTGCATTTTACTGCGCACGCTGTTTATTTCCGCTCGTCCTCATGCTCTATATATACAGTAATTCACATCTACACGATATGCACAATAAACACACAAATTTTGTTGAAATTTCCTAACGGTTTTTGATATTACGAAAGGTTATTGCTTTTCATAAAATATTGTTTTCCAACTAAACTATATATATATTTTATGGATATTTTCTTGTATATATTTTATAAATGTTATGGATATTTATATATATGGACTTGTTTATATTTTATGGATATTTTCTGAGATCATAACTAGACATTAAACGCAGTATATCACACAAATTTGGTCTAAATATGCTTCAGCGGTTTTCAAGTTTATGAAGACCAACATACCCATTCTCAGAGCTACAAAAGTTATTTTTGATATCTGAGGATCCCAACAATTTACTTACGGTGAAAGTTTGATTTGTGATTAAATCGCGATCACCATACAATTCTTAGGCTACATTGGTTAAAGCAAAAAGTTTGTGGGATCCACTGCTAATAGCATATCTATAAAGAAAAACGGCACAAATCACAATTACTATTATAATATACTTTCCTCCAATCGACGGGGGAAAAGTAAAAATGTTTAAATATATTAATAAAATAGTATGATGGAAATCACAATTGTACAAAAATAATTTTGATGGAATGTTCTTATATGTCACTGATATTCACAGTTATTTGAAACAATTGAGATTCAGGCTGTTATGGCAAAATGTGAGGGCCTAAGATTATGGCCCGTGCGCAATTGAGGCCCTATCAGCGAATCTTAAAATGTACATTTTCGCTAAATTTTCGAAAGTCAAACATTTTCCGGAGAATAATACTTTGATATTCTACAACATAAAAACAAACTGTATTACTGATTTACATGTATTACTGTATTACATGTACAAACTGTATTATGTGCAAAGTTAAAAAAATAGAACCCCATGTATTCACAGTTATTCAAAAAATTTTAGTTTCAAACCATTATGGCAAAATAGGGACATTATGGCAAAATATTATGGCAAAATAGTTGATAGGACCTGGTTTGCGCGTCCTGGGCCATGCCCCGAGCGCGCAAACCAGGTCCTATCAACATATCTTAAAGCGTTCATTTTCTTTAAATTTTCAAAAGTCAGATATTTTCAGGAAAATAATACTTTGGTATTCTACAACATAAAAACAAACAGTTTAAATGCAAAGTTCAAACAATTGAACGCCATGTATTCACAGTTATTAAAAAAAATTTAGTTTCAAACCATTATGGCAAAATAGGGACATTACGGCAAAATATCATGGCAAAATAGTTGATAGGACCTGGTTTGCGCGCCCAGGGCCATGCCCGAGCGCGCAAACCAGGTCCTATCAACATATCTTAAAACGTTCATTTTCTTTAAATTTTCAAAAGTCAGATATTTTAAGAAAATAATACTTTGGTATTCTACAACATAAAAACAAACTGTTGAAATACAAAGTTGAAACAATAGAACCCCATGTATTGTGTTCCTAACTTTTTGTTTCTATATGCATTTTTCGGTCTGCGGCGCACATCGAAACGCGTAGCTATTTGGATGTCAGACGTAGGGCTCTGCCCTGCACGCAAGTAGATTAATGTACAGTTTTTCAGATAGATCTCACTTACCGTGGTTCCGTTTGGTGCCTCAGGCGCTGTGAGGCGCATAAAAATGCCTCAAGTGAGGCATTTTGTATTCTAAGTAGCGCAATCGGAAAACGAAAGCTCGTTTCTTTAACAGTGTTCACACTTGTGAATGTGGGTTTTAACAAAATTAGGAGGAGGGAGATGAATTAAGGAATGTAACGGATAATTAAATCTAAGAATTATGTACTCACTACAGAAACCAGTATTGGTAGACCGGTTCAGTTCTTGCTAGAAGTCATCAGCATAAGTGTTACGTTTTTAAAATCTCTCCCTCTCACTCTCGGCATATATATATAATAGTTATATATATATATATATATATATATATATATTTAATATTACAACATAGTTGAAAAGTGTTTATGACTTTGTTTATTCTGTCTGTCTATCTGTCCGTTAGCACGATAACTGCCGTAAAAATGACTTTATCAAAATGAAATTTTAGTATGTTGTTCCGACGGTCTGTTGGACCTATGGGAATATAAATGAATAATATCACCCAATTAGTTTGGGATTGAACTCGGATTGAAAAATACAGTAAACTCTATGGGACCTAATTTTTCAAACATTATTTAAGCAAGATTAAAATTCCCAAATTGCTTCGAAAGATTTAGGAAATATTCAAATTATCACATAAAATATATAAAAAAAAATTTCAGAAAAATGTATTCTGTAGTTTTTTAAATAAAAATTAAAATATTAATTACACCCATTATATGAAGAGATCACGTGACCAATATACGAAGAGATCACGTGACCATTATATGAAGAGATCACGTGACCATTATATGAAGAGATCACGTGACCCACTTCAAAATAAAATATGGCATCCATCTTGTGTCAAAATCGTGATTTCTATTCTTTTTAATTTATATTTAGTGTTGTGTCCGTCCTAAAACCTCTTTATTTTTGCTTAATTTCTGTGCACCAATGTTCTGAAACAACGAAATTACAATATATTTAAGTTTAAATGATCATTGAACTTTGATTATTTCTATAACGAAGCCTAATTTTCACTTATGGAGATTGTAAACACATCATGCTGTAAGATGAGTTGTATAAGAATTCCTGAATTTCTTTAATGCAAAATTTTTTAGATCTGGAGTTTGCAATGTAGTTGATATAAATGCAATCATATATTTTATATAGAGAACAAACGAATTTAGTATACTTTTTCGGTGAAGTTTTAAACACAGGGTTAAATTACTTTTACCTCCATGGTTTTAAGATTTTAAATAAAAAAAATTATTGTATTATTATTTTGAATGAAAGGAATAGAATAAATGTTTATGAATGAAATTTTTACTCCTTTTTCATTGAGCCAGGCAATTTATATTTCAATGACGTCATTTGAATAAAGTTCATTTTTTTCGATAAAGTTTCCAAATATAATAAATTATTGTAGTATTGTGATAATTTTTAAAATATTACCTCTGAATGTATCACATTGTAGAGATATTTAAATAAAATTGAATTGTAGTTGGAAAGTGTTTCATAATCAATGCTTTATGCATGATTGATCTTTTTTTTTTTTTTTTTTTTTTTGGCATGGTGGCCGTGTTTAAACTGTTTTTGTTATTTTATAGTTTTAATTATTTATATTATTCAATTTTTGTTATTTACAGTTTTGTTATTTTATCATTTATTACTTGGAATTAGTTATGAATCAATTTTTTTAATATATATATATATATATATATATATATATATATATATATGAGATTAGGATGTATTTGGTTTTAATTGTGATGTAATGGTGTGCTTATCATTTTAACTTCATTTTGACGTCATTTTAATTTCATTATATTTTGAAGATTGATTGTCTTCCTTTTTGTGGAGTGGTACCGGCTACCGGGAGTGTTGTCATGACGCAAAGCTTGATTTAACCGGGGAGTGGGGTCCCCCCCCCCCCCCGGCCCAACTTGTGGTACTTTCCTATCTGTTTCAATTGTTCCTTTTCGTAGATTATATTTTAATCTCCTTTGTATGGCTGGTATGCGCCTTAAAAGTGTAATTTATGGTATTATTCTTATTAGGGTATTTTCTTATAAGGTTTTTACATGTTATATATATATATATATATATATATATATATATATTCTTTCGAATTAGTATGTTATTTATTATGTTTTATCATGATTTTCACACAAAGCGAAAATATTATCTCAGAGTTTCCTTGTTGACACCATCCGATAGATCATAAAACTCCTTTTCAAAACACACTTTAAACGAAATTCATAAGATTAATAGTCGAATTTTCGTTAATTCGCAAATATAATTATCATGAACAATTACGATAAAAATGTTATTATTAATGAAGTTAACATTACACGTCTTACTACTGATTCTTATAAAAAAATTAAAGTAATTACGAAGAATTTTTCAAGATCACGATTGTTAGAACTTTTTGAATGCTAACTATCTGTTTAATTGATAACAATTTAATTTATTTAAAACCGAAACCGTGTGTGTTTTATAATTTGTTAAGTTATTATTAATTATCAATTTACAATTAATTAAGTCCTGGTTATTAATAGAGCTCGGATTACATAATTATTACATTCCCATGAAATGCCACCAAATCGAAAATAATCTTAGTTATTTCTCTAGCTTTAATTGTTATCGAGATCCAAGGGCTGAAAAACTCACGGCGTGAAGTAAATATACTCTTGGCAGCGCTCGGGCATTTTTATTCATATTTCATTTTTTAACACTTTACAACAAAGTTGAAAAGTGTTTATGACTTTGTTAACACTTTACAACAAAGTTGAAAAGTGTTTATGACTTTGTTCATTCTGTCTGTCTGTCTGTCTGTCTGTCCGTTAGCACGATAACTGCCGTAAAAATGACTTTATCAAAATGAAATTTTAGTATGTTGTTCAGACGGTCTGTAGGACCTATGGGAATATAAATAAATAATATCACCCAATTAGTTTTTTATTGAACCCGGGTTGAAAAAATGAAATACATTGAACCCTATGGGACCTAATTTTTCAAACATTTTTTAAGTAAATTTAAAATTCACGAATTGCTTCCAAATTTTTAGGAAATATTCACATTATCCCATAGAATATATAAAAAAAATTCAGTAAAATATGTTAAGTAGTTTTTTAATTAAAAATTATTTAATATAGGGAAAAAAACTAATTCAATTAAATACTGACTTTGGGATATCTTCCAGAAAGAAAAGAGAGATATATTATATAATAAATATCTTTCCATTTGTTAAGCGTTTTGCTTATGGGAGAGGCTTCACATTTTAAAATAAATTTGGTAGATAACAATTTTTCATTTTTTTAAAATTTTATATAACTCTTCATGATATACTTATTTGATGGCATTTTTAATGCACTTTCCTACGTCCTAGAGAGTTAAATTTTGGTACACAGCTTAAATTTGTTGAACATTTTATTCGACAAAAATTTGATGGATCTTTAAATATAGATCATATATTTTTTTCGAAATGGCCTGAAAATAATCCCCGTTCACTTCTATAAATCATTGTTGTAATATTGTTAAAAATTCTGATGTGGACAGCACATGTCTTTCCCTGCAGACTCATATTCGTTCTCTTTATTTATTCAATAATAATTTGAGTTTATCTGCACAAAATAACAGCCACAAGTATTTTAAATGACATTGAATTTAGACGTTAAACTTAAATTTGGTTCTCATTTGATAGCTGGACTTATTGTCAAAGGTGGCGTAGCGAAAACGCGAAAAAACTAGAATATCTCAAGAACGGCTAGTCCTAGAGTAATGGGGTTAGTCTTATTCTTTTTGTTGTCAAAAATCACATATAAAATAGGAATTTAATTGATATAATTGAGCACACGTAGTCTTTTATTTTTATATATAACGATTTTTGCGGGCCATTTCGCAAAAGTAGCCCGTTCCTTTTTCCCGAATCGTACTAGAATAACCTACAAATGATTTATATACAAAATTTTGTTAAATTTGGTATATAAATCACTTGTAGGTTATTGTACACCAAATTTTGTTAAATTTGTTCTATTAGTTTTTAGCTAGAGTGGATAAAGGCAATTTCTGCGGCCATTTCGCAAAGAAGGCAGATTCTTTTATTACGAATCGTACTATAATCTAATGAACATCAGGATTTCCCACAAAAAACATACCTACCAAATTGTATGAAATTCGGTCCATTAGTTTTTCAATTAGAGTGGATGTAATATCCACACAGACACACAGAAACATACACAGATACACCCTTACACACACAGACTTCTTCCTAAAAATAGTTTTTTCGTGTTCTAGAAGTCCCAAAACGTGTAGATCCTTTGAAAATTCGAGTTCCGATCTTCGGCACGATTCCAATACTTTGAGTACATACACATACACACATATATTATCTGTGTATCTGTGTATTATCTGTGTATCTAAATTCCGTGCCTATGCAATTACAATAGTTGTGATTTTAAATGATCCCTAAACTTTTATTGTTTCTTCAACGAAGCCTAATTTTAACATATGCAGAATGCAAATATCTCAAGCGATTGTAAGATGAATTATATAAGAATTGCTGAATTTTTTTCACACAAAATTATTTAGCTCTGGAGTCTGGAATACAAGTTATATGAATGAAATATTCATTGATTTTGCATAAAGAATCAGATGATTTATATTTCGATACAGTTTTAAATATTTAAGTATAATAAATTACTGTAGTACTGTGATAATGTAAAAGATATCACCACTGAATGTATTACATTTTAGAAATTTTTAAATGAAATTACATTTCAGTTGGAAAGTGTTTCATAATCAATGCTTATGCATGATTGATCTTTCTTGTTATTACTTGGTGCGGAATATTCCCAAATATAAGTAAATAGTGCGGAATGTTCTTAAGTATAAGTAAATTTATATTTTTGCAAACATTTATGATATTTTATAAAGAGGAAGGGATAATTGTTTATTAAATGAATATGCCAATATAACTCTCGAAAATATTTAATATTAAGGGCATTTTCTACATCGAAAATAAAGGGAAAGAATATTTTTCTCTGAACTTCTTTAAACAATCTTCATTAAGTTAATGTTTTTCATTAGCTTTTATGATACAAGTAGACTAATTATGATAGAAGTAGATCAAACAATAAAGAATATCAATGTATGAGTAAAACACTTGGTGCTTTATACTCTTGATAGCTTTAATTAAAGAGGGAAAATACCTCAAAAATATCACCAAATGAGAAAGAACTTGTTATATAAATGTCCTAGAATGATATATTGCGAGAGAATTTCACTTAGTAATTTTAACGTTACGAAATAAGTTATGTTACGAAATTCTAATCATTGCAGTTTGAATTTCGTAAATACAAGACTTTCATTGGAGCGAACTACCCGCCGTTGCCTGAGACCTAAATAGGCGTCCGTTGTTTAAGTAATACAGATAACACCATTCAATTTTCAAATCGCCTGTTTTGATTTAAAATAATTTTCGTGCTCCGCTTTTTCCATGAGCAACCAAGCCAATTAAGTAACGTGGGCGCAATACGTTCTAAATAAGGGTTCGATCGCCGACCATTGGCAAAACGACACAATGAAAATACTTGAAGTCGCAAAAAAGAAAAAAAAAAGTTTTTTTGCACCCGAAGTAAAATTCAAAATATTAGTACTATTAAAAGATCAAAGTAATATTCTAAATTTATTTTCTAGAATGCATGCCAGCAAAATTATGTTTACTATTAGACTATTCTTTTAATTGATGTATTTATTACTATAGAAGTCACAAAGCCCTATATTTCTATGGACAACAAATACTTTAGTTTTAATGGATGGCAAATCAGTTAATTAGATGGCCAAAAAATCAACGCAATATTCTAAATTTGTTTCTCTAGAATACATGCCAGCAAAATTTTGCTTAGTATTAGACTATTATTTTAATTGATGACATAGTTTTGAATTAAGTACTTAAGTACTACAGAAGGAACAAAGACCTATGGGAAATAAATATTTCAGTTTTGAGAGATGGCGAAACAGTTAATGGGATGGAAAATGTTATTACTTTCTGGAACGCCAAACACGTTTGAATACGGTGGCAACAAATGCATCAGAAAAGGACAACAAATATTATCCAACAACTGGAAAATATTATAGCTTCTTGTCACATAAAGTGGCATTTGGTAGAATATTTACTGTGTTTGGCAAAAGGCACAACAGTCATAACAAACACACCAATTTGAGTCAAGTGAGTAACTAACACATCAATTTGAGTCAAGTGAATAACAAACATCAATTTGAGTCAAGTGAATAACAAACATCAATTTGAGTCAAGTGAGTAACAAACACATCAATTTGAGTCAAGTGAATAACAAACACACCAATTTGAGTCCAGTGAATAACGAACACATTTGAGCAAAGTGAATAACAAACGCATCAATTTGAGTCAAGTGAATAACAAACGCATTTATACAAATGTTTTAAATGTTATAGAAATCCATTCATTAATTTGTGTTGTAGGACTTTTAACTGGAAGTAAAATAATTCATTTTCTATACTAATTTTTCTCCTATTTTTAATGAGGAATGTTTATAATATTACTTTCCCTACATGCATAGTATAATGTATTAGGAAAGTATTGTGACGGGACCGAAAATTCGAATTCGAGTTTTTGACGAGAGGGCAAGTGTCAAGCAATCCTGAACTCGAATTAACCGTTTTTGAGGTGATGCATGAGTGTATATGTGTGTATATATGTAAGCGTGTGTATGTATGTTAGTATGTGTATGGTAATGTGTGTGCGTTTCCGTGAGTCTGTGGAAGTGATATCCCACGAACGAATGGAATGTTTCGAACGAAATTTGGTACAATAATTAGAATGGTGAATATTGCGGAAGATTTTGAGCTATTGATTTTAAGCATAATTGAATGTTCGTAAGACCCACTAAGTTTCAAATAAAATTTTGAAAAATTATTAAAAATCAGATCCTTTAATAATGTTGCATAAATAGTTGTTTCTTATGTAATTTTTGAATAAAAATGATTGTTGCAAGCTTTGGAACGCTAGCACGAACAGTGCCAGCGTTCTAATGTCGGCTGCGAACTGTTATAAAAAATGATAAAATTAAAAAATATATCAACTATTGCAAAATATTTTTATTTTTCATATGCAATATTATGTGATAAATTGTTTCACATCATTATCGTAGATCCAGTTCGTTTCATTTATGAGGGAAGATAATTTGTGTAATAATTTTGTATTTTAAGACCCAGCAGCTCGCCAATAGTCCTTTATTTATATATAAGAAAAGCCCTTGCATACATCTGTATCTAACACTCGGCGATAAATTTCGCGGGTTTAGCAACTAATTCGGCAAACTAATGCTAACTTGGCAACTTTTTATGGTGCCAAATTGACAAAAATATCTCCAAAATTACAAAAATGATGTTAAATTAAAGAAAATGCCCCCAAATTTATGAATTAATTATTGAAATATTTGCATATATGGACAATATTGCTCACTGCGAAGACTATCAATATTGATAACTGTCAAGGTGATTTTGTGCGAAATATAAGTTAATAGGATACTTCGAAATAATTTTTCATGTTGTCGCCCGATAAAACGCCAAATGTATACAATTCAACTTTAAAAACACTGTGCCATAGATTCTGTACATAATCTTTTCGTTATGAAAGAACTAAATTCATTGCATTATGAGAACATGAAAATTCCATTTTTAACATGACGTCTGTGTGTGTTTTGAGTCACTTATCAGTTTTGTGCAATAATTTGTGCAATTAAACACAATTTAATGAGCTACGAAAGGAAGAATGATAAAATGAATTTGTGTCTGTAGGGAGGGCCATATGCTGTCCACATCAGATTTTTTTTATAATGATAAAGTAAGTTTTTTTTTATGATGTATGATAAAGTAATTTTTTACCTAGATAGTCGTCAGACTGAGATCAAGAAGTATGAAAATCACTATAAATGACGTCAGGTAATTATCTATTCCTTCCAGCTGTTGTAACAATTGCACATTATAAAGCTTGGAGTTGTTTGTTCTTGATGAGGTGCATTTTTGCCGCTTTCCTAGACTCCTTGCTATCTCTTGTGAGAATTAAAAGCACATTATAAAAGTTAGGCATTATAAAAGCCCATTATAAAAGTTGTACATTGCAAATGCACATTATAAAAGTTACACATTATAAGCGTACATCATAAAAGTTGGACATTATAAAGCCACACTATAAAACATGGACATTACAAAAACAGGTTAAACAGGTTGCAAAAGTGGACACTATGAAATTACATTATAACAGTTGAACTTTATAAAAGTACATTATAACAGTTGGACAGTATAAAAGTGCATTATAACAGTTGGACATTATTAAAGTACATTATAAAAGTTGGAGATGTACTTGAATGATAGGGTCGCTCTCTTCAATAATAATAATAATAATAATTTTTTTTTAATTTAAATTAAATGCAATGTGTTTTAAATGCATAAAGTACATAAAATAGTAATCAAAATATAAATATTCAACTAAAATATAGGAAGAAATCCTTACTGACCTGATTTGTAATTCTTTTTTTAACGTCAGTCAAATCATGATCTCATTCCTTAACGATAAAAGGTTTGATTTCAGGTTTAAAACACCCTTCCCCGTCCCCATAATCCTCCTCTAGTTCGAAGTCCATAATTAGGATAGCGTTAAACCCTGTGTACGATTAGGAGAGGCTGTGCCACTTAATACCACCCTCTTTACGAACTTAGTTCAGCGTATTTGTTTGTCTTTGTTTTTGATGAGCTTGATTACAGCATAGATTGTACCTAAGCAAAGATGGAAACAGTGTTAATGGTGTTTTTGTAAGAGGATTTCATTGGAGAATTCCATGAATTTATTGTAAAATATTGGTTGGTAAATACGTTTAACATTTTATTGCTGTACGTAGAATGCTATAGTAGAACCATATATAGGATTACATCGTTTCAACACTAGAAATATTTCTTGAAGATGATTTTAAATCGTATTAAATCGAAAATAAAGCTATGTTACTAAAAGTTTGTAAGAAAGTCCTTAAATGCCAAATAATTTCAGAACGAAAAATCTCTAAATATACATGTTAAGATTATTTCCAGTAAAGTGACTTTCCCGACCGAATAAAAATTATATCAGCGCTCCTAGCGGAGAATTTAAGAAGTTAGGTCAGAAACTCAGAAACAAATCGAGATAGAAGAAAAGTGTCAATTACAATGCTATATTAAAAATGTCTAATTAGAAAAATCGGTATCAAGAACGCACAATAATGAAGGCAAAAATGGTTGTAAGACGTACGTCATCGATTGCTAGATGTTGAAATTCAGTAACACGTGCAATGCTAGCTAAAGTGCACAATAATATTCTTTCACAGATTCAAATATCTATTATCGTTCACTGAGGCCATTTTGGACAGTTCAACACTAGATTTCTGCTCATCTAAGTGTTGTTTATAGTAACTTTTCCGAATAGGACAGACATACGCCAATTACCATAATGTGTCAAATAAATGTCATATATAATAGTTTCAATGTCGATTCCTACTAATTACACGATGCTCTACAACTTTATAATAGGCTTTTATTGTCTATCTGGCTTTGTTTGTTATCATATCTTTTAAATTCTCCGTTAGGGGCGCTGCAATAATTTTCATTCAGTCTGGCATGGTCATTTTACTGTAAATAAACCTCTCGTATACAGTTATGAATCTCTTTTTAGAAAGTTGTTGGGTGCTTAAGTCCTTTCCTAGGAACCTACTTAACTTATAATTAAGCTTGGAGTTGTCCTATTTTTGTTTCTACCTACCCGAAGGTGTAAGGTGTCTTTCCGAACGGTAGGGACAGTGCCATTCAATTTAGACGGAAGCCAGTCGAAATCTTGGCTATGTGCATGATTGTGACGATCTACCCAACTTTTGGCTATGCCACTGTGCTATATGCTTAGTCAAGATATAGGGGATGGGAAGGGGGTCGACGATTAAATAGGGACATTTACAATTGCATACATCGTTTGGCCAGTGCTAAGTCAATTGAGAACCACTACGACGTTGCCACTACGACGTTAGATCCCATAAATCCCCTCTTGGCTTACGCCGCTGCAACTGTAACTCTAGTTACGGATATTGATACTGTTATAATAAGTACATAATTCTACTAATATACATTTGTACGTGTATATACTCTGATTTGTATATACATATGTGTAAATCTATAAGTATGCTCCCTAAAACAAGCTGAAGTAACAGCAGCCGATAACAGACACCGACCTCACCACCGAGTTGACAAACAGTGCCGCCCCATCCCAACCCGTGCGTGGCGAATATCGTCCACTGTCATGCATATCCAATCGACTCTGTCCCCATATCGAACGCAAACAAAAGGGGATAATAATAGTTATGTAGCATAACTATTCAGCTACTGAATTCCGCCCTCATTTGCATAGAAGGGGGCGGGGCGTGTGCTTTGTCCGCCACTCCCAGGGGGCGTCCGTGTTCCCCGCCCGTTCTGCACGCAAAAGCGGTCTGAAGTGAAAAGAAACAACACAGTTGCCGGGCGACATGCTGATTTTTTTTTGTGCATTTTTATACTGTTATTTTCCTGTCTCGTGACATTGGAGTTAAAAAAGAAGAGACAAGATTGGACGTTGATTAAATGCAAGGCTATTTTGGCGATTGTTTTGCTTTTTGAAATGTGAGGCTCGGCGCACGATTGGCGCTGATTGGTGAAGGAAAAAGCCATGATGCTGGCCGGTAATTGGCGACATTCATAATTCAGTTTGGAGCGATTAAGTTTTTAAGCTCTATTTAGCGTCATTGTAAGAAATTCTTTATTTTAATGTAGCTTTCTACAGTGGAGATTTGAGTTACATTTATGACAAGCGGCAATTTTTATGCAATAAAAGAAAGGGTAAGGTGACATATATTTCCTTGGGGGAGTAGGGGAGTGAGCCCCGTGTTTTAAAAATATGCTCATTCCCCTACTCCTTGTAGAAGATGAGTCCTTACAGTTTTATTCTTGTTGTTGTTGAGACCAAGACCGTCCGACCTACCAGAAAGGTGTAAGGTAACTGTTTGGACGGCCGGGAAGTGACACCCAATTTAGACCGGATCCCAGTGGGGGAGGCATCCACAGGGACCGTACCCTCCTTCCCCTACCACCAACCTCTCGGAAGGACTTACGGACCCACATGTTTAACGTGATCGTACTCCGCATAAACACGGCGGCAGTTGTGGCAGCGTGCAAAACCAGCGCGCAAACCACCGGGCTACCGCGCCCGAAATGTGCCAACAGCACGCGGTGTTTCCAGGTGGTCACCCACCCAAGTACTAACCGCGCCCGATGCTGCCTGACTTCGGTGATCTAACGAGAACCGGTGTTTTCAGCACGGTACGGCCGTTGGCAGTTTTATTCTTGTGTAATTTTTTTACTTAATAGCACAGTAAACACACGCAGTAAATAGAAAAACAAGTTTTCAACGCTACGAAAATAACTACGACAAGCCTGTTAACAAATCACTGTGAATATCACTGATCACAGCTTAGTGCCGAATGTTGTTGAGGTCTCGGGGATTTCCAGTACAGTTACTTTGACATCGAATTAGCAGAATTTTAATTTTTCTAAAAAATCCGTAACTCCAGTCTCATACTCATTATTTTATAGTTTTAATGAAGAAATCCTGAATCGGGGACAAGAGTCTTGTTTCGAAGACTGTCCTTGAAAATCGGGTACGATTGATCACCTATACTAGGCGTTATACTTCCCAGGGATCTATAAATGCACTGGAAAAAATACGCCTATGCTATACATGCGCAAACGATGTGTTGTTGTTGAGACCCAAAACGTCCGACCTACCAGAAAGATGTAAGGTAACTGTTTGGACGGTCGGGAAGTGCCACCCAATTTAGACCGGAACCCAGTGGAGGAGGCATCAACAGGGACCGTACCCTCCTTCCCTACCACCAACCTCTCGGAAGAACTTACGGACCCACATTTTTAACGTGATCGTACTCCGCGTGAACACGGCGGCAATATTGGCAGTGGCGGGAATCGAACCCGGGCCTACCGAATGCAATTCCCGCGCGCTAACCACTGGGCGACCTCAACACCCTGTGTATACCTTCTTAATATAACATACTGCATACAGTAATGTAATGTTAAACACATTTACAAACCATATATTTAAAATAAAATCATGGAATACTCAAATAAAATCCTCTAAAATACCATTAACACTGTTCAAGACAGGTATAACCCATGCTATAATCATCCTTATCAAGGAAGAACAAAGACAAACAAATACGCAGAAGTAAGTAAGTTCGTAAAGAGTATGGTAATAAGTGGTACTGCCTCTTCTAATCGTATTCACTCACTGACGTGAACACGACGGCAGTTTTGGAAGTGGCGGGAATCGAACCCGGGCCTACCGAGTGCATTTCCCGCGCGCAAACCACTGGGCTACCGCGCTCGTATGCAAAGGATGTGTGAAACATATCGGTAAAATTTTATCTTTCTACGGATTATTGCGTCACTGTGTTACAGGTCTTAGAGATCCGGTCGACCATTAAGCTGCTCTATGTCTTCGGATGAGTCGGTCGGTTTGGGTTTTCGACGTTTTCGACAGGTCTTAGAGATACGCCTTTTTGGCAGTTATTTATTGTCTATAAACGTTTCATTAGCTCCTTGTATCGATTCCTGTTAATTAAACAGTGCTTTACAATTTTAATAATAATTTAAATTGGCCGTAATTTATTATTTAAATGCTATTAATACAGCGTCTGCTATTGATAGAGTTTTGCGAGTGATTTGGATTTAGTAGCAAATTCTTTAGAGGGTAGGGGTTTATTAAAAATTTCCATTTCCAGTTCTTTTTCCACTTCCGGTCGAAATAAATTTTTTGAAACGTTTGTGTCTCAGGATTGGATACAGATATGGCTTAGCTAATGGCTGATGTGGATTCAGCATTGAATTCCATGGGGTTGGGGATTTAGGGCAGGACATCCATTTCCGGTTCTGGAGATAACACCTCAGGTTTTTTTGAAAAATTCGTATGACTGTATGAAATAAGTATTCAAACGAGAATAAAAATTTAATGTGGACAGAACATGTCTTTCCCTACAGCCTCAAATTCATTTTCTCTTTATTTCATAAATCATTAAATTCAGTTTAATTGCATAAAACTACACGGATAATTATTTGATGTTACACTGAATGTCGTGATTTTATTCAATTTTCGTCTTCATTTGGCGATTGGACCTATTTTGGAAGGCAACGTTGCAAAAATACGAAAAAGCTAAAATATCTCAACGGTTAGTCCTAGAGTTATGGGGGTTAGTCTTAATCTTTTCATCGTCAAAAAATGCGTAGAAACAAGCATTTAATTGATACATTTCAGAATATGTAGTTTTGTTCCTTTAGATTTTAACGATTTTTGCAGACCATCTCGAAAAAATCTGATGTGTTCAGCACATGACTTTCCCTGCAGACTTATATTCACGTTCTCTTTATTTTAATTAAATTTAATGCACTTTTAATTGAATTTTTGTTTTCATTTGGAAACTGGCCTTATTTTCATAGGTGGCAGAGAAAATATGAAAAAACTAAAATATCTCGAGAACGGTTAGTCCTAGTGTAATTTGGTTGGTCTTATTCTTTTCATCGTTAAAAATTACGTATAAAACAAGCATTCAATGAATATATTTGAGCATACGTAGTTTTTTATTTTAGATTTTGACGATTTTTGAGGGTCATTTTGTAAAAAGAAGCATGTTATTTTTTTTCGAATCGTACCGAAATCTAATCAGCAGCAGGGTAACCCACAAGCGACTTATTTACCGAATTTTTTGAAATTCGGTCCATTAGTTTTTCAGCTTGAGTGGGTACAGGCAAGTTTTGCGGGCCATTTCGCAAAAGAAGGCGGGTTCTTTTATCCCAAATCGTACCAAAAACTAATCAGCACCAGGGTCACACCCAAGTGACTTACTTACCAAATTCTATGACATTCCGTCCATTAGTTTTTGAGTTAGAGTAGATACATACATTGCACAAACAGACAGACACACACACAGACGTCACGCTAAAATAGCTTTTTCGTATTCTAGAGGTCTCGAAACGTGTAGATCCGTCGATAACTCGAATTGTGGTTTTCGGTATGATTCCAATACTTTCCCTATACATTACCATGTATTGCAGGAAAAGTAAAAAAGCAGGCTATTTTCTTTCGAATCGTACCAAAATCTAATTAGCACCAGGGTATCCCACCAGAACCGTAGCCAGGCAGGGGCCAGAGGGGTCTGAGCCTCCCCCCCCCTAACACGCATACTCAGTTCCCAACCCGATAAAAGTATTAAATTTTTAATATTTATATGAAATTTCGTTTTACAATGTCCCCCAAATTTTGCATAAAAAATTTATGATTTATTTATAAATTACTTCGTTTTAAAGATTTTTTTAATTTAGCTGAATTTGTGGTTATACTAATGATCAATTTAATTCCATATTTAATTTAAAATATTTAAAACTTTTTATAATTATGACAATAGTGTTTAGGATACTTTTGCATTATTGCGGGATTCATTGTTTTGCATTACAGAGCCAAAATCAGCTAATAAGTAGTTGGCAGTTAAAATTAGCCTTAACTAGTATTAATTTTCTTCAATTAATTAACAGCTTTACTACTAGTTAATGCTTATAATAAAATCAATTGTAATTATTACATCTTAATGTTGATGTATATTAGCTATATATGGATATTAATTATCAGCTCTTAGCTTGCAAATATAAAAATGCAATTATTTGTTAATAATTTACATGGATTGAAGTATATAATAGTAACTATTATGGTTTATAAATGCTAATGATTAATTGTGTTTTGGGCGAGCCCCGTCTTCCAGAATGTTGAGCCCTCCTGAATTTCACTCCAGCCAGTCTTCAATTTCGTCTCTGGCTACGGCTCCTGTATCCCAGAAGTGACTTACCTACCATATGTTGGGAAATTTTCGTCGAATAGTTTTCAAGCTGTAGTGAATGCATACAGTGCACAGACAGACACACAGACATACACACACATACATAAACATCACGCTAAAAATTGATTTTCGGCTGCTAGAGTGCCTCGAAACGTGTAAATCCGTCGAAAACTTGAGTTGCAATTTTCAAATCGATTCTAATACTTTTTATACTGTACTGCGGAACCGAACGCCATCAGTCCATATATTTATTGAAGGGAAATCAATAAATTTATATTGAATGTTTTAGGATTTTGAATATTTAAAATTTAGGTTGAACATGCTGCGACATGTTTTAATAATAGACAAATGAAACGCTTACGCTGATACGTTCATTATTCCAGGTGGAGATTTGAGTATCAGAAACTCTTTATAAGGTGTATAATTATTGCATAATGTTAGTGAAAATAATGCGTATATATTTGCTTTAATTAGAAAGTCTATTAAGACAGTTACCAATAATGTAGTTAAATATTTTTCATCAATAATTTTTTATCTGGACATATATGTATTATTCTGGGTGGATTGATAGAGCGCCTAAACAAAATCTGTCTGTATCTCCAGGAGGAAACTGTGCAGCTGAACTTATACATAAATTGAAATGGTCCATAGAAGGGGTAGGGGGGAAATAATTCAAAGGATGTAATAAGAAAAGGCGGTAAGCTGATACATAGTCTTTTTCTCTCACAAAAAAAAAGGGGGCCACACTCTTTTTTTTTTCGCCCGAAGGCTTCATGAATTTTCCAATTGATTGGTATACATCGGTAGGGGCCAGCAATGACGCCTTCCGGAATAAGTCTTCCAGCAGTATTATTCTGGGCTGTTTGCTCAATAGTTGCTTCACGGTCAAAGTATTTAAGTATTCAATTGAGATTATTCCCAAAAAGTTAGAGATTGCTTTTCATAAAGGTTATGTTAAGTTACAAGTGAATTATATTTATTTTGGTCTTTAGATTGAAGAAGTTTACTTTATTGTAGTACGGTAGAAGCTCTAGGTCTCTTGCGGTACTTCCATTGGTGGGGGTCGTAATCCGACAAGTTGCAAATTTCCTCATTTGGGATTTTATTAAGATTTGAGTAAAAATTTTGAGCAAGTTTAGCTGTTTGATTATTAATATTGATTATGCCGAAATCTCTGTGAATGACATCATTCCGGAGGAAGAGAGGTGCTTTTCTTATAATGCGGAGGGTTTTATTTTGAATTTTTTGTAACTTTTTGAGAATTTTATCATCAGCGAATCCCCAGACTGGGGCGCCGTAAAGGAGTATAGGCCTGAGGACCGTCTTGTATAATAGAACTTTATTTTGATAGCTGGTGCTTGGGGAGTGAAGAATTGCATATAAAAATCTCCTGGCCTTGTGAAATTTATTGATTGAGTTTAGAATGTGTGATTTCCAGGAGAGCCTAGAGTCGAATGTGACTCCCAGGTATTTGGCGGTGTTAACATATGGGATTTGTTTGCATATACCCTTTAATTTGGTTTTATGTCTTGTCATGTGAAATTTGTTTAACCGACCCTCCCCAAGAAAACGTTTCATATGGAATATTAGAATAATTTTTCTTTAATTTACATTTGTATAGGGACGACTAATTAAAAGTAATTCGAATTTATTTGAAAATGTTTAAAATGTGAATATTTTTCTGGTAGAAACTTGCTTTACTGTACATCGCTCTGCATAACAATTTTGACATATTTCAGGAATGAGTGAATGTTATTTCATAAAATTAAAATAACTGAGGTAAACCCCGAAATAAATTTTGGTGATTTTATCATTTCTAATTCTTGGGTTTTTAGTTGGCATCCCGGGAATTGTAGGGATTCGAGATTCCGGGATTACCACTCCTACACCGGAGAAAAACAACGCCCCGTCCGCATGCTATACACTGTTGTTGCTTCCAAATGAAGTGTGGGTAAAAGAGAAATGCCGGGATCAGGTTCCGTATTTTACATGTTCCCAAAGGAAATACATCAAAATAATTTTAGGGAGAATATGCACGCCAACCAGTTTAATAAGTTTGAGAGGACATTTTTGTAATTAACTAGTGTGCTTTACACACAACTCACAAACATTAGCATTCGTAATATTACGAGTTCAAAATGAGAAAATTTCTGTCTGCTTCACACGGCGTAATTATCACCGATCCATTGATATCTCATTAATTTAGATCGAAATTTATTCATAATTATCACCGACTGTATTCACTTCGCCACACCTCGCAGCACACATACACCCCGAAGTCAATTTCTTCATGCCGAGTGTTAGTTTTTTTTTTTCTTTCTTTTGCCGCCCTCATTCGGCTCTATATTCCATGTTTTTTATTGATAAAAAACCTGCAAATTAACAACTTTTTAAAATTCATTTAAATTCAAATTTTTACGTATGAATATTCATGGCCCCCCGCGATTAGTATTCGCTAGTCGTGAGCCTTACGCGTCCTGAGCAATCAGTGTCCGCTGTAGCATAACGCGGGGGAAGGCTTTTTAATTGCCACTGCGATTATCATGGAAAACATACTAAATGTGGAAAAAAGTGGTAAGTCGCTCAGTGGTACATGAAATATATTGCACTTTTTAAGGATTTTTTTTTCCCAAGTAAAAAAAAAAAATTAATATATTCATAAAAACACTTTCACATTTATGTGCATGGCTGTATCAAATGCGCAACTTGCGTGTCACAAGTGCGTGATTTAAAAAAATAGGGTTTTAGACGCGTATTCGTTAGAGAGGGAGAGGGGGGTGAAAAAATTCTCCATCTTACCTAAGGGCCTTCACGTAGTTTTTCCTCGCGAAACACATGGATGCATAATGTTTTTTCTATGCAAAACAGATTAAAAGACGGAAAAAAAAAATCAACGAGTCTTACAAAAAGGCTTGAACGTTTTTATATTTTTCTCCCTCGAAAAATCCGCCATTAAGTAATTTTTATTCGTACTTATATATCTCATAAATTTTGATTAAATGCAATTAATTTAGCCTTTGGCAACGCAAAAAAATCCTGGAATTAATAATTTTTTAATGCGCATTTGTGCTTTTAAGTTTTTTCACTTTCTTTCTTTCAGTGTACGTACTTCTATATACAAGAAGATAAATTATTTTTTTCGTCATTATTTTTTTTTTCTTTATACATCTTATTTTGAAGTTTTTGCAGAAGTTTGTCCGTAATCGCATGTTGATCTATTAATAGCTTTAAGCTAATGCGATAGAAAAAGTAAACACTTAAAATTAAATGTATAACGACTACGTGCCCGGGTTATCGAATAAGTTTTTTTTAAGTATGTAAACATCTAATGCAACAACTGTAGATTATTTTTTATGGCTGTTTGATATGCTTCGATACATAAACTAGAAAACTTAAACGAAGAATTTAAATTATTGTTCTATGATATAGAGATTGATCCTATGTTGCTGTTCGGTCAAGAGTTCTCAACATTTTATATGATATAACTAGGGGCCTTCATTCCACGGTTCCATAACTGAATGCTTGCGGCTTGCTAATAATTTTTTACTTTCCCTACAATAACTGCAAATGCATAGGGAAAGTGTTGGAATCGTGTTGAAAATCGTGACGGCTTGATATGCTTCGATGCGTCAACTAGAAAATGTAAATAAAGAATTTAGATTATCGTTCTATGATAAAGACATTGATGCTATGTTGTTTGAGCATATGCAGTCTTTTATTTTAGATTTTGGCAATTTTTGCGTCTCAATTTGGGGAAAAAAAAAAAAAAAAAGAGTCAAATTTGTTTTCCGAATCGTACAAAAATCCAATCAGAGGCAGAATATCCCACATGTGATTCTTTTGTGCAATTTTGGTTAATTAGTTTTTCTACTGGAGAGGATAAATATTCCTTTGTGGGCCATTCGCAAAAAAGGCAGATTATTTTTTCCGAATCGTACTAAAATCTAATCAGCACCAGGGTAATCCAGAAATGACTTACTTATCAAATTATATAAAATTTGGTCAATTAGTTTTTAGCTAGAGTGGATACATACATTGTATGGACAGACACACACACAGGCATGTGCACACACAAGCACACACACACACACAGGCATGTGCACACACAAGCACACACACACACACACACACACACACACACACACACACACACACAACACAGAAAATAATTCGAATTCCAGAGTGTTTGAAGTCTAGAATTATCGAATTCTAGAGTGCTAGAAATGTGTATATCAGTCGAAAACTCAATTAACGATTTTCGACACGATTGCAATACTTTTCCTATGCAATATCATGTATTGTTGGGAAGGTAATAGCAGATCAAAGGATTATTGGTTGCACCTGAATACATCGTTTTTGGCGAGATTTAACAGCACGCACGACAGGTTATCCATGACTAATTCTAAAAAAAATAAATAAATAAATAGAAAATTTAGTAGTTCAAGCTACACAGCCCAATTGTGAACAACTCCCCACAGGGCATATACTTTCCACTCTCCACCCTGCAAAGAAAATTTAAGCAAAACTTTTGTGGGAAAAAAAGAATGAAAACCCAAAAGAACAAGTTTCAGACATCTACTGTCCACAAGGGGTCACCATAAGACGGGGAAAACAAGAACAAAATTCACACCCAAATTCGATTTCAGAATTTTTTCACAAGAAAAGGAGAATACATTTTTCAGCCTTTTTATGTGTTTTTTAAAAGTTGAGAATTCGGAAATCTAATAGAACGATGTGATTTTTTTGTTCTTTCCGTGCACGATGGGGGGAGAGAGTTAGGGTCGGTTTTTGCCTCAGGGGATTGACCAAATATTGTTTTTAGAATTTTCTAAAGAGATGGGAAGGTGTTTTGCCACAGGAATGCCGCAAGAATGAAAGTGTGGCTCGTTATGAGTTGTTCTTTTGTCATAACTCAAACAAGTATGCGAAAGGGGGGTATTTATTTTATCAATATTGTTCATTTCTTTTCGGCTTTGAAGTACCAAATGAGGGATGTTTGAGAAAAATGTTCTCATAACGTAAAATGATATCTTGTTAATACTTATGCATTTTTTATATTTTTAGTCTGAATCATTCTCTCCATTGGGATTATTAAAAAGGAATCGCTTATTCAGTCATCATTGTATCCTTGAGTTGCTGGGATGATAGTTCTTATGGAATATTAGAATATTTTTTTACTTTCCTTATATACATAATGTATAAGGAAAGTATTGTGATGGGGGCGCAAATTCGAATTAAAGTTTTTGACCGGAGAGCACGTTTCAAGCATTCCTGATCACGAATCAAAAATTTTTGAGGTGATGTCTGTGTGTGTGTGTGTGTGTGTGAAAGTATGTGTGTGTGTGAAAGTATGCATGTGTGTGTGTGTGTGTGTGTGTATGCGTGTGTCAGTGAGTCTGTGGAGAGGATATCTCACGAAAGAATAGAGCGATTCGAATAAAATTTGTTACTAAAATCACAATCCGTGAATACTGGAAGCCAATTGTTTTTAAACGTAATCGAATGCTCAAAACGCCCCTAAGTTGCTAAGTGAAATTTTGAAAAAATCATCAAAAAATCAAAACCTTTAATAAAGTTACGCAAATCGACATGTTTAATGGAATTTTTCCTTAGAAAACGATTGACATACACTTTAGAACGCTAACATGAACCGTTCTCGAGATATTACATATTTCTTAAATAAATTTATCAAAAAATCCCATAAATTAAAAAATATATATTAACTGTTAAGAAACATGTTCACTTTTCATATGTAATATCATGCGATAAATTGGGTGACATCATTCTTGTAGATCTAACTCGTTCCATTCATGAGAAAAGATACTTTGAGTAATACTTTTGTATTTGAATGCCAATAGTTATTTATCTGCGATAAGAATAACTTATTTCTCCATCCATATCGCTTGACGAGATTTTGGCGCCGAATTTGACGTTATGTGGCTAACTTGGCGACTTTTTTAAATATTGCCAAATTAACGAAAATCTCGCCAAATGGATAAAAATGGCACTAAATCCGTGAAAATGACGACTAATTGACGAAAATGCAATTTTTTGAAAAGGATATAAATAGCTGATATAACAAAAACCTATTTTTTTTATTGTAAAAATAGTAAATTCATTGCATTATATACGGAAAGCCATGTGTTGCCCACATCAGATTTTTTAATTTACATTTGTATAGGGACAGCTAATTAAAAGTAATTTGAATTTATTTAAAAATGTTTAAAATTTAATTATTTTTCTGGTAGAAGCTTACTTTATTGAATTGATGACATTGCTTTGTTTAACAATTTTAACATAATTTTAGAATTGAGTAAGTATTATTTCATAAAATTAAAATAACTGAGATAAATTCCAATATACGCAGTGTACAGGGAAAATATTGTGACGGGGTCGAAAATTAAAATTCGAGTTGTCGACGGAAATGCACGTTTCAAGTATCTCTGAACTCGAATCGATCATTTTTTAAGGTGATATGTGTGTGTGTGTGTTTGTGAATCTGGGAAGACGACATCTCATTAACGAATAGAGTGTTTCGAACGGAATTTGGTAAAAAATTACAATCAGTGAATACTGGACGCCTGCTAATTTTAAACGCAATCGAATACTCGAAAGATCCCCACATTTTCGAATGAAATTTTGAAAAAAATTATCAAAAATCAGAACTTTCAACAGTGTTACATAAATTATCATTTCTTATGTAATTTTGCGTTAGAAAATGATTGATCCAAATTTTAGAATGCTAACATAAACCATTCTCGAGATAGTGCAATTTTTAAAAATACATTTATCAAAAAATCATATGAAAATAAGGAAAAGTATTAACTATTGTGAAATATGTTAAATTCTCATATGTAATATTATGCGATAAATTTGTTAGCATTATTCTCGTTGATCTGTTCGTTGCATTCATGAGAGAAGATATTTTGTCGAATAGTTTTGAATTTTGACGCCTAACAGTTTTCCAACAGTATTTATATATATATAAGAAATGCTAGGCTCTCCGACTGCCTGTAATGTTTGACGATCAATTTTTCTCACTTGGCGACTCAGGCTTTTGTGCTGAGAAATATCACCAACTTGGCGATGTTTCGCCCCAGATTGATGAAAATATTAAAATTGAAGAAAATGATGCCAAACTGAAGAATGAATCATTACATTATTGTAAAATGTGGACTTCTTTCGCTTATTGTGGATGCTATCAATATCGATAATTGTCATTTTAGAGTTGCGTGAAATAAAAGTTAATTGAATACTTCAAAATGCTTCTCATCGAGGAGCTTCTGGATGATTTTTCCCATACAGTACAATGCATTTATTTCTTTCACAGAGAAAAAAATGATGTATAAGATCTACTGCACAATGCTTTTAATGTTGAATTGTACATTTTATGATTTTCTGGAAGATAACAAGTAAACTGTAACAAGTAGTCACTTGTTATAGTAGTCACTTGTTATAGAGAAAAAATGATGTATAAGATCTACTGCACAATGCTTTTAATGTTGAATTGTACATTTTATGATTTTCTGGAAGATAACATGTAAACTATAACAAGTGACTACTTGTTATAGTTTACATGTTACTTCTATTCATGACTTCTGACTATTCATGACTGTCTCAGGGCTTATCTCCATCGCATTGGCTTTGCTGCTTCCCCAGATTGTATTTTATGTGACCTATGACAGCCCATGTCTGGAAAACATTTGGATGAGTGCCCTGCACTAGGGACAATTAATTCAATTATTGATAAATACTGGAGAGTTTGCTGTCTAAGCTGACAAGCGGTCAAACGACCGGCATTTGTAAACAACAACAAAAATAGGAAAAATCATGTGCTGTCTACATCGGATGTTTTTACTTTCCCTGCAATACATGGTAATGTATAGGGAAAGTATTGGAATCGTGCCGAAAATCGCAACTCGAGTTTTCGACGGATCTACACGTTTCGAGACCTCTAGAATACGAAAAAACCATTTTTAGCGTGACGTCTGTGTGTGTGTCTGTGTGTCTGTGTATCTGTCTGTCTGTGTGTCTGTCTGTGCAGATTTTGTATCCACTCTAACTAAAAAACTAATGGACCGAATTTCACTAAATTTTGTAAGTAAGTCACTTGTGGGCGGGGCTAGTGCTGATTAATTTTGGGTGCGAGTCGGAATAAAAGAACCCGCCTTTTTTTGCGAAATGGCCCGCAAAAGCTTGTATCCACTCTAGCTGGAAAACTAATGGACCAAATTTCACAAAATTTGGTAGATATGTCGCTTTAGGCCACCCTGGTGCTGATTAGATTTTGGTATAATTCGAAAAAAAATAACCTGCCTTTTTTTGCAAAATGGCCCGCAAAAATCATCAAAATCTAAACTTAAGATTTACGTATGCTTAAATATAGCCATTAAATGCTTGTTTAATACGTAATTTTTAGCGAAGAAAAGAATAAGACCAACCCCATTACACTAGGACTAGCCGTTCTCGAGATATTTTAGTTTTTCGTATTTTTCCTACATCATTTTTGAAAATAAGTCCAGTTTTCAAATGAGAACGATAATTGAATTAAAAATGAATTAAATTTAATTTAAATAAATAGAACGTGAATATAAGTCTGCAGGGAAAGTCATGTGCTGCCCACATCAGATTTTTTTAAATTGAAGTGGACTCAAGTATAGAAATAAAAATTGCGGTAAACATTTAATATTTCGAATCTTTATTTTTTAAATTTTATAAAAATTCTCACGAAATGGAATGAATTAAGTTCGCTCGACAGAACCACAACTTCAAATTTGAATTATATAGATAATAGCAATTAAGCTTGCAATTAAATAATAGTTTCTTTGCCCCGGTAGCCGAGAGGTTTAAGGCAAGCTTTTCTTCGTGCACTCTCGACGGCCGGGGTCGTGGGTTCGAATCCCAACTGCGGGTATAGAGGTGGTAGTGTCTGTAAAGGGTTAATGTGTTCCGCTCCTCGTGGTGCACAGGAGCGACACCATATGATGGTCTTCCCGGTCGTCCATTTTGTTGCTCTAAGTCCTCTGGATGAGTCGGACGGCCTGGGGTTTCCACCATATGACGGTAAAATTGTTCACGATCCAGCCGCATAATCAGTTTCCTAGCCATTAATTAAAAATAGATGTAGACTAAGTTTCTGGTCTTTTTTATTAGTTACAGAAAAAAGTAAGATCTTTCATTTCTGGCCCTAGAGCAGGTAAGGTACAGCTGCACATAGGAAAAGCAGCAAGTACTTAAGTCTATACAACAGTGCTGAATGCTATCTTATTCTATGTTTATCTTTGCTTCTGCCGTCTACTCGTAATTATAAAGCTTTCATAATTTTAGAGATAGAAGGGCAAACAACGATCGGATCAAGATATCGGACTTTGAATTGCATTTACTGTAGATAAGTTCAGAAAACGATTAGGTCACGTTAATTTGAAGACACAAATAACGATTAGGTCACCTTTGTGAGGTGGCTCATGCAACGATTGTGTTACGCTCAAAGTGAGGAGCCAAACAGAAGGACGGGAAGTGAGATTGTCAGGACAGACAGACACCTAAATTTTAAGTGTGATCCTACAAAGAATTCCCAGAAAATTTCAAATTCTGTTCTTCCTTGAAGATGAAACAAACAAACAAATAGACAGATGACTTTTCAATGTTATTGATGTAGATAAGTGTAACTAAATAAAAGTTGATAGCGCAAAGTAAAATTTTGTGATTTTCTTCTGAACAATTTGGGCAAACTTTATAACATTCTTATGGATTGAAGATTTATTTGGGTACAGAATGGCAAGATAATTTCGTATTTGTTTATTGCATTTGTTTACTCTTTCTCTGCTTATTAAAATGTGACGTCATCGTTTACGATAATTTGATTCTTTGAAAATGGAGCGTGCTGATACTATGCATTACCTTATCACAATTACATCTCATTAAACATTTTCGTTTGTTCTCAGAATAATGATCGGAATTGATCTCACCATATCTTACGGACAGTCCAGGAAAAAAAAATATTGAAAATGAAATAAAAAAAAACTTCATTATTAATAACTTCGAGTAATATGCTATGTAATTATTTTTTCATTATTTGTATTCTTGATATTATTGTCATCGCAAATAATAATTTGTACTTCATAAAGCACTATTTGTTTAAATGTTTTTGCTATTACAATAACGTTTTCCTTATCAGTATCAATTTGTCAAATCGTGGGACAAATAGTTATGTTTCCAGTTGGCTAACTAAAAACTCTATCATGGGTATCTGATTAAAATATCATGCATTTTAAAGGGAGCAATTAGGAGTAAGGAAGTAATATTTTAGAATATTTTTTTATTTATGATATTTATATTTTAGAATATTTTTAAAACAAATAAAATAAATAAAGTACACACACACACACATATATATATGTATATGTGTATATATATGCATGTATGCGTATGTATATATGTATATGTATATATAAGTATGTATGTGTATGTATGTATATGTATGTATGTGTATGTATATATGTATATGTATATATAAGCATGTATATGTATGTATGTATATGTATGTATGTATATGTATGTATGTCATCATCATCATGGTACTACAGCCCTTGTAGGGCCGAAACCTCCTTTAAAGTTTCGTAACAAGATTTTTTTCCGGGGTGGAGTTGTTAGCCCCACGCCCAACCCCCAACCTGGAGGACCAGTCCCCTGATATAATACCCAGGGACAGGGTACCTGGCTATCCCCCCAGGCACTGGGGCCCCATTTTTCGCCTTCTACGAAATACAAGGGGGGGTGGTAGGGTTATTCTACAACCCGCCCCTACACGGGGAAATATGTACGCATGTGTATTTATATATATATGTATATGTAAGTATGTATGTATATGTATGTATGTGTATGTATATATGTATATGTATGTATGTATATATGTATATGTATTTATATATGTATATGTATGTATGTATATATGGAATTATGGATTTGGAAACAAAATATTATTTCATATACGTGAATTGATTTACATTTAAAAATGTTTAAAACAATTCATTTTTTACAGAATTTTGATTGATTATCTTTTAAAATGGAATAGATGTGTTGCATCAGAAGTTATTTAAAACTGCCATTATTGGTTATTGGGGATTTGTACTATACAAGCAATCTATGTATATTACTAAATTTTTGTAATTAAAGCTTAATTACAGGAGGCAGAACAAGTAGTTAGTCTGATTTAATTGTAATCCCTCATATACTTAATATCTTAATAGAATGAAACGGAAAAAATATGGAATTATAATATGGAATAGATTTGTGCGGCACCAGCTGTTATTTAAAAATGTTAATATTGTTTTCTGGAGTTCATAGTATAAACGCAAGTTATGTGCTTAATTAAATTTTTGTAATTGAACTTTAACTACAGGAAATAGTTGCAATCACTAGTCTCTGCTTTAGAAACTGGGAGGGAAAAAAAACAGAACGATAATTTCAAAAACTGCTATTTTAAAGTTATTTTTCCCTTTGGTTTTGCCAAGTATAATTTTTACTTCCCTTATATACATAATGTATAAGGAAAGTATTGTGACGGGGTTGAAAATTCGAATTCAAGTTTTCGACGGGAGAGCACGTTTTTAAGCATCCCTGATCACGAATCAAGCATTTTTGAAGTGATGTCTGTGTCTGTGTGTGTGTGTGTGGAAGTATGTGTGTGTGTGTGTGTGTCAGTGAGACTGTGGAGACGATAACTAACGAACAAACCGACCGATTTGAACGAAATTTGGTACAAAAATCACAATCGGTAAACACTGGAAGTCTGTTGCTTTTATACGCAATCGAATGCTCAGAACCCCCCCTAAATTTTCTAGTAAAATTTTGAAAAAATCGTCAAAAAATCAAAACCGCTAATAAAGTTGACATAAATTTTAGAACGCTAACATGAACCGTTCTCGAGATATTGCACATTTTTCAAAAAAATTATCAAAAGGTTATATAAAATAAAAAAAAATATTTCCTATTGAGAAACATGTTCACTTTTCATATGTAATACCATGCGATGAATTTGGTGACATCATTTTCGTGGATCTAGCTCGTTCCATTCATGAAAAAAGATACTTTGAGTAATACTTTTGTATTTGAACGCCAATAGTCATTTATCTGCTGTAAGAATAACTTATTTCTTCGTCCATAACGCTTGGCGATATTTTGGCGACGAATTTGGCGGAATGTCGCCAACTTGACGACATTTTTAATTGTTGCCAAATTAGCAAAAATCTCGCCAAATGGATAAAAATGACTCTAAATCAATGAAAATTACGACTAATTGAAGAAAATTTAATATCTTAGAAAGAATATAAGTATCTACTACAAGAATAACATTTTTTTAAACTGTAAAAGTAGTAAATTCATAGCATTATATAAGGAAAGTCATGTGTTGCCCACATCAGATTTTTTGTTTTGTTCCTGTCAGCTTTGAGGCGATTTTATAGAGAAAACATAATCAAGGCTTTCTTGATTGCTCAGCTCTAAAGAGCCCTGGAAATCGGGGCTTGCCACATCAAGCATGATACACACTTGCCAGCTACGAATTCGGATTTGTTCCTAAAATTGAGAAATTAAATTGAGCTCTAGAAAACATTAAAGTTATTACTCTCTAAAATGGAAATATTTACTCATTATAAAATATAAGGCTATTAGAAAGACCTCTTTTTGCTTCTCTTTACTTGAAGAACTGTGTTCCTTTGCTACTATATTTCTAGGTCTCTATTGCTGCCCAACGTAAATGCAAATTTCCTGCTCCTCATTCAAATAACGAAGATAAGCCAGTGTTTCCTGCATTTCATCGGTAAAATAATTTCAATAAAGTCTCTGAATAAATAATTAAACTAGACTCCTCCATTCTAAATATCAAGTATATTTAATGCTCCATTGTAACCTATACAGGAATGAGCGTATAATAACGTGACAATAGAAAAAATATCTGATGTGGGCAGCGCCTGACTTTCCTTATAGACTTAAATTCATTTTTTCTTTTTTCTTTTTAATAATTCATTAAATTGAGTTTGATTGCACAAAATAACTTGCATAATTATTTGAAATGGCACTGAATTTGCACTTTTAATTCAATTTTCTTGTTGATCTGGTAACTGGGCGTAGTTTCAAAGTCGGCTTAGCAAAAATGCGAAAAAACTAATAGTGCAACAGTCCGTCCAAGAGCATTGGGATTGGTCTTATTCTTTTCATGTCAAAAATTACGTGTAAAACAATCGTTTAATTGACACATTTGAGCATACTCAGTTTTTGATTTTAGATTTTGGCGATTTTTGCGAACCATTTCTTGAAAAAGACAGGTTCTTTTCATCCGAATTGAACCAAAATCTTATCAACACCAGGGTATCTTACAATTGACTTATATACCAAACTTTGTGAAATTTGGTAAATTAATTTTTTAGCTAGAGTGGATACATGCGATTTTTGGGGATCATTAAAAAAACAATTAAAAAGGTTCCTTTATACCGAATCGTACCAGAATCTAAGCAGCACTAGTGTAACCTACAAGTGACTCACATACACAATTTTATGATATTTGGTTGATTAGGTTTTAAGTTAGTGGATACATACATTTCACAAACAGAAGCACATGCATAATACAGACGTCACGCTAAAAATAGTTTTACCATGTTCTAGAGCTCCGAAAACGTGTAAATCCGTCGCAAACTTGAGCCGCGATTTTCGACACGATTCCACTATTTTCCCTTTACGTTACTGTGTATTGCAGGGAAAGTAAATGCCTTTAATGATATGACAAAGTGCTATTTCTTCTCTGATCAAAAAGATATGCTCTCTTCCTGAATCCCTCCTAAAAGACTGGGCATTTCACTTTATTACTCGGGGCTATATATTTCATCAATTGCTGGGGGTGGGGGAAGAACACCCCCTGGTGCCAATCAGGCGATATCTACTGACCCAAGTCCACATTCTGTTCAATTTCCCCCGCTTAAATGTTTGACCAGCTGAGCCAAAGGTATAAATGTTTTGGGTGCAGATAAGTGAAAGATACATTTTCTGGGGATAGGGGGGGGGGGGGGACTGCGTGTTTGGGAATTGCGGTGAAGGCGCAGAGGATCCAGAGTGATGAATACAGCGTTCCATTTACTGGAATAGCAAAATATTGATATGTGTGATAAGAGTATGACAACATGTTTGAAGTGTATGTTTTAAAGAATTTCAATATATTGTTACGAATACCTAAAATATCTTCAAGCAAACGACATTTACAGCCAATCGTTTTTATTATTTGAAGGTCAGGGTCGCTTGACCTTGGCGACGAACTCGATGGCCTTGATAACGAATTTTATGAAATGTCGCCCACTTGGCGACTTTTGACGAGCTTTGCAAACTTTTTTATATTTTATAGATTGGTTAAGAACTCAACAAGTTAATGCTTTCACCAGAAATTTCCACATAGGGTGTATCCCTAATTTTGCGGCTACTTTTTTATTTCTGGCTACATATGAAGGGATTTGAAGATGTCTCTACAAATAATTTGCTTTCTGCCGTTCAGACAGCTTTGAACGAATTAAAACTTGTTATTTTTATTCCCAAGTACTTTGGTGTTAGGCAAAGAAAGCCTTGATGTTGGGCAAAGAAAGCCTTGATGTTAGGCAAGGTTAAGTCTCTTAAGAAAAGAAACCCCATTTTAAAAGTTGGCGGCAAGTCTGTTGAGGTGGAGGATAACTTAATCTCTTTGGGTCTTTGCTTTGACAATTATCTGAACTGAAGTTCTCATTATGGTTACTTAGGTAAGCTTTATTTTCTTGTTAATGATGTTGATAAGGTTTCGGGAAGTGGGTGAGATGGTGACAAGATTCTTTAAACTCACTCATTCTTAAACTCAAATTATTTAAACCATTTTGATTTTAATTCCCCTTTGACTGCCACCTTCTTTTCTGATCGTATTCTTGATTTTAATAATGAATTTTGTGATCCTGATCAAAAGATACGGATGATTCTGACAGGTATACGTCTAATTTAATCAAGAATATTAAGGAAAATATGTTTAATGGTATCAATTCGTGTTGCATAAAGTGGGCCAAGGCCCACATTGGGATTACTGGCACTGAGTTGGTGGACCATTTTGATAAGCTTGCTACCTTGTCCGAGGAGCCTCTAGATATTTCGTCATCTTACTCAAGGCCGTAGCCAGATACGAAATTGAAGAGGGGCTGGAGAGAAATTCAAGGGGGCTCAACAGTCTTAGAAGAGGGGTTCAGTTGATACTACTGGAGGCGACGTAACCGGTGAAGACGTTGAAACGGTAGGTGTCGAAAAGGTCGTCTACCTCGGAGTCCTGCGTCATGCAAACAGTTTCGAATTGTTTGTGTCGAAACCATGTTACCTGTAGTGTGGGATAAATGTCGTTGTGACACGGTTGCTGCTGTAAACGGCTCTCGCACAACGCTTCTCAGAAGCATATCATCTTTACGTGGTGTGGTACACCTAGAAGCTCCACTACCTGATCTTCGTGTCCTTTCGTTGTCTCTCACGAACTGTAACACACACCGTTGAACTGCGCTCACATCACGATCCAATAGTTCAGCAATCCTTCGAAGGCTTATTCCACTCTCACGTAAAACAATGATTTGTTGCCGTTTCGTTGACGGCAACTGAACGTATTCAGTACGTCGATGTACTCTTTGCATACTGTGAGGATTTTTACAACTTGAAAGCAATGACGCTACAATTAATCTGTGATATCGCTCCTCCTTGACCTGACGCTTTTATGCTGTTCGGCAAGGTGTTACGTCACTATGCGTAGCGAAACTGTGATCATTTGCATATCACACCTTGTTGTTTACATTGCCTGATTTACATAAAGCTACACCTACAACTTTATGGTGTTGCGATTTCAGTTGTGAACAGTGTAGATTCTGGGACAGATACGTAGATACAGGCATATACAATGATAATTCAAGAAACAAATTAGCTGGTTAAACAAACACGTAGATACATTGATAGACGCATTGTTAGAAGAATGTGTCAAGAATATATAAAGATATAATTGCACAACAAACAGAAACAGAGTGAGAGGGTTTTTGAACACTTAATGATCCGAAGAAAGTAACCTCTCAGATTTCCCACCGCCGGCCATAAAAAACAACGTTCCTTTCGAAATCCACTTAAAAGACTACGAATTCCACTTTATTACCCGGGGCTATACATTTCAGCAATTGTAGAGGAGAGAAGAAGATAATCCCCTCGCTGGTGCCAATCATATATCTACTTGGTCAAGACTACATTTTCTTCAATCTTCCCCACTTAACTGTTTGACCAGCTGAGGCCAGCTGAAGGTTGAAATGTTTTTTAGTTCCGATGTGAAAGTCACATATCTTGGCGGTAGGACTGCATGTTTGGGAAATGCGGTGCCAACGGTGAGAAGGTTTTACTAAAGAGAGTAGTATATCTAGCATTGTATTTAAATAGAAAAAATTGACATGAGTTCCAAGATAATTCTTGACGTCTGAGATATGTTCTGAAACCAGCAATACGATAAAAACTTGTAAGAAAGAACTTCAAATGTTCAAAAAATTTGCTGCAAATTTTATTCGGAAAATTCAAGAAATTGTTGTAATAACATGACATTTTATTGGTGGCAAAAATTTTAACATAGTGTTGAACTTTTTTTGAAGCGTCTAATTATCTGGATCTGCTATAAATGAAGCTTAAACTGACGTAGGCGACTGATATGAATTCAGCATCAAATTCAGGAAAAGTATGGGGGATTCGCTATGGCTTCCCACTGCATCAACTATAAGCTTCCCAGCAAAGCTGCATTTTGGCCACTTAAACTGCACCTTAAAAGTAGTCGAACTTTTATTTTATTCCTTTTCTTACCAGTAGTGGCAGGGTTTAAACTCGATCTAAACATAAATGAAAAACTGGATTGGATGTTCCTGGCTAGAACCTAACAAGGCTAGTTATTTAATTTCGGATAAATTCGTTCTGCTGTTTCTTGTCTCTTTTCTAAGTCGATAAGCAATTGTTCCAATTTTTTTACTCTTAAGATTATAGTGGAACAGCTAGCTACTCCTAGATCTTTCATTGCCCTTTTATGTATTGTATGTTAAAAATCTCCGAGATTTTCCCATGCGTGTTGCGTGTGCCTTTGTGGTTATTCTGAAACCAGAGTTGAACTTGTTTGTGAAGGGAAAAGTTTAAAAAATATGTCCTTGATTCGTAATCCTACAGTCAAAGATTTTTGAAGTTTGATCTACAGCTTTCCACGATCTTTATTTTGTTCTCAACCCACACTAACATCTACATTTAAATTAATTACAGTGCAGACAATCTGGCAAGGATCATTTTTAACCCAATGACCTCAGGTACGAGGGAAAACCCTAGGTATACATGGATGCTAATAGAGTGCTGTGGGATATATTTGAAACTCAAAATAGGACTTAATAACAGTTAATGAGAAAAGATAAAAATTATTTTGTGGCCTTATTTTGTAACAAGTTATATATTATTTTGTAACAAGTAGTATATCTTTTAACCTAGCGATCCGGGGTGTCCAATTACATTAAAATTTAAGTGAATTACAAAAAGGCAATATAGTAAGTATATATTTTTAACCTAACGATACCGGGTGTCCATTTATATTAAAATTTAAATGAATTACAGAAAGGCAATTTGGCAAGTATATTTCTTAACCTAACAATCCCGGGTGTTAGAAAAAGCCCTGGTATGCATAGATGTTGCAATCGGATTACCCCTTGTGTGCATTAAAGCACCCTTAAGCAACAAAACCGATCGAAAAATAAAATCTAGGATGTCTCTCGTGAATCGAAACTGAAGTGAAACAGGATATTATCTACATGTTCTTTTTAACGGAGACATCTATTTCAAGAAAGTAGCAAAATACTCAAAATATTAAGTGATAATAAAATAGAATGATATTGCAAATTTTCAAGACAGCGCAGTTCTTGCTTCTTTAAACTGGCACATTTTTATGACCAACTTTTCGAAGTCTATCGAAATGGAAAGAAAGGGTCGAATATCTGTCCTTCCGGTTTTCTGATTTTTGATGCACCTACCTAAGTAATACTAAGAGAAAATTCGTTGGGACAAATATCAACCACCGCTTTATTCAAAGCAATCGATAGATACTAATGGCAATTACCTTGCAATCGCTGGATAACCATTAGCAAATATCTTGTAATCGATAGACACCAATAACAAATATCTTGTAACCGATAGATACCAATAGCAAATATCTTGTAATCGATGGATACCAATAGCAAATATTTTGTAATCAATAGATACCAATAGTAAATATATTGCAATCGATAGAAACCAATAGCAAATACATTGCAATCGATAGCTACCAATAGCAAATGTCTTGTAATCAATAGATACTAATAGCAAATACCTTGCAATCGATAGATACTAATAGCAAATACCTTGCAATCAATAGTTACTAATAGCAAATACCTTGCAATCGATAGTAAATAGCATATGCTAAAGCTGTTGGTATTTGCTTGCGAATACAGTTCTTGATTTTCTATTTTATGTATTTATATATGCGAAATACGTATATGTATTTTCTTGAGACAATGTTGATTGTGTTGAGAATTTGTAAATAAATAGAAAATTATATTTGTCATGTGAATATATTGACATTGATTTTTCTCCATAGACTTCACAGTAACTGGAGTTTGACATCAGTTATATCAATACATGATCGAAACTTAAAATTCGGGCTTCGTCATGTTTTAACACATGATTAGTTTCTCAAGCTATTTATAAAATTCTATTCGAATTGGTTGAGTCAATGTGTCTATGCCAACGAAACTTTCGCACACAGTCAGGTTTGAGTCGGTGTTAAGGAAGTTATGCTCGGAACACGCTACGTGTCAACAAATCAACCCAATAATGTCTTCTGCACCTCAGCAGAGATATTCAATCCTTGAAAGAAGTGTTTCTAAGCCCGCAGTGTCCGGAATCCGACACAACACGCCAAAGACTTTAACAGCTTGTGAATGGAGGGCGTCTGCTGTTATTTTCACGTATATCCCTCGACCTCGTGAAGGGCGCACCCGTAAAAAGGGGGCGTGCCACCCTATCATGGTACTTAATTGGAAGCCTGTTATTTTGCTTGTCCCGTTTGGCAACAGCTCACGAAGGACGCCCACGAGAAGAGATAGTTATCGCCTGTACCGTGAGATGGTGCGACGAAAAGGGAAAAGCAAAATTTCGATGACAAAATTGACAGACTGACGTGTTAAAATTGTTACAGATTGGCGTGTGAAAGATAAGTGGTGTTTATAGATAAGCCGCACTTTCTATGAAGATGGATATTTTTCAAAGAGAAAGCATGGGGAAAAGACGTTATAGGCTCCAGGCGCAACTTTAAAAGCGGTTGCTTGGGCATGCGTGCAGGCCGCAGCAGGGTTGGATCATTTGAAGAACTAAATACTAACATGTTTGGTGCCCTGGCACACGTAGATGAAGCATGATATCAAAAAGGGGATTTAACGATTGAATAGACGGGGTTCACTATGGCAATTTTTGGTTAGATAATTCTAAATATATGGATAACTAATATTAATGTTAATACAACTACTCTCCTGCTTATGTCGGGAATCAGATCATTACTAAATTTTTGAGAAAAATACTGTCGTAGAAAATTAACAATTTAAAATATAGCTTTCTCAAATGGCAACACCTTCTTTACATTACATGTAGTGTTGGTTTAGGCTTATCAACTTCGACACGTGTAAGTCAATTATTTTTCAAATTATTTTCCTTTTCTTTTTAGTTTTTCAATTTTCTCAATCAGTTTTAATTTGCGGCACATAAGGGTATCTGATGGTCTTTTGTTGACAGTAACAGGCCATCAAATGAAATGTGCTACTATGACGCTGGTGTATAGTAGATGCCCCATGAAGATTTTACTATTGCATCAGCTTCATTCCATTTATTATTATACCAGTTTTTCTTTTGAGTGTTGTTTTATATTATAAGTGATTTCCTGATTTTTCTCGTATATGACTAGCATTCTCTTGACTTTTTTCTGGTTAGTAATTGAATTCTACAGTTTGTTATGGATTCTTCACTATTTTTCTTCAATTATTTTAATTTATTTCATCTTTATTACACACATACACACACATGTATATATATATAAATATATATATATATATATATATATATATATATATATATATATATATATATATATATATATATATATATATATATATATATATAAAATATACGAATAACGTAATCTAAAATACTATATTTAACCTACGGATATGATCAACTCATTGTAGTAAACAAGTTAAGCTTTATTTAAAACACAATTCTGAATTAGGCAATTAGGCAACTTCACCTGATCAGTAAAAAAAAAATGTTCAGAAATATTTTCTTACTAGAACAATGATATCTGAAAAAAAAAACCGTTTTTTTTTCCCCTCAAAGCATTCACCAAACTAAGTATCTATTGTATCAAGAGACTAGAATCCATTTTTAGATGTAGTGTGGTAGAATCTTCACTAAATGGTACTGTCATGCAAGACAATTGTTACAGCTCTTTCCATATTTACACCATCTTCAGCATTAACTAATTTATCTGTTTTTTACTTTCCTTATATACAATAATGTATAAGGAAAGTATTGTGACGGGGTCGAAAATTCGAATCCGAGTTTTCGACGGGAGAGCACGTTTCAAGCATACCTGATCACGAATCGAACATTTTTGAGGTGATGTCTGTGTGTGTGTGTGTCAGTGATTCTGTGGAGACGATAACTGACGAGCGAATGGACCCTTCGAACGAAATTTGGTACAAAAATTACAATCCGTAAGCACTGGAAGCCTATTGTTGTTATACGCAATCGAATGTTCAGAACCCCCCCCCCCCCTAAATTTTCAAGTGAACTATTGAAAAATTCGTCAAAATATCTAATAAAGTTACGCAAATAAACATTTCTTATGTAATTTTTCATTAGAAAACGATTGACATAAATTTTAGAACGCTAACATGAACCGTTCTCGAGATATTGCACATTTTTCAAAAAAATTATCAGAAAGTCATATAAAATAAAATAAAATATATTTCCTATTGAGAAACATGTTCACTTTTCATATGAAATACCATGCGATAAATTGGGTGACATCATTTTCATGGATTTAACTTGTTCCATTCACGAGAAAAGATACTTTGAGTAATACTTTCGTATTTGAACGCCAATAGTCATTTATCTGCTGTAGGAATAACTTATTTCTCCGTCCTTAACGCTTGGCGAGATTTTGGCGACGAATTTGGCGGAATGTCGCCAACTTGGCGACTTTTTAAATGTTGCTAAATTAACGAAAAACTCGCCAAATGGATAAAAATGACGCTAAATCAATGAAAATGACGACTCATTGACGAAAATTCAATATCTTGGAAAGAATATAAATATCTACTATAAAAATAATCAATTTTTTTTACTGTAAAAGTAGTAAATTCATTACATTACATAAGGAAAGTCATGTGCTGGCCACATCAGATTTTTTAAATACCGCTTATAGAACCAGGCAACATAACTCAATTGAACCAACATGTAGTAATTAAAACTGACATGTAAAAATTACAGCAATACAAAATCATACAAAGTCGAAAAGACATCATAAATGACAAATGAAGATCCTCAGCCTATATATACACAATCATACAAAGCCACTATTTTAAATCATACAAAGCCACTGAAAGTAATAGAATTTACCAAGAAAGATCCTCGGTATAGAGATACACAATCATACAAAGCCACCAATTCAAATCATACAAAGGCACCAAAAATAGCGGAATTAATCAATGAGCATCCTCAGCCTAGATATACACAATCATATAAACCCACCACTTTAAACCATACAACGCCACCAAATGTATCAGAATTAACAAATAGAGATCTCCAGTCTAGATATACACAATAATACAGAGATACCATTTTAAGTCATAGAAAGAAAGAAAAAGTATCGGAATTAACTAAATCAGAATCCTCAATCTATGCACAAATATACAAAGCCACCAAATGTATCAAAATTAACCAAGAAAGATCCATAATATAGATATACACAATCATACAAAGCCACCATTTTAAATCATGCACAGCCACCAAAAGTACCAGAATTAACCAATGAAGCACCTTAGTCCCGACATAAACAATCCAAACATTTTAAATCATACAAAGTCACTAAAAGTTGCAGAAGTAGCAAATATACACGTCCATTGTTCATATATACACAAATACATAAAGCCACTATTTTAAATCATACAAAACCAGAAAAAGTATCAGAATTAACCAATAAAATCCTTAGTCTAGATATACACAAATATACAAAGCCACTAAAAGTATCAAAATCAACCAAGGGAAATTCATAATATAGATATACACAATCATACAAAGCCACCATTTTAAATCATACAAAGCCACCAAAAGCATCAGAATTAACCAATGAAGGTCTGGGGTGCATTTAATTTAAAAATTTCATAAGACATAAAAAAATATATCAATGTCATAACAACAATTACAAAAAATTTGTTGACAGCAAAATTACTAGTAGCATTTAATCTGCAGAAATGGTCACTAAATTCTTGAGGTCTAAATCTTAAATTAATAATGGGAACATTAATAGGAAGAACATTGGAATCTGAGGACTATCTATAAGATTATTTACAAGTTTGTAAAAAATCACCATTAATGATAGTTTCTTACGTACCTTTAAGATATCAATGCAGAACACATTTCTCAACATCGTACAGATAAATATAACAGTCTTTAAAACTTCAATTGAACACATTCAATATGTCTATCACGAACAGTAAGTATCCTGGATATCAAATAATAGAAGCATATTATAATTTTGGACTCTTACCAAGTAATTAAATATAATAATTTCAGTCTTGCAATTAATACCTCTAGAAATTTAGACCTTAATCAGAAACCACTGATTTTTATAATTAGCACCTTTTCCTCCAAAATATTTTAAGATACATGCATTTGACAGTTAAAATATTTAAAACAAAATTAAATTTAATAAACAATGGCAAAGGCTTACACAACAAGCAATTAACAGGCATCTAAGAAAAAACCACAAATCATCGAGATCTTGCGAAAACTTAAATAACCAAATGAGAATAAACCTATATACAATTTAACCTTCTATTATCTTTGAAAGAAAATCCGGCTAATTGAAATTCTCAGTACGTACTATCCCCCCCCCCCCCCCCCCCCCCCGTCATTTTTATAATCCTCAACGAAACAAAACATTAAAATCTCAAATCAAAGCCACCAAAACCGCATATTATCTTCTACAAAACACTTTTTTTTATTGTTTTAAGTCTCGTCGAAAATATCATGACTTCTATTAAAATCTCCTTCAAACGAAATCGTTAAAAAAAAATCTTCCCATGAGCTTTTACAAAATAAAAATATGACAATAAAAAAAACTTCAGCAGTAGATTAAAAACTGAAAATAATGACGAAATGAACGGCGAAGAAAAAGAATCAGAATTTAACGATATACGTTTTTTTTTCCTTCCTTCCCTTCTGTGTTATCAACAAGTAACATTATGGAGGAAAAAACAGCCATTAATTGCTGTATGAGAGGCGAAATTGACGCCAAAAAATTAAAAATCGATTAATCCACGCCAAGAGTGGCGTAATGATGCGGGCGTAGGGTTGCCATAATAATAGACGCACGTGGCAATTACTAGGAGGGTAACATGATTTTGAGGGGAAGCGCAACGTTGTCCCTAATAGCTGTTGATTGAACTTGATGGCTGAAGGAATATCGAAAAAAAAAGTAAAAATCAAATCTTGGATAAGAATGTGAATAACGGAAATCATTTTTTCGGTTGAAGAAATTCTCATACCATTCCCCCCCACCCCCCCTACAAGTTGTGCCCCCCCCCCCTATAAACATTCATCACCCCCTCCATATTTAATTTTTTCCTTCAGAATTTTTTATGTTTTTGCTTCTCTAAAAAAATGGGTGCCGGGATCACTGACGCCCCCCCCACTCAAGTGGTGTCATCCCCCCCATATAGGTGGGGCCTTATTTATAGTGGGACTAAGATCTATAAACTTGAATTAACTGCTCTACTCATTAATCCTTTCAATGTGTGAAAACTTCACATACTTCTCACTATCTAACTGTGTCTCACTCTCATATAATTTAATTCATACTATCATTCTATAGATTTTTTTCTTACATAAAATAATCTGAAGCAGGGTCGCCCATATGGGGGTAGGATTCCACTCGAGTGGGGAAAAAGCTCCAGAGGGGGCACGAGTCCCCAATATTATTTTGAAGGAGGAGAATACGTGAAAAATTAACAAAGTTGGGGAAATGAGATATAGAAGGGGGGGAGGGGGTGATAAATGTTTGTAGGGGCCTCACAATTTGTATATAGGTGGCCCATGTCTAAAGAAACCAATATATGATTTTCTCTAGAAATCTAAAAAAAAAAATCAGTCTAGTTTTGGACATGATGGAGTGGATTTCTGGAATTATTTGTCGATTTATTTATAAAATTAGATTTTCACGATTTCCAGCGCGCTATGCTGTTTAACACGTTGAATTCAATACTATGAATCCAATATTTGGAGACGTGGCTTTCCATTTGAAGACTGCGTATTGAAATAGTTGTCGGAATTTATATTTGTAGCTATGTCTACAATGACGAATTCTAAACACTTATTTTTTTTATCGGAATTGATATCTGTGGCCTGAAGAATATCTCGAGAACGGCACATGATAATTATTGAATAATAAACCATTTGTATTGGTGGAAAGTGTTCACAAAATATCCCTTGATAATAGAGAAATTATTTAAATTTTTAAAGATTTTCTGTATTTTGGACTAAAATTGCGTAATATCACGATAATCACACATTTATTTTCGTTTTGTGTATTTAGCTTCTAAAAATTATTACATGTAAAATAATTAAATTTTTTTAGATACAAATATGGAACATATATGTTTATGTTTATATAACTTTTTTTCCGAATTTTTGAAGCAAAAAAAAAAATGTTGATCATATTAAATGCTTTCTTTTTTTTATTATTATCCTGTAATTAGTAGGCTTATGACATGATTAGATAGGGAAAAATGTACACACATGTCACTCAATTTGCTTAATTTGTTCTAGAGAGTAAGTATCTCATATGGAAAAAATATAAAATTCCCCATATCTCGAGATCGACTCGTGATACTTTATAAATAAAAGCATCCACTCATTTCGGATTAAAAGTATCAACAAAGCATTCACCGATTTGATAATACTGAGTACACTTTTTAATCGATTTTTCCATTTTAAATTAGAAACATAAAAAATAAATTCTTGAGAACAGCACATGGCATTGTCTATTGAATTGTGGCATTTGTTTTTCAAATAATAAATCATTTTTTCAATATCCATTTTAGTAATATTTTATACGTAATTATGTTTTTATAACGTTCATCAATTTAAAAAAAAAATATTTTTTGAACAATTGAGTATTTGATTGAATGATTGGTTCACTTGATTCGATTCATTTGATTTAGCTCTTCCTCAAAATCAGTAGGCCTTTGAGCTTGGCCAATCGAAATATGTATACCAAATTTTATTCGAATTCATCAATTTATTTCAGAGCTATCGTCCACAGGCAGCTACACTGACGGGCAGATATACAGACATCACTAAAAGAGGTTGATTCTTCTTCAGGGATGCTCAGAATGTGTAGATCCATCAGAAAGAGAGTCGGATTTTTGACGTTGTAATAACACTTTCCCTTTACATGTGCTATGTGTTGAAGTGATCAAATTATAAGTAAGCTTTAATTTGTATAATGTTTTGACCGTATTCAAATTAATACACAGGTGGAAAGTAACGTGTTGGGCAGGCATATCAGATATTCGCCTACATGATATCATCCTGTTCGTAATACCACTGTATCTAGTCATTGAAAAAGCTCATATCCTAGACTCATGAATCTTCTTTTGGCTAGGAGATACATTATCCTTTAGCAACATATGATATTGTTACGATCATGTAAAATGCCTTCAGTGGATGTTCTTTTGAGACCAAAAGGGAAAAGCACTTTTACAGGGGCAGCCATTTCTATTACATCAATGCAGGGTTGCCATATGAATATCCGTAGCAGAATTTCCATATTTGGCAATTTATCACCAGTTTGGCGACTTTTCGAAAATACGAAAACTTTCTCGAAATAATGAATATTCTTGGAAGTACCAGCCCCTCCTGGACGTTTCTACGGAGAGTATATAAAAAGAGTCGCCGTCCAGTTGGAGAATAGTTCATGTGATAAGAGCTACATTGATTTGATAGGTACGGCTATGATTTAAGAATAGTATCGGCTGCTTTCAGAAATTAGTGGGGCATTTATTTGCTGTTTTACTGTGCCTAACAGTTGTTTGGTGATTTTGTGGGATAGTTACCGAGATATTTGCTGTATATTGTTCCTTTTTTATGCTGTGCTTGTAAATAAACGTATTAGTTATCCAGAAATGTGGACTCATTTTTGTAACCTGAGATTTACAAATTGTGAGGCCCCGACAAATATTTATCACACCCTCCCCCCTTCTATATCTCATTTCCCCAACTTTGTTAATTTTTCACGTATTCTCCTTCTTCAAAATGATATTGGGGATTCGTGCCCCCTCTGGATCTTACTCCCCCACTCGAGTGGTATCCTACCCCCATATGGACGGCCCTGCTTTAGATAGAGGGTACTTCACAACAATATTCTTATCTTCAATAGTAGTGGTGATAAGTGAAGGAAGGCGGACTTTTTAATGACTACAAACGACATATTGGTTTTTACTGACGAAATATATCTCTCAGCCGGAACTAAAAACAATTGCTTTCATTTTGTTCTCAATCATCAGCAGACGTTTTACTACATTAAAAGTTTGAACCGAAATCCTTGAATTCCTAATATTTCCTTAGACTCACTCTCATAGATACCTATTTCTGTCACTGGTAGTAGCAGGTGCTGTCTGAGACGTCCGAGATGAGTTGAGTTGCACCTTATCACCTGCATGAAACTAGAGCTCCTGGTGGCAGCTGGGAGCACTTCGCCAGTCGCATACTAATGCGTTGTGTCTGTTCGCCCCTGGAGGAGAAGGCAGCTGCATGGCGATGTCGCAGAAGACAGTGGGCGAAAATGGAGAAACTAGTGATAATTGTGGCAGAAATTTTAATTGAATTTGGTCTGAACTTGCGCAATTAGGGGTACTCCAATGTTCAGAATCAATGGAGGTGGGGAAGGGGGGTCCAACGGTGAGTGAGAGGTGAGTTTATTGAAAGAGACGGTGTATGTGACAGTGTATGAAGTCTATTTCCGAAAAGAAGATGTATTACTCTTTGACGGATTTAATGAGGTTTAGGGATAGTATTGACCGCTTTATGAGTCATCATAAAGGTAAAGCAATCTGATACATGGCAACACATAATTTTCTCTACATACTGTCATGAATGTATACTCATGAAGAGTTTAGAAAATCAAATTTATATCTGCTTGTTTATAAACACGTGGTGAAATCCACGTTTTATATATGTAAAGCGGAGCTGCCTGTTTATCCCACTCGATGGCTCTTTAGTTTCTATTTTTTGTTATCTAGACCCCTAGCCGCAAAATTAATTTCTTATCTTAATGACTTGCTTCTCGTTGATCTTTTATTTAGTATTATTATTGTATTTTATTATGAAGAAGGCTTAGGGTGTTTCATTATATCTCTTATAGTTCATTGGATGTTCATTAAGTTATATATATATATATATATATATATTGTTTGTATTTATGTTTAATGCTTCTTTGTAATTTGTAGGTAATTTTTAAGTTAGTGTGTATTATGAGTAACAACATCTCCACTGTCATTGGATTTTCATTTTATATTTTAAGTAAAGCCGGATATAAAGTTTCCTAAAAATCTATTAATATTTGTGGCAGCTATAGTGTACACAATAAATCGACCACAGACAGACGGACATCCCTCTAAAGATAGTCAAAACGTGTTCAAGAAGTCCTAAAACATATACAGGTATCAAAATCCCAAAATCGAAAACTTTCTCGAAAACAATACTTTCTCTATATTTTGTAGTATGAAAAAGTACTAAGCTGTACAAGCGCTGTGCACGAAGTATGCTTTCCTGCGAATTTTTGGCGATTCAGGATTTGATTTCGGTGTTTATCGACTCAAAATCATTTTTACTTTCCCTGCAATCCATGGTAATGTGTAGGGAAAGTATTGGAATCATACCGAAAATCACAACTAGAGTTTTCGACGGATCTACACGTTTCGAGACCTCTAGAATACGAAAAAACTATTTTTTATCGTGACGTCTGTGTGTCTGTCTGTGCAGATTTTGTATCCACTCAAAAAACTATTTGACCGAATTTCATAAAATTTTGTAGGTAAGTCACTTATGGGCGAATCTTGTGCTAATTAGTTTTTAGTACGATTCGTGGTAAAAGAACCCGCCTTTTTTTGCGAAATGGCCCCCAAAAGCTTGTATCCACTCTAGCTAAAAAACCAATGAACCGAATTTCACAAAATTCAGTAGATAAGTCGCTTGTGGATCCCCCTGGTGCTGATTAGATTTTGGTACGATTCGAAAAAAATAACCTGCCTTTTTTTGCGAAATGGCCCACAAAAATCGTCACAATCTAAAATAAAAACTAAGTATGCTTAAATATGTCCATTCAATACTTGTTTTATACGTATTTTTTAACAAAGAATAAGACCAACCCCATTACACTAAGACTAGCTGTTCTCGAGATATTTTAGTTTTTTCGTATTTTTTCTACGCTATCTTTGAAAATAAGTCCAGTTAGCAAATGAGAACGAAAATTTGATTAAAAGTGAATTAAATTTAATTAAAATAAAGAGAACGTGGATATAAGCCTGCAGGGAAAGTCATGTGCTGCCCACATCAGATTTTTTATGATACCGACGCATTATTTGGAAAGAATCTTGGAGGTGACCAGCCGTATGTCGTTTAGAGGGCATTATGATATTGATGGGCATTAGGACATTGATTTAGAGGACAGTGATGGAAGTGGCAAATATTTCAATTAGTTTTGTATCGTTTGCATTCATGTCCAAAATGGCACTGCTAAATTGCAAATTTAGATGAAACGCCGGAGGCCAGCCACATCACAGCATTTTTTACGACTCTATAATGTTCTACATCCTTTCATCAAGTTTTTACCTGCATACAAACATATATTGTGAGTCAATGGACATATTAAACATTCTATAAATAAAACGATACTTTATATAAATAGCGTTTTTGTATTAAATGATTGTAATAATTTCCTACTAATTTGGCAATGCTCTACAATTTTCTACCTGACTTTTTTCTTTCATAGTTTCTGAGATAGGAGCTAACAAATTTTGCCGCTAGGGGCGCTGCCATAAGTCTCATCTAGTACTGCATAGCCACTTTACTATACCGATACCGTACTTGCCATAGTTACCATCGTTCAAATCTTATTTGTCCTATTACATTCCTTATACACAATAATGTGTATAAGGAAGTATTGTGACAGGGTCGAAAATTCGAATTCCAGTTTTCGACGGGAGAGCACGTTTCAAGCATCCCTGATCACGAATTGAACATTTTTGAAGTGATGTCTGTGTGTGTGTGTGTGTCAGGGAGTCTGTGGAGACGATAACTGACGAACGAATGGAGCGATTCGAATGAAATTTGGTACAAAATTCACAATCTATGAATACTGGAAGCCTATTGTTTTTAAACACAATCGAATGTTCAGAACTCCCTTAAATTTTCGATTGAAATTTTGAAAAAAATCATCAAAAAATCAAAAGCTTTAATAAAGTTACGCAAATAGACATTTCTTATGTAATTTTTCCTTTGAAAACGATTGACATAAACTTTAGAACGCTAGCATGAACCGTTCTTGAGATATTGCACATTTTTCAAATAAATTTATCAAAAAAATCCCATAAACTAAATAAAAATATTAACTGTTGTAAAACATGTTTACTTTTCATATGTAATATCATGCGATAAATTGGGTGACATCATTTTCATGGATCTAACTTGTTCCATTCACGAGAAAAGATACTTTGAGTAATACTTTTGTATTTGAACGCCAATAGTCATTTATCTGCTGTAAGAATAACTTATTTCTCCGTCTATAACGCTTGGCGAGATTTTGGCGACGAATTTAGCGGAATGTCGCCAACTTGGCTATATTTTTAAATGTTGCCAAGTTAACGAAAATCTCGTCAAATGGATAAAAATGACGCTAAATCAATGAAAATGACGACTCATTGAAGAAAATTCAATATCTTGAAAAGAATATAAGTATCTACTATAAGATTAAAAATTTTTTTAAATTGTAAAGTAGTAAATTTATTGCATTATATAAGGAAAGTCATGTGTTGCCTGCATCAGATTTTTTAGAACTGTCACATTATATATTAATTTGTGTTCTACTTCATGTATTGTTTAAAATAACAAAACAACATGAGTGAAACTTAGCGAAAAAACGTAGAATGTTGTTTTTCCTCTGTTAATTCGCCATTTAACTAATTTCTTACTTTAAGTAACTTCAAACTTTAAGTAATCTGCAACTTTAAGAGATCTCCAACTTTAAGTAATCTCTTAAAAGTTCTATAGTAAAATATTGGGTTCCGTAACTAAGAGAACGGAAAAAGAAATCCAAGTTCATTCAACTTCCTGTTTTCCAAGTATCATTCGAATAGATAGTCCTAGAGTGGACTTTTAGGATATTCAAAATAAGGACTTCTGTTTAGAATGTTTTATGGAATTCTGCATTCTGATTTAGGTCTCACACAGGTTTAAAGAAATAGCAAGCTAACTTGGTCAGCACAAGTTGGCTGGAAGTTACGAAAAATTACTTGACCATCCTGATTTTACAATGACTATTTGGCTTGGGAGTGATTCGAAGCCAAAGAATATTCAGAATAGTGATGACTTGTGGATAGAATGTTGTATGACATCCTACTTTTCGAATCAGTTCACACACTTTAAAGAAATGGCAAAACAACTTGGTCCCCATAAGTTAGCTGGAAGTTATGAGAAATTACTTAATCAAACCGATTCAGGGACTATTTGGCTTCGAACTGTCTCAAAGGCGAAGAGTATTCCGAATCTGGGTAGAATGTTCTATGGCATTCAATATTCTGAATCAGACACATAGGTTTAAAGAAATTGCAATATAACTTATTTAGCACAAGTTAGCTGGAGGTTATGGGAAATAATTAGATCAGTCTGATTTTACAATGACTTTTTGCCTTTGGGCTGATTCGAATGTGAAGAATATTCAGAATGAGGAAGCTGGTACAATGTGATATGATATTCTACATTTTGAATTAGACCACATATAGATTTAAAGATATGGCACGATAACTTAGTCAGCACAAATTGGCTGGATGTTATGGGAAATTATTTTATCAGTCTGATTTTACAATGACTTTTTGCCTTTGGACTGATTCGGATGTGAAGAATATTCGGAATGAGGACGCTGGTACAATGTGATATGATATTCTACATTTTGAATTAGACCACATATAGATTTAAAGATATGGCACGATAACTTAGTCAGCACAAATTGGCTGGATGTTATGGGAAATTATTTTTTCAGTCTGATTTTACAATGACTTTTTGCCTTTGGACTGATTCGGATGTGAAGAATATTCGGAATGAGGACGCTGGTACAATGTGATATGATATTCTACATTTTGAATTAGACCACATATAGATTTAAAGATATGGCACGATAACTTAGTCAGCACAAATTGGCTGGATGTTATGGGAAATTATTTTTTCAGTCTGATTTTACAATGACTTTTTGCCTTTGGACTGATTCGGATGTGAAGAATATTCGGAATGAGGACGCTGGTACAATGTGATATGATATTCTACATTTTGAATTAGACCACATATAGATTTAAAGATATGGCACGATAACTTAGTCAGCACAAATTGGCTGGATGTTATGGGAAATTATTTTATCAGTCTGATTTTACAATGACTTTTTGCCTTTGGACTGATTCGGATGTGAAGAATATTCGGAATGAGGACGCTGGTACAATGTGATATGATATTCTACATTTTGAATTAGACCACATATAGATTTAAAGATATGGCACGATAACTTAGTCAGCACAAATTGGCTGGATGTTATGGGAAATTATTTTATCAGTCTGATTTTACAATGACTTTTTGCCTTTGGACTGATTCGGATGTGAAGAATATTCGGAATGAGGACGCTGGTACAATGTGATATGATATTCTACATTTTGAATTAGACCACATATAGATTTAAAGATATGGCACGATAACTTAGTCAGCACAAATTGGCTGGATGTTATGGGAAATTATTTTTTCAGTCTGATTTTACAATGACTTTTTGCCTTTGGACTGATTCGGATGTGAAGAATATTCGGAATGAGGACGCTGGTACAATGTGATATGATATTCTACATTTTGAATTAGACCACATATAGATTTAAAGATATGGCACGATAACTTAGTCAGCACAAATTGGCTGGATGTTATGGGAAATTATTTTATCAGTCTGATTTTACAATGACTTTTTGCCTTTGGACTGATTCGGATGTGAAGAATATTCGGAATGAGGACGCTGGTACAATGTGATATGATATTCTACATTTTGAATTAGACCACATATAGATTTAAAGATATGGCACGATAACTTAGTCAGCACAAATTGGCTGGATGTTATGGGAAATTATTTTATCAGTCTGATTTTACAATGACTTTTTGCCTTTGGACTGATTCGGATGTGAAGAATATTCGGAATGAGGACGCTGGTACAATGTGATATGATATTCTACATTTTGAATTAGACCACATATAGATTTAAAGATATGGCACGATAACTTAGTCAGCACAAATTGGCTGGATGTTATGGGAAATTATTTTATCAGTCTGATTTTACAATGACTTTTTGCCTTTGGACTGATTCGGATGTGAAGAATATTCGGAATGAGGACGCTGGTACAATGTGATATGATATTCTACATTTTGAATTAGACCACATATAGATTTAAAGATATGGCACGATAACTTAGTCAGCACAAATTGGCTGGATGTTATGGGAAATTATTTTTTCAGTCTGATTTTACAATGACTTTTTGCTTTTGGACTAATTCGAATGTGAAGAAACATTCGGAATGAGGACGTTGTTACAATGTGATATGATATTCTACAGCTTGAATTAGGCCACATATAAATTTAAAGAAATGGCATGTTAGCACCAGTTGACAAGCACAAGTTGGCAGCATAAGTTGAAATTGGTTGAAAGTTATGGGGAATTACTTTATCTCAGCCTGATTTTACAATACCTATTTGACTTTGGATTGATTTGAATATGAAAAGTATTCGGAATGCGAACGCTGATACAATGTGATATGACATTCTATATTCTGAATTAGGTTACAAGTAGATTTAAAGAAATGACATGATAACTTAGTCAGCACAAGTTGGCTGCAGGTTATGGGAAATTATTTGATCAGCTTGATCGGACTGATTCGAAGGCGAATGATATTCACCTTCGAATCTGGGTAGAATGTTCAGTGGAATTCAACTTTCCAAATCAGGTGACACATAGGTTTAAAGAAAGGACACAGTTAGCTTAATCAGTATACATTGGCCGGATGTTATGGTAAATTACGCGATCAGCTCGATCTTATAATGATTACTTGATCTCGGACAGATTCTTCAGTGGGGATTTTATATTTTTTTGTCCTCATTGACCAAACTTAAAAACGTTTACACTTGAAATAAAACTCCATGGGAACAAACATGTTCTGTAGCAATCAACGTTTAGAGTAGGCGAGTGGTTTGATGAAATATGAATGTGAAATAAGGAGTTAATTTAAAACAAAATGGTGATTTTAAGGAAGAATGAAAATTGGAAGATTTGAGAGTAAGAACCATGTAAATTCATTTTTGGTAATATTTACTATATTAATGCTAACCCAATCGGCTTTTAATTTGGTGCAAAAACAATCTACAGACGTTTGGTCTACACTGAGATGTATTCGGAACAGAACATCTCAAACCAAGTGTAACAATAACAATGCTGACAAAGAGTTTGTTCGACAGACAATTCAGGATTAAAGAGAAAAAAACACAATTATGTGATAAAACTTGCCACATCTATGCATCTTTGAGTGATAGTTGGTTCTATAATCAGCTGGAGACAGAAGTATAATACGATGACATCAGTCAGACATCACAAACTGATGACCAATAACCAGACTTTGCTTTATAATAAAGTAGTATTTAAACTGTTTTCTAACCAGTTATGAACCAGAAGAACTAAAAATAGCTGCGTACAGTAATAGCTATTTTCATTCAAACTTCAGAAAAGTTACATTTTGCTCGAATATACAATTATTTGTTCACCTTGATGCAATTTGAAAGTCCACCCCAATATTTTGCTTTTCTTGGAACTAAAATAAAAAAAAAATTGTTTTTTGACTACAAGAAATAAGCAACTCGCATGTATTTCTAATAATATTAGTAACTGAAATTAAGTATGATTCAAAATTTTTCTATTCACTTCCTTTGATCACCCCAAAACTTGGCATTTTGGATCTACATGGTTCTTGAACCCATCCCTTTAATTATATATAATTTATTTTAATTGTAATGCGTATAAACAAGCTAAAGATATTACATATTGATATTCTCTAAATGTGCTATATAACTCCCAATTTTAGTTTCCAAGTACCAGAATAAATGCATAAACATCTTTCCGTCGTTAAATTTAGTAACAATAAACTGAACTTTTCCAAAACTTTAAACTCTTCACCTCAAATAGCATTTAATAACTTCTTGAACCAACCTAACTTTCCACGGTTACGTAATTGTTTTGTGTTGCCGGTAGAAACCTACCCATGATCCTCTGGGCGGGGAATGGCCTTTATCAGCAGCATCCCTGGATGTCTCCTAAGCCCCCATCGGTTGTCACATGATGTCGAAATTTATGCCACGAAAGGGGTGAAATCCAGTGAGCCGCTCTAATTGTCGTCTGGTGTGGAAATTTATGCACCCGCTGGGATTTGGCGATCAAGGTTGGCATCTAAGTTGGCGAAGGAAACTTTGCCAGATTGAGAAGAAACTAGTGAAGATGGGATTTGGGGATGCCCCCCCCCCGATGTCCCCCCCAGGTAGGCAAAACATTTGAAAGTGGCTTTCTGTTGTTTAAGTAGAAGTCTATGGATCATGATCGGATTGGGATCATCAAATCTGTTCGAATATTTCGAACTTTTATCCATTCTGAAATTCATACAGGGTGTTAAGAATAGTTATGGATATAAAAAGAACGCGAAAAGTATTAGAGGTGTAAATATTAGGAGTATTGCCATTGTATATTTTTATGCAAGTGTATAGGAAACCCCAATAACGCTACACAATGGGACAATTTTCGGGGTCTGGACCTTCCCCCCTTCTTTAGCGGTGTACGGGGCTATCTCGCTTTCTGTTAGAGATAGTGTTGTGATAAAGGCTGTAAAGGGAATTTAATAAAATGGTATGAATTTAATTTACAACCCCTATTCAACTCCTAGTTGGATCGGCCACTTACATGCAATTAAAAAAGGGGAAATTAATTAATTAGTAGTTAATAACCTTAATGGAAGGGAATCGTATAGTGGGAAATAAGAATTTTGAATAATAAGTAAAATGCGTTGTGTATTAAAATTAAATTAAACCATCCTCGCATGTGAGCGCCTTAAAAATATAAATGCACAATTCTTTAACACCTAAGTAGATTTTACAACTTTAAGGAAAATACCTGTATTCAGGACATGTAAATAAGAAAATTGTTATAAAATGAATTGTGTAAAATTGATGTTCCACAAGATTTTTGTTTATAATTCATGTTCTAATTTTACAACTCTGCTGAAGATAATGCTCTTCAATTTAAACCACAGACACTCTTCCAGATTTGCAAATTGTTTAGATTTTATGATGTATGTCCTGAACCCCATAGTTAATATATCAGAATCTCATCTTTGAAAAAAATTCTCATTTTATTAATAATCATTGTTATGTAAAATTCACAAAAAGAGACAAAGCTTCTTTTATGTTATCGATACAAAACAACTGAATTGATATGGATCATGTGTACACCAAATGCCGCATCATGTGCAACTTTAAATCAATCATTCAGCATAAATGCTTCGTTATATGTATATCTTCTAAAGAAAATCAGCGAAATTGAACATTTGTTTCTACACGATAATCACCTTCTTCAACGTCATTGAAATTTTGTTTTTCTTAGCACTTATTGATTATAACAATCTTGATGAAATTGAGACAATTTGCTATTTGAAACCAGCCTCTATTAAACTCAATTTTCACTTACAATAAGACTTTATACACCTTGTCTCACTTTCATAAGAGAATACTGAATTAATACGAAACATCACTAACTTATCATTTCCTGGATTGACAAAGATATAATTTTCAATCCATACCAAGATGTGAGTCTATTCATTGTTTAAACATAAGAAACGGTAATGGCACATAAATTCAATTTACCATATTTTTAACGTAGATGAAAATTCATAAATACACAAGAACTTTAATGAATTCAAAAACAGCACTTCATGTTTAAAAAAAAATGTTAAAACATATTCCCTTTAGCACACTGAACAGATTCAAATATAAAAAAAATGGCAAAAGAGACGCCCCCAAAAGGGGCTCCCTTCTGCAACACCATCTTCAAATGTAAAAAAATCAGGATAGACTGAATCAGCACTTTTTACATGAAAGAATTCTTCCTCGCAGTCTTGTCACAAGTTCGCAAAGTGAGATAACAGAAGAGGTTAGACTTAAACCAAATGATCCACATTTCTGTATCTCGCCAGAAACAAGATTTTGCCAATTGTCGAAAAGGGATACTTCTATCCAGCTGTAATCAAAAGGGGCGTTCCCAGTACAGATGAAAAACGTGAATGAATAGCAGCGCATTTATAATTTAATTTAAAAAATTGAGACAACTGACCTATTAATGAATATAAAATAAAAGCAATTTTGAATAAGATAATTTTGAATTATAAATTAAAACTAAAATAAAATAATTAAAATTAAAATAATAAAAAATATTTAATGAATTATAAAAAAATGTTAATTTTGAATAATAAAATAATAACGTGTTGTGACGTGTTACAACAGATACGCAAAAAGTCAATTACAAAGTTGTAGAGAGTTCATATTGTTTTTCTTCCTGTTTCATTTTAAATCTCATATCAATCCTTAATATTTCATTCATAGGATTTCAGAACCTGATACCATCGTTTTCGTAGGCGGCAAGGGAGGAAACCCTTTATAGGCACACGTTGATATGTTTATGTTAATTTTTATAGTAGCTGATACCAGCCGTTAGTGAATTTTCGCTTCGGGTGTTCTAGCGCTGTTTGAATTTCTCTTTGCCTGCTTTCTCGCAGTTCGTTCTTAGCGGTTGTTAGGAGCGCATACTGCTATTTTGTCCTGTGGTTGAGGGCGATAAAACGCCAGCAAAACAATTGTAGTTATCTAACTGACATATGCCTGCCTTTTTCAAGGATATTTTGTGAGTTGTTTTTTTACAAGAAACAGCTTTATTCATGGTGTAGTTATAAGAATACAATTTAATATTAATTATTAACTATTAATTTCGTTATCTATTAATTAACAGTATCATTATCAGTTAAATTTTACTCTGAGTACCACTCTTTCCCACTGGGTTCCGGTCTAAATTGGGTGGCACTTCCCGGCTGTCCAAACAGTTACCTTACACCTTCGAGTAGGTCGGATGATCAGGACGAAGAAGAAGAGTGTACAATCACAGGGCTAGAAATACATACCTTATCATAAACATACTTCCGTATGTATTTACTTAATAATTATCTAAAGTGTCTTTCCAGACCCCCCAAAAGTTCTCCTGATGACCTAGAAGACTGAATTGTTGCACATTTATAGTACTGACCACGTGACAAAGGCTCTAAAGGCGCAGAAGTTTTGATTTCCCCCAGAGATCGGAGAAAAAGAAGTTTTCTGAAAAGTACACTACGTGACAGTGAAAATGAGACACCAAGAAGGAGTGCGCAGATAAATATGCAAATTGCAGGGTAGACGCGGCTCACCAAGTTATGTAAATGATACGAAATGCGCAGCTGTCCCGCACACATTGAGTGAAATAGGAACCGGCAGAATCGGTAATAGTCGCGCCGCTCTCTCTGCCAGGGAAATCATTTTACAATTTTTTTTTGTCTCAGAGGAAACGTGTAGTAGCAGAGAATTCTAGGGCTCCGCCAACCGAGGCAGTTCCAGAAGACAGACGATTTAACGAGGGGTTTGGTGATCGGACTCAGAAAGGCAGGTTAGTCCATACGTCGAATCTCAGCGGACAGCTGAGATTTGACGCGAGTACGCGTCCACGGTGCATCGGCTGTGCCGAAAACGGTTGGAACAAGGAAATGTGGCACGTTTGAGGGGTGCCGGTACGGCCAGAGTGACGTCAGCACGTGTGGACCGACGCAGCCGCCGGCAAGCGTTTGCGGCCCCGCAGACCACTTCCGTCGCCCTTTTGTAGGATGAGCAGGACACCCTTGATGCTCTCATATCGACCACGACCATTACCCGCCGATTGGTCGCCTGCGACCTGCACTCATGGTGCCCTTTAAGAAGACTGCCATTGACCCAACAGCACAGACGCCTCCGTTTGCAATGGTGTCGGTGTAGAGCCACGTGGACAGCGGAATGGCACAGGGTCGTGTTCTCAGACGAGTCACGCTTCTGTTTCAGCAATTAGTCACCGTGTACGAGTCTGGCGCCGAAGTGGTGACAGGTCCAATCCGGCCGCATCTGTGGAACACCACACCGTGCGACAACGCGGCATCATAGTTTGGGACGCCATCGCATACGATAGCAGGTCACCTTTGGTCCGTATTGAGGGCACTATGACGGCTCAATGATACATCGATAACGTGCTGCGGCAGGTGACACTATCCTTCCTTCAGTTGATGCCCAATGCTATTTATGAGCAGGATAACGCCCGACCACACCCGGCATGCATCATCCAACATGCCCTGCAAGGGACTCGGGTGATTCCCTGGCTACCAGTCTCCCTTGATCTCTCACCAATTTTACACGTCTGGGACGTGCTTGGACGTCGCTTGCGTGTGCTGCCACCACCGAATTTTGAAGACGAACTCTAACAAATGGTTAACAGGGAATAAGGATACATCCTTCTGGACACCATCCGCACGCTCATTGACTCTGTACCTAGACGTTTTGTTGCCTGTATCGCCGCCCGCGGTGGTGCTACAACCGACTGATCAGACGGTGTTATAGCACAGTGTATAGGTGTACCATGTTGCAATAAACATCACTTATTGTTCGTTGCTGTCTCTCTCTGTTTGCCGATTTTAATCATTTTCTGTGCACTCCTTCTTGGTGTCTCATTTCCACTGTCACATAGTGTATTTCTAACTCTCTAGAAGCTGCTTTATTGATCCAGATGGCTGAATTTTTGCACACTTAAGCATCGAGGCCAACGGCCGTACCGTGCTGAAAACACCGGTTCTCGTTAGATCACCGAAGTCAAGCAGCATCGGGCGCGGTTAGTACTTGGTGGGTGACCACCTCGGAACGCCGCGTGCTGTTGGCCTTCTCGGGTGCGGTATCCCCGTGGTTTGCGCGCTAGATTTGCACGCTGCCACAAATGCCGCCGTGTTCATGCGGAGTACGATCCCGTTAAACATGTGGGTCCGTAAGTCCTTCCGAGAGGTTGGTGGTAGGGGAAGGAGGGTACGGTCCCTGTGGATGCCTCCCCCACTGGGTTCCGGTCAAAATTGGGTGGCACTTCCCGGCCGTCCATACAGTTACCTTACACCTTTCTGGTAGGTCGGACGGTCTGGGTCTCAACAACAACACTTAAGCATCGTCAACGAGACAGCAGCTAGCAGACTCATATATTTGATTCTCCTTCGAGATGGAAAATATGGAGGGTTCGATAAGTTTTACTAGTCTCTCCAGGACGCACGCATGGTGACTTGGAGATTTGGAAGCTCGCTGGCGACTTGGTGACTGAATATTTGCACACTTATAGCATTGATCACCAGAAAAAATCTTAACCTAATTTTTTATTTCTTTATGAGGAGGAGGGGGGGGGGGGGTATTGCAAATGGGTTTTTTAAAAGTCTTTCCATTTCCTACAGAAACCATCCCAAGATCCAAAAATCTGAAACTTTGCACTTTTATAGTACCGATGACGAGAAAGAACCTAATTGAGCCAAGTTTTAATTAAGATGAAACATTTTCGACGATAACTGCGATACAGTGTTAAGCAAAATAAACCTTATTAGAAAAAAGTTGCAAATCAATTTTTAGTTTCCCAGTCTTCGACTGGCTTAAATATTAGTTCTCACGTATAAAAACCGAAACTAAATTTACTGGAATGTGATTCAACTCGACTTACTCATACTAGAATCCATGTTTAGTAACATTTTTTTTTTCAAATTTTACAAGAAAAATTTCGAAAAATAGGTATTGTGGGTTTAAATTATTACAATTATAGCGTGCTACCCTTCACTTTAAAGGATTTTAAAAGAAAAAAAAAATTTGGTTGAACCCATACTTGACACTGTACCCCTGAGGTGGTTGCTAACTAGCCCCTGAGGGGGGCGAATGACGTCACCAACAAACAAATTGTATTGGGTTTGTTTTCACAACAATGATTGAAACTATTAAGTCACTGAGCTATAAATAAACCCGATCATGTATGATTATGTTAAATTTTTTCTTATACTGCCATGTTAAAAATATATGAAGTTCCGAATAAATTTCGAAGATTTTGCTCGAATTTAAAAGATTATTAGATATTTCTAGATTATTTGATAACAAAGCAGGACATAAAGTTTCGTGAAAATCCATTAATGTTTGTGGTCACTGTATAGTACACAAGAAATCGACCACAGACATACAAGCAGACAGAGAGACTAACTGACAGACAGACAGACAAAAATTTTCTAGAAAACAATATATTCTCTATGTTATATTACACAGTATGAGAAGGCCAAAATAAAATTCAAACATACTATGTCTTTACGTATTAAACTTCTCATTGTGTAACATGACTCTTCGCCCCAGAGTTGATCATGGGTGGTGTTTGTTCTGATCTTCACGCACTCTGGCAAGCGTAAATTCGCTGCCAGACGATCTGTCGGGTTGGATTGGGCCCGACTACCCTCACAAAATCGTTTGGCGGTAACGCAGACACAAGTATCAGAGTTTGGAGTGTCATGGGGACTTACTCTTCTTAACGCTAGCTTCATTTTTTTCTCCCCCCCCCCCCCCCTCAGCGTTTGTGTCATCAGTGAAGTAACGGGAGATATGTTCCGGGCTTAAGAGATGTCGTCCGGTGATGTAGGTCGAAAATAAAGTAAAAAAAAAAGTAAAATTAAAGTAAAGTAAAATGTCGTGTTGTTCGTAAGGTCTTTTGGTCGTAATTTTGTTTTTTGAAGTTTGGTGTGTAAATGAAATGTGAAATTTATAGAACGTAATTACTTTCATACTTACAAACCTCGAGTATAGGGGGCGCTCCCAGAGCTAGGATAGATCTCCAATAGCAGGTAACAGTATCTATGGAACGGTTTCACTCTTTTTTTATGTTCGTTAGCATGAAATAGCTGATACTTAAAAATTCAGCTGGAAAAATTGCTATGTACTACAATTTTGCATTTGAACTGCAGTTTTGTCCAGTGTTTCTTTCAGTATTTTTGGGTCGGGGGGGGGGGGAGGAGGCGAATGAAATTTTAGGGGTGGGTTGCATTTTTCTATTTGTCTTATATAAACATATCTAAATACTGTTACATAAATAGAAACTAGGTTAACACAAAATGTCTCCTGAGGGATTTGCTCCTCCGGATGTATGCCTGAAAGAAATACTATTTTTGGCGTCTCCCTAGCAGAAAAAATAGCCATAGAATGTATGCAAACTTCAGAAACTGCTATATAGTGTTGCAAAATTTTTGGCGCATTGCAAGTTTCATTGCTGCCACTGTAGATATCAGCTATCACAAGCTGTCAAATGTCCATAGAATAAACATAATGCATGAACCGCACCATAAAATTTTCTGTGCAATGGGGACAAGATCCTAACTTATGCTAAATTAATAGTATACATTTTCGACAAAATATCGCTTCCTTTCAATCTATACACTATAAGAGGAAAATGTAATTCACACAAGTAAAGATAGTTTCGTACCAATATGTATATTTGAGTCGCGTGTTAATAAAATTAACAATGGCAAAGTTAGAAGAGAGAAATAAAATTATATAAAATTTTTAGATGTACATTTTATATAATTTCATATCTTTAATTTAAAAAAATATTTTAAGCGTGAATTTTCAAAGCGTCAGTTTCTTTAAAAAAACAAACAGACAAAAGCTCTCCTTTCAATGGTAAATTTTAAAACAATAAAATTCAGAATATTGATTTAAATGCAAAAACCGAGAATGAAAAACGAGGATCTAAATATTAAAACAAATAGTCTGAATTCTCATGAGGATGAATTATGCAGGGAATCGTTTTATCATAGGAATGTAATAAAGGCGCAAAAAATTACTTCAAATTTCAAACGTAGCTTAAAAATTACCTTAATTTTTATTAACGTCTTTTGAAAAAGCTTTATTAGAGATTGCATTACTGCAAAATGAATAATTGCTGCAAAACACTCAAAACTTTTCTTATTGGCTTAAGGTGACATTAGTTAATTCAGCGTGCATTAATATTAATATTCTTAAAACGAGTATTTATTTTTTAGCATTATTTGCTGCGAATATTAAATATATGGCAACAATGAATTTCAAAATGGAAGACTTTATCCAAATCCAGTTCTGGGATTTTCGAATCTTCGGGGATTTGTTTCTTTTCCACTTAATTCAACAGCCAGTGATTTATTTGTGAAAGAATCACAAGAAAATTAGGGAAATTTTTCTTTGCATTGTTTCTTATGGGGAATTAAGTAATGTTTTTTCCCTACGGGCCGCCATGTGCGAAAACACTTCGACAAAGAAAACCGTTCATTTCAGAATTTTCCATTCTTTTGTCGGAATATTTCCCGCTTTTTGCCATCGACCAACGTGCTTTTTCAAAAGTTCGCTGCTAAGAAAGCTCGAAAATTAACTTTTAACTCGCGTTTAGGTTTCTAATTGAATACGGGAATAATTTTCGAGGAAAAAATATCAAAGTAAGCTTCGAATATTTCATATTCATACGGATTAGTTCCACAGCAGTTGTTTTTGGGCTAATTACTATATACGTACACAAAAAAGCCCTCGGGATTTCTTATCGATGTAAAACAAATGCAAATGTTTCTAAATTTCTTGCGCTTAATTATATCCAGCCTCAGTGTAAAAAATTCTGCAGTTCGAGTGTTAATTTTTTAAAAACCCAACGACGAAGTTGTTGAAAGTCGTTTTCTAAATAAACTTGATTTTTCTATTTTTCTACACGCAGGATTAAAGAAGGAAAAGAAATATTTTGCTACAACCTCTTTAGAAAGTTTTCTTCCAATTTTAGAGTTTTTTGTATTATTCTTACTTATGCGATTTAGCGCATGTTAGCCGGCTTAAGTATCTATAATCAAATATATTATGCAATTAGAATAAAATAAAATTGTACATTAGTTTTACTTTTAAATTCGTCTTTTTGTAATGTGCATTTTTCAAATATTTAATCACTAGATTTTCAAAATTTACATTGCTTTTTAATTTACGATTAATAATAGAAATTATTGTGAGGGAAAAATGCATGTTGAAATTAAAATATAGATATCTCATTTTAAATTAAAAAGGAGTGAACAAATTACTTTATTAAGGAGTATGCCAAAAGCCATAATCACTCTTTTAGACGAATATATTTAGCCATTTCACTCCTAAAAAGGATATTTATTTATTTATTTATTTATTACTCAGGCCATCCAGTTTACCCGAAGGATGTAGAGCAGTTACAGGTGACGGTGGAGAAAAACACAGAAATAACAATACACAGACATACAAAGACAATATACATAAACATACATTACAGATAGAACACAATACGGAAAGAAACCATACAAAGAAAAGAACATTGGGAAAACATTTAGGATTGATATACCGGGTGATCATAAAATAACGTGAGGTGTTCAGAGCCTTCTAGCGAGTAATGTATTGGACGAAACGTAACAAAATTCGTTGGAGGTACACAATGGAACATGCAGGGCGCGGTAGCCCAATGGTTAGCGCGCGGGAATTACACTCGTTAGGCCCGGGTTCGATTCCCACCACTGCCAAAACTGCCACCGTGTTCACGCGGAGTACGATCACGTTGAACATAGGGGTCCGTAAGTCCTCCCGAGAGGTTGGTGGTAGGGGAAGGAGGGTACTGTCCCTGTGGTTGCCTCCACCACTGGGTTCCGGTCTAAATTGGGTGGCACTTCCCGGCCGTTCAAATGGTTACCTTACATCTTTTTGGTAGGTCGGACGGTCTGGGTCTCAACAACAACAACAGTGGAACATACGGGAAAAAAAGAGTTCCAAAAGTCATCTCCAGGGGAAATTTTAGCGCTGCAAAAGTGTAATAGTGTGAATAATGAATGAGTAAATTCCGAATGAGACAGTACAGATCAATTTTATTAACAATGCACGACAACGTTTATTGTTAATTACAAATGAGGATCAATATGACCACCATTGTGATGCTCCAAGAACTACATACGTTGCATGACATTTTCCACCGGTAGTTTTAAATTGTTGAGTCATGTTCCGTAAGTTTGTTAAGCTCATCGGTCCTCGTCGTAACTTCTTCAACCGCCGAAATTCACGAAGGGCAACATTGGCATTCTTGTTCCGCTGATAATACAGCTTGAATAACAAAACGCGGTCAATTAATTTAAGAGCCATCGCAAGGTATTAGGTAGTTCGCCTCCGAATGACGAGAATTCTTCTAGTCTTTCCTTTTATCCACATGATCGATGCACGAAACGCGATTATGCAAATTAGTGCATTTTACTCGGTAAACAGCGCCAAAATTTCCTCTGGAGGCGACTTTTGGAACTAATTACTGTCCTTATATACATAATGTAAAAGGAAAGTATTGTGACGGAGTCGAAAATTCGAATTCGAGTTTTCGACGGGAGAGCACTTTTCAAGCATCCCTGATCACGAATCAAACATTTTTGAAGTGATGTCTGTGAGTGTGTGTGTGTGTGTGTATGTGTGAGTGTGTGTGTGTGTGTGTGTGTGGGAAAGTGTGTGTGTGTGTGTGAAAGTATGTGTGTGTGTGTGTGTGTGTGTGTGTGTGTGTGTGTGTGTGTGTGGAGACGATAACTGACGAACGAATGGACCGATTCGAACAAAATTTGGTACTAAAATCACAATCCGTAAACGCTGGAAGCCTATTGTTTTTAAACGTAATCGAATGTTCAGAAGCCCTCTAAATTTTCGAGTGAAATTTTGAAAAAAAAGTCAAAAAATCAAAACCGCTAATGAAGTTACGCAAATAGACATTTTTTATGTAATTTTTCATTAGAAAACGATTAACATGAATTTTAGAACAATGAACCGTTCTCGAGATATTGCACATTTTTCAAAAACATTATCAAAAAGTCATATAAAATAAAAATATATATATTTCTTATTGAGAAACATGTTCACTTTTCATATGTAATACCATGCGATAAATTTAGTGACATCATTCTCGTGGATCTAGCTCGTTCCATTCATGAGAAAAGATACTGCGAGTAATAGTTTTGTATTTGAACGCCAACAGTCATTTATCTGCTATAAGAATAATTTATTTCTCCGTCAGTAAAGCTTGGCGAGATTTTAGCGACGAATTTAGCGGAATGTCGCCAACTTGGGGATTTTTTGAAATGTTGTCAAATTAACGAAAATCTCGCCAAATGGATTAAAATGACGCTAAATCAATGAAAATGACGACTAATTGTCGAAAATTCAATATCTTGGAAAGAATATAAGTATCTACTATAAGAAAAACCTATTTTTTTTACTGTAAAAATAGTAAATTCATTGCATTATATAAGGAAAGTCATGTGCTGCCCACATCAGATTTTTTTATGTGGCCACCCGGTATAAAATGAGATAAATTCAAATCATTTAAAATCCTCATTACAAGGAATATTTGATTTAAAAAAAAAAAAGCATGAAATTTTGAAATTCATTTTATAAAATAAATTATGTTTAAATTAGAAATATCAAAATACAATTAAACGAATTTACCCCCCCCCCATAATATAAACAATAGAAAATTTTGCAGAAACAGACTAGAATCGGAAAAAAATATACATTTATTTAGCAGTTGTCAATTTGATCATGATCAATCCTGCAGCAAAGAGATTAAATAATTTCAAACAGATGTATTGAGTTAAGGGAAACAGTCAAATAACAATGGAACAGTATAAAATTTTACTGACCATATAGTTTAAAGCAGTAGCCAACACATTACTAAGAAATCATTTCAGAAATACATTTGGTAATAAGAACACAGTTTTTGGAAAATGATATATATTTCATATGCAAAAATCTCTCCTATAACGAAATTGATTTGCAATCAATTTGTATATCACGGAGAATTATGCCAAACATTGTGTTCTCTTGCATAATAGAAGATAAATGAAAAGGTTACGGATCAAAATTTTCAATCGGAAATCTGAAGAAGGCATAATAGAAGATAAATGAGCATAATAGAAGATAAATGAGCATAATAGAAGATAAATGAGCATAATAGAAGATAAATGAGCATAATAGAATATAAATGAGCATAATAGAAGATAAATGAGCATAATAGAATTTTGCATAATAGAAGATAAATGAAAAGGTTGCGGATCAAAATTTTCAATCGGAAATCTGAAGAAGGCATAATAGAAGATAAATGAGCATAATAGAAGATAAATGAGCATAATAGAAGATAAATGAGCATAATAGAAGATAAATGAGCATAATAGAATTTTGCATAATAGAAGATAAATGAAAAGGTTGCGGATCAAAATTTTCAATCGGAAATCTGAAGAAGGCATAATAGAAGATAAATGAGCATAATAGAATTTTGCATAACAGAAGATAAATGAAAAAGTTTCGGATCAAAATTTTCAATCGGAAATCTGAAGAAGGCATAATAGAAGATAAATGAGCATAATAGAAGATAAATGAGCATAATAGAATTTTGCATAATAGAAGATAAATGAAAAGGTTGCGGATCAAAATTTTCAATGGGAAATCTGAAGAAGGCATAATAGAAGATAAATGAGCATAATAGAAGATAAATGAGCATAATAGAATTTTGCATAATAGAAGATAGATGAAAAGGTTGCGGATCAAAATTTTCTATCGGAAATCTGAAGAAGGCATAATAGAAGATAAATGAGCATAATAGAAGATAAATGAGCATAATAGAAGATAAATGAGCATTATAGAATTTTGCATAATAGAAGATAAATGAAAAGGTTGCGGATCAAAATTTTCAATCGAAAATCTGAAAAGGCATAATAGAAGATAAATGAGCATAATAATAGAGATAATATAATCTTGCATAATAGAAGACAAATGAAAAGTTTACGGATCAAAATTTTCAATCGGAAATCTGAAGAAGGCATGATAGAAGATAAATGAACAAAATAGAAGATAAATGAGCATAATAGAAGATATAATAGAATTTTGCATAGTAGAAGATAAATGAAAAGTTTACGAATCAAAATTTTCAATCAGAAATCTGAAGAAGGCATGATAGAAGATAAATGAACAAAATAGAAGATAAATGAGCATAATAGAAGATATAATAGAATTTTGCATAGTAGAAGATAAATGAAAAGTTTACGAATCAAAATTTTCAATCGGAAATCTGAAGAAGGCATGATAGAAGATAAATGAACTAAATAGAAGATAAATGAGCATAATAGAAGATATAATAGAATTTTGCATAGTAGAAGATAAATGAAAAGTTTACGAATCAAAATTTTCAATCGGAAATCTGAAGAAGGCATGATAGAAGATAAATGAGCATAATAGAAGGGATAATAGAATCTTGCATTAGAAGATAAATGAAAAGGTTACGGATCAAAATTTTCAATCGAAAATCTGAAGAAGGAGAACTTAGAGTAAGCTTAAAATCGAAATATTGTCTTTCCAGGCCTTAATGAACACTGCATCTCATTGCATCATTTGCAGGTTAAGTTGTTTGGGATTCACTGTAAAGAACTCAAGTCCCAATCTGGATTCAAATAACAAATATTTGAACTTGCCAGATAAGGCAGTGTCCATTAATCTATTGAGATAAAGTTCTTGTCTCTTATAGTACAAGCTGTGTGATTGATTTTATACTTTGAACCGGTGTGATACAGCGCTGCCTAAACCATCTCCGTGTTTACGTGAAGTACGACATGTTAAATCTGTGGGTCTAACTGTCCTTCTGAGAAATTGGTGGCTGAATGAGTCCCAATACGGTCCCTGTGGATGTCAACCCCACTCGATTCCTATCTAAATTGGGTGGCATTACTCTGACTGTTCAAACAGATACTTTATACCTTCGGGTAAGTCGGGTGGCTTGATTAAAAAGAAAGAAAGAACCTGTATGATTGATTATGCGGTTGAAACTGTATGATTGATTGTGAAATTTAAATTTGTGTAATTGATTGTATAGTTTAAAGCTGTATGATTGATACAACTTAAAACTGTGCACAGCTTAAGACTGTTGTACAGCTAAAAGGTGTATACAGTTTAAGGCTGTTATGCAGCTTGAGGATGTTGTACAGCTTAAAACTGTGTAATGGATTGTGCAGTTTATAGCTGTATAACTAACTGTTCAGTTTAAAACTATATGATAGATAGTGCAGTTTAAGACTGTACAATTGATCGCACAATTTAAAGCTGTATGATTGATTACACAGTTTGAAGCTGTACAATCGACTGTACAGCTAAAATAAATGTGCAGTTTAAAGCTATGTGATCGCTTTTGCATTTTAAAGTGTAACTGAACTTGCAATTTAGAGCTCTGTAATTGATTTAGCAGTTTAAAGCTGTAAGATTGCGTTTGCATTTTGAAGTGTATGACTGATCATTAAGTTTAAAGCTCTGTAATTTATTTGTCAGTTTAAAGCTGTAAGATTGTTTTTGCATCTTACAGTATATAACTGATCTTGCAATTTGAAGCTGTAAGATTGCTTTTGCATCTTAAAGTATATAACTGATCTTGCAGTTTAAAGCTGTAAGGTTACTTTTGCATCTTAAAGTATATAACTGATCTTGCAGTTTAAAGTTCTGTAATTGATTTCGCAGTTTAAAGCTGTAAGATTGCTTTTGTAGTTTAAAGCTCTGTAATTGATTTCGCAGTTTAAAGCTGTAAGATTGCTTTTGCAGTTTAAAATGTATGACTGATCTTCCAGTTTAAAGCTCTAATTGATTGGACAAGTTAAAGATGCATTATTCATTAGTCAACTAATTATGTATACGGCAAACAACCCAATATTTCAATGTTTTAAAGCTGCATGATTACTTGTAGAGTTTATAGCTGTATGATTGATTGTATAATTTACAGTTGTATGATTGATTATATAGTTTAGAATTATATGGTTGATTGTGCAGTTTAAAGTTGTTAGATTGTTTGTAGCTGTATAATTATTTAAAGTTGTGTGATTAATTGTTTAAGCTATTTGCATAGGCTTTATTATGATATCTGGGCTTTATTATGATATTATGATAGGCTTTATTATGATATTATATATGATATGGAGAGGAATTTACATTACTGGATATTGCATGGGGTATTTATAGTATTAGGTTTTGTTTTCCCATATCAATTCCATAAAAAATAAATGCAATTTTTCCATTCATGGTGCTATGACCCCCCCCCCCCTCCACACACACACACCACCACCACCACCACCACCCATGCTCACTCCTGTGGCTCCCTTTAAAAAGTCTTCCACGCAAGGCATTCCTCCTTTGAGTGAATGGCTTTATTTTGCCTTATCCTAATAAATGCCCCTCTTCCCTACATTTTCAAAGATACATTTAAGTTGACAAATACATTTTTTTATTTATTCTTATTTCTGTGCTTCAATGCGTGTGATTGGTTATATATCATTTCTATACAATGGAAAAGAGGGAGAAAGAGAAATCCTGGACTGCACGTGACATAACGAAAAGAAAACACGCCGACACAGAGCCATCCTAGGAAAATCTAGCCCCTCGATCTCTCAGTCACCAACATTCTCGAATTTCCGTGGCCCGCGAGGCACTGGGCCGGCAATAATGGGGCCCGCCTTTAGTTACGTCGCCCAATCGGCTCGGATAACGACGCCCGGGCGCAACAGAGCGTGCGACACACATTGCGTCATGTGTCTTGCAACGTTAGCGACGACGTTGGCGTTAAGTGGGGGGAGGGGTGTGCCGGGGCGTGAAGCTCTACTGGGATTTGCGACTATGGATGTCGTTGGAATGGGATGGATGTGATAGGCGATTTGTGTGCGGTGGTTGGGATCCTTGATAGCTTTCGGATATCTTCTAGGGTGGAAGCAGAATAGTCCTCTGATCTGATCTTAGTTCTCTGGAATATAACTGCGTGGAGTTGATACGGAAATTCTGTGTCGGTGTAGTGAGTCCATGTAGCTCCCTAAGTTCCGACATCTCCAGGACCCGTAGTGGTACATAGGAACATCTGCCATCCAGATCAGAAACTCATAGAGTAATCGCCGAATGAGTACAAATTTCTTTAAAACAATATATATATATATATATATATATATTATATATATATATATTATATATATATATATATATATATATATATATATATATATATATATATATATATTATATATATATATATAATATATATAATATATATATATATATATATATAATGAAATACAATCCCATAAAGTTTAAAATTCAAGAAAGAGAAAGGCGCAAATTGCCGCACTATCAGAGTCTTGAAATATAAGATTTAAAATGAAAAATGTCTAACCAGGAAAAAAGGGTCGCAATCCCCCTTGACCTTTCTGCAACCCTGTAAACACAATCATTCCACCTATATAAACTATTTTTCATTTTTCATTTTTTCATTTTAATATATACATATATATATATATATATATATATATATATATATTTCATTTTAATATATATATATATATATTATATATAATATACAGGGTGATTATAATTAAAGTTCCCGGTTTGAAAATGATCTCAGATAAAAAGCACTGGTCAGAATGATTTGAAATTTTGCGTGAACACTCGTGGAGCAATGGAATTTTGTTTGGTGAAGAAAAAAGCAGTAGTTCAAAAAGTCGCCATTAGGAAAATAATTGGCGCTTTACTACACTGGAATGCAATACAAAAGTAATAAACGTTGACTTACTCAATAACTAATGACGTAATAAATGTTCAATATGCTGTCCTTCGAATACAGAATTAAAAGTCGACCTTTCATCATCATATGCATGCAAGTAATGAAAAAAAATTTCATCCATTGAAACAATGTTAAATTCCAAGCAAACGTAAGCCGTATCTTTCTTCACAAAAAGTAGATTTAACTTGTTTTGCATAATTGCTCTTCAAATGCTACTGCAAATTTGCATAAGACAGTGACGTTACAATAAACGTTTGCTATAAAAATGGAAGAGCGGAACTTGTTTCTCATAACTTAATGAAAAATCTCTATTGTTCTGTCGCAATGACTCTATCATTAAAAGATCGCGCTCTTCTTGTCAAATTGTTTTATGAAAATAACAGCTCTTGTTTAGTAGCTCTTAGAAAGTTCAGAACGTTGAAAGATGTAAAATCTGGTCCTCTGTGTGGCAAAAGCTTGTGTAGAATGATTTTAAAATTTGAAGAGACTGACTCTTTGGACATCAAACCTGGCAGGGGACGGAAAGCAGTCGATGGAGAGATAGTGGAAGACGTAGCTACAGCGTTAAAAGAAGAGGGTAACGCTAATGCATCTACGAGTGTACGTGGAATTGCCCGATCATTAGACGTACCCTCCAGTACGGTGCAAAAAATTTTTAAACGCATTTTGAAATGTTATCCTTACAAACTGACCCATGTTCAACAGTTGCTACCTGCGAACAATGTTGCACGTGAAATGTTCGCACTTCAATTTCTGTGGCTCGGATACAAGTGGACGATGAATGGCCCTGGAACGTTTTGTGGACTGACGAAGCACACTTCTATCTCCACGGAACTGTTAATACGCAAAATTGCAGAATCTGGGCAACCGAAAATCCACAGGAACTGCGCCAGGTTCCTCTTCATTCCCCCAAAGTCACTGTGTGGTGCGGAATTACAGTAGCGTTCATTATCGGACCTTTCTCTTTTGAGTAAGTTTTGAGTAAGTCCTCATGGACCCCGTCACCTGTTCTGTCAATGGCCATCGATATGAACGTCTTTTGACAAGTCACGTTATACCCACACTGCAAGAGCGTCAGTGTATCGATAACACTATTTTCATGCAGGATGGGTCTCCACCACATATCGCAAAACCAGTGAAGCGGCTACTTCACAGGCATTTTGGAGATGACAGAATCATCAGCCGCCATTTTCCTGTAAAATGGCCAGCACGTTCCCCTGACCTCAATCTATGGGATTTTTGGCTTTGGGGGCATCTGAAGAATGTGGTGTTTAATGGACACATTACCAATTTAGCGGAACTTAAAGCTAGCATCACGCATCACATCCACAACATCTCTACAGAAACACTCAAGTCTGTTGTTGAACGCTCTATTTTGCGCTTTCAGCTTGTTTCAGAATGTGAAGGACGGCATATTAAACATTTATTACGTCATTAGCCAATGAGTAAGTCAACGTTTATTACTTTTGTATTGCATTCTAGTGTAGTAAAGCGCCAATTATTCTCCTAGCGACGACTTTTTGAACTACTGTTTTTTTCTTCACCAAACAAAATTCCATTGCTCCACGAGTGTTCACGCAAAATTTCAAATTATTCTGACCAGTGCTTTTTATTTAAGACCAACCGGGAACTTTAATTATAATCACCCTGTATATATATATATATAATATAATACATATATATATATATATATATATGTAATATATATATATATATATATAATATATATATATAATGTGTGTATAGAGATATAGAGAGAGAGAGAAAGAGAGAGGCGGAGAAATAGCATTAGGCTTAAGTTGAAGATTAATTCAAAATTATATCATTTATCAAAATTAAGCATGCAACCCAAATTAAGTAAAACAAATCTCTCTGTCCCTGTCCCTCGAATATTTTTAATTTGTTAATTTATAAAGATTCCGCTTCCATACTTTTAGAGATAGAGACACAAACAACGATCAGGTCACGTTATCAAATTTTGAATTTCACCCTTAGAGTATTCCACATCACGTGGCCCTGTCAACAGCATAACAACCGGGAATACAGGATAGACAGTTAAGACGTTATATTTGTGTTTACATGCATTTTGCAGTGGCAAAGCTTTATCAATATAAAATTTCCAACATAAATAGTATTGATTCATATATTTTAGATTCCAAAAATGGAGTAACATCTTCTCGAGCTACATTATTACCGTTTCCAACCATATTTACGCTCAATATGGTTTAATAACATTTCAAACTTAATACTTTCTGAATAAATAAGTTATTTTACATTAATAGATAACAAGAAAGATCAATCATGCATAAAGCACTGATTATGAATCACTTTCCAACTTCAATGCAATTTTATTTAAACATCTCTAAAATGCGATACATTCCTCGGTAATATTTTAAAAATTATCACAATGCTACATTAATTTATTATATTTGAAAACTTAAAATTTCATCGAAAAAAATGAACTTCATTCAAATGACGGCATTGAAATCTAAATTGCCTGATTTAAGCATCTCTAAAATGCGATACATTCCTCGGTAATATTTTAAAATTATCATAATACTACAATAATTTATTGTATTTGAAAACTTCATCGAAAACAAATGAAATTTATTCAAATAACGTTATTGAAATATAACACTCCTGGCTCTCTCTATAAAAACAGCATTTCATTCAAAAACTTTTTTCCATTCATTTTATTCATCACAATACTATAATAATTTATTTTATTTAAAACTTAAGACACTACGGAGGTACAAGTAATTAAACTGTATGAAAACTTCATCTAAAAAATCGTCCTTCTCTGTGTAAAATCAGTGAATATTTCATTCATATCAGCTATATTGCACTCCATGAGCTAAATAATTTTGCTTTAAAGAAATATATCAATTCTCATACAATTCATTCTACGCCGACGGCCCTACCGTGCTGAAAACACCGGTTCTCGCTAGATCACCGAAGTCAAGCAGCATCGGGCGCGGTTAGTACTTGTGTGGGTGACCACCTGGGAACACCGCGTGCTGTTGGCACATTTCGGGCGCGGTAGCCCGGTGGTTTGCGCGCTAGATTGCACGCTGCCACAACCGCCGCCGTGTTCATGCGAAGTACGATCATGTTAAACATGTGGGTCCGTAAGACCTTCCGAGAGGTTGGTGGTTGGGGAAGGAGGGTACGGTCCCTGTGGATGCATCCCCCACTGGGTTCCTGTCTAAATTGAGTGGCACTTCCCGGCCGTCCAAACAGTTACCTTACACCTTTCTGGTAGGTCGGATGGTCTGGGTCTCAACAACAACAATTCATTCTACATCTTTTGGTATTTACATTCTCCATAAATGAAAATTAGGCTTCGTTGTAGAAATAATTAAATTTGGATGATCATTTAAACTCAAATATATTGTAAATGTGTTGTTTCAGTATGTAGATGCACAGAATTTAAGCAAAATAAAGCGGTTTTAGGACGGATACAACACTAAATATGAATTAAAAAGAACTGTAAAAATCACGATTTTGACACAAGATGGATGCCATATTTTATTTTGAAGTGGGTCACGTGATCCCTTCATATAATGGTCACGTGATCGTTTCATATAAAAGTGCAATTATTATTTTAATTTTTATTTAAAAAACTATTGAATATATTTTCCTGAAATTTTTTTATATATTTTATGGGATAATTTGAATATTTCCTAAAACTTCCGAAGCTATTTGTGAATTTTAAATCCGCTTAAAACTGTTTGAAAAATGAGGTCCCATAGGATTCAATGTATTTAAATTTTTCAACCCGGGTTTAATCCAAAACTAATTGGATGATATTATTCATTTATATTCACATAGGTCCCACAGACCGTCTGAAGAACATACTAAAATTTCATTTTGATGAAGTCATTTTTACGGCAGTTATCGTGCTAACGGACAGACAGACAGACAAACAGACAGACAGAATGAACGAAGTCATAAACACTTTTCAACTATGTTGTAAAGTGTTAAAAATAAACTTACCTGCTATAAGATGTTCATCACAAATTGAATTTTCAAGGACATGAGAACTTCAATTTTGAAGTTGTCATTATTATCAAATCCTTCCTGAAATCCCTTTTTCACATCTTTCCGATTTTAATTTAATATTACCGAGTTTTCCTGCTTTGGGAATACAGGAGATTCTAAAAAAAAAAAGAAACAGAAACTCTATCAGCTCGACTACCACATCCCAAACAGCACAAAAGTTCAACATATTTGTAAACTTTTCCTTCAAATCTCACGCTATTTTTAACACTTTACAACAAAGTTGAAAAGTGTTTATGACTTTGTTCATTCTGTCTGTCTGTCTGTCTGTCTGTCTGTCTGTCTGTCCGTTAGCACGATAACTGCCGTAAAAATGAGTTTATCAAAATGAAATTTTAGTATGTTGTTCAGACGGTCTGTAGGACCTATGGGAATATAAATAAATAATATCACCCAATTAGTTTTTTATTCAACCCGGGTTGAAAAAATGAAATACATTGAACCCTATGGGACCTAATTTTTCAAACATTTTTTAAGCAAATTTAAAATTCACGAATTGCTTCGAAATTTTTAGGAAATATTCACATTATCCCATAGAATATATAAAAAAAAATTCAGTAAAATATGTTAAGTAGTTTTTTAATTAAAAAAATTATTTAATATAGGGAAAAAAACAAATTCAATTAAATTCTGACTTTGGGATATCTTCCAGAAAGAAAAGAGACAGATATTATATAATAAATATCTCTCCATTTGTTTAAACGTTTTGCATATGGGAGTGGCTTCATATTTTAAAATAAATTTGGTAGATAACAATTTTTCATTTTTTTTAAATTTTATATAACTCTTCATGATAAATTTAATTGATGGCATTTTAAATGCACTTTCCTACGTCCTAGAGAGTTAAAATTTGGTACGCAGCTTAAATTTGTTGAACATTTTATTCGACAAAAATTTGATGGATCTTTAAATATAGATCATACATTTTTTTCGAAATGGCCTGAAAATAATCCCCGTTCACTTCTATAAATCATTGTTGTAATATTGTTAAAAATTCTGATGTGGACAGCACATGTCTTTCTCTGCAGACTCATATTCGTTCTCTTTATTTATTCAATGATAATTTGAGTTTATCTGCACAACATAAGTATTTTAAATGACATTGAATTTACACGTTAAACTTAAATTTGGTTCTCATTTGATAGCTGGACTTATTGTCAAAGGTGGCGTAGCGAAAACGCGAAAAAACTAGAATATCTCAAGAACGGCTAGTCCTAGAGTAATGGGGTTAATCTTATTCTTTTTGTTGTCAAAAATCACATATAAAATAGGAATTTAATTGATATAATTGAGCACACGTAGTCTTTTATTTTTATATATAACGATTTTTGCTGGCCATTTCGCAAAAATAGCCCGTTCCTTTTTCCCGAATCGTAGTAGAATAACCTACAAATGATTTATATACAAAATTTTGTTAAATTTGGTATATATATCACTTGTAGGTTATTGAAATATTATACACCAAATTTTGTTAAATTTGGTTCATTAGTTTTTAGCTAGAGTGGATAAAGGCAATTTCTGCGGCCATTTCGCAAAGAAGGCAGATTCTTTTATTACGAATCGTACTATAATCTAATGAACATCAGGATTTCCCACAAAAAACATACCTACCAAATTGTATGAAATTCGGTCCATTAGTTTTTCAATTAGAGTGGATGTAATATCCACACAGACACACAGAAACATACACAGATACACCCTTACACACACAGACGTCTTCCTAAAACTAGTTTTTTCGTGTTCTAGAAGTCCCAAAACGTGTAGATCCTTTGAAAATTCGAGTTCCGATCTTCGGCACGATCCCAATACTTTGAGTACATACACATACACATATATATTATCTGTGTATCTAAATTCCGTGCCTATGCAATTACAATAGTTGTGATTTTAAATGATCCCTAAACTTTTATTATTTCTTCAAGGAAGCCTAATTTTAACATATGCAGAATGCAAATATCTCAAGCGATTGTAAGATGAATTACATAAGAATTGCTGAATTTTTTTCACACAAAATTATTTAGCTCTGGAGTCTGGAATACAAGTTATATGAATGAAATATTCATTGATTTTGCATAAAGAATCAGATGATTTATATTTCGATACAGTTTTAAATATTTAAGTATAATAAATTACTGTAGTACTGTGATAATGTAAAAGATATTACCACTGAATGAATCACATTTCAGAAATTTTTAAATGAAATTACATTTCAGTTGGAAAGTGTTTCATAATCAATGCTTATGCATGATTGATCTTTCTTGTTATAAAATCAAATGGATCAAGTCAAAGGAAGATCACGTGGTGTCTTACAAAAGCTTTTAAAGCAGACGATAAAGAACGTGTGACGTTATGTTGGGAAGCTCTATTGCAGATCAGGAAACGATTAGGTCACATTAGTTGGGAGACTCAAATAACGATTGGGCCCCGTTTGTTTAGAGACTCATGCTCAAAAGGAGGATATAGTCAGAAGGACAGGAATACCGACAGACAGGATAGACAGAAAGACAGGGGAATGCCTAAATTTAAAGTAGGTCTATACCAAGGCTAGTCAAAGTTCCATAAAATTCGGTACAAACGTCCTCCCGTGTTGATGAGATGAGCAGATAGACAAAGAAGTGGATTTTGAATTTTATTTAAATACAAGTCATAGAATGTGACACCTACTCATTTAATAAAAGATCTAAATATGAAAAACCCTTTCAAATTTAACTGTAAAAGTTGCTCACATTTTATAATTCTGTTAACTATAAATAATAACCATAAAATTACAGTATGTAAAACAATATTCCATTTCCGAGCACTGCATGTTGCTTTATCTAATAATCGATTAATCATAGCGTTAATTTTCAATAGTTTGATTAAGTGAATAACCAGCAGACGATTTCAGTATTTGAAACATAACTGTCACCGTGCTTACAAATGGGATTAAAAACTGCATAATAAATGGAATTATGAAATATTGTGTCAGGTCAATTTGGAGGTTCAAATTATATGGTAAACGTAACTGTTACCATGCTTACAAATGGAGTTAAAAATCTTAGAATAAATGGAATTATGAAATATTATGTCAGGTCAGTTTGGAGGTTCAAATAATAGGGTAAACGTAACTGTTACCATGCTTACAATTGAAATTAAAAGCTGTATAATAGATGGAATTATGAACACCAAGTCAGTTTGAAGGTTCAAGTAATGATTAGGTCCCGTCTGTTTGGAGGCGCATATAATGATTGTGTCACGCTTTAAGTGAAGAGACATTCAGAAGGATATGAAGATAGGAGGTTAGACTGACTTTTAAATTTTAAGTGGGACCATACCGAAGCTAGCTGTCAGAATGTTGTGAAATATGATACAGAAGTTCTCCCGTGGTGATGAAACAAACATACAAATGGATTCTAAATTTTATTTATATAGACTGCTAAACGTTTCAGCCAACCTTGAAATCTATCTGCAAAATACACATTGGCAACAACCACCGTAATCTTATGAGTATCATTTTTTTCATAGAACGCTAGAGTGTAAAATGCTTCTCTGTGACCTTTTAAAAATATAATTCTTTTCCGCCTCGCGTGCAAGAGAAAGAGACTTAATGTCATTAATATGAAACTTTCATAGAGTTGCTCCTGAGACGTTTTTTTATGTTTTTGAGATTTGTGCCTCAACTCTCTCCCTCTTTCTCTCTCTCTCTCTGAGAAATCTCTGTGGCATACAAGTTTCAAGAAATTGTTTTTCTCCGGCTTTGCAAAAATGTGAACCAGGTGGAACTATTTTTGTATTATTAAAGTGGAACGTTTTTTTGTGGAGTTTCGCTTAGGAAATTAATTTTGTGTAATTGGGGATTTTTATTTAAAAAAATATAAATACGTAATTTTGGAATTTAGGAACGCGTAAACAATATATAATAATTATCTAAAGTGTTTTTGTCTTTCCAAATCTCCAGAAACCCCCCCTCCCCACCTTGGTGACTTAAAAAGCTGAATGTTTGCAACTCTTAGTATTTTCATCATTATAAAACGTGCTCTGCCCATATCTGTTTTTATTTCGGCAAAAAAAAAAAAAAAACTGTTGGTAACTACTATTCTTATCTTAGAGAAACGACTGATAGACAGTTGGAAAAAATTACTTTGCTTATGTAAAGCATATTTTCATTGCTGTTGAACGTCTTCTTATCCCTACCTGTTTGTATTTTGGCAAAATAGGCATTGGCAACGACCACTTTAATCTTACAAGAACGGCATATGGACAGAGAAAATGGCTTTATTTATGTAATTTTTTACTATTACAACACTTCTGCCTGCATCTGTATATATATCTGCAGGGTAAGACCAGGAAATGTCCCCCCCACCCTATTCTTACAATAATAACATACAGACAGAAAAAAATGGCTTTGCTCATGTAGCATTTTCATCACAAAACGTCTTATGCCCGGATCTGTATGGATTTCTGCAGAATAAGCGTTGGCAACGGCAACCCTAATCCTACAAGAACGAACTGACAGACAGACAGACACAGAAAATGGTTTTGCTGGTGTAGTATTTTCATCATTACAAAATGTCTTCTGTATGTATTTCTGCAGAGTAAATGGTAGCAACGACCATCCTAATCTTAAAAAGACAAATGGACAGATAGTGGAAATCGCTTTGTTTACATAATATTTTTAACATTACAAAATGCCTTATGCCCACATGTGCATGGATTTCTGCAGAGTAAGCGTTGGCAACGACAACCCTAATCCTACAAGAATGAACAGACAGACAGACAGAGAAAATGGCTTTGCTGGTGTAGTATTTTCATCATTGCAAAACGTCTTCTGCGAGCATCTGCATGTATTTCTGCAGAGTAAGTGCTGGCAACGACCACTCTAATCTTAAAAGGACAAATAGACAGATAGAAGAAATTGCTTTGTTCATGTAATATTTTTAATATTACAAAATGTCTTATGCCCACATATGCATGGATTTCTGCAGAGTAAGCTTTGGCAACGACCACCCTAATCCTACAAGACACATAGGCAGAAAAATTGGCTTTGTTTATGTTGTATTTTCATCATTACAAAACGTCTTCGTCCCACAGCTGCATGTATTTCTGCAGAGTAAGCTCTGTAAATGCCACCCTAATCTTACAGAAACGACAAATAGATAAATGGAGAAAATTACTTTGTTGATGTTGCGTTTACATTATTACAAATCGCCTTCTGCCTCATATCTGCATGTATTTCTACAAAACAGACGTAGGCAACGACGACCCTAATCTTGCAAGAACGGCAAATAGGTAGATGGTGAAAATGTCTTTGCTTATGTAATATATATGCTACTTAAATAATACAGATGCAAATAACACCACTGAGTTTCCAAACTTTTTACTTAAATGATTTTTTAATTAAAATGATACTCGCGCTCCATTCTATCCATGCGCAACCATGTCTATTGTACAACGTGTGAGTACGCGCTAAACAATCTCCTTTGATACGCCCTAAATAAGCTCTTTTGATACGCCCTAAATAAGCATTTGATCGCTGATCATTGAAAATACTTTAAGAAAGGGAAAACATTTTTATTTTCCCAGAAGTGAAATAAAAATATTATTGACATCTCAGCAAGTTTTCATCCAATTTTAGCACTTAATAATAATATAATACCAAAGTTAAAATATTAGAAATAAATCTTTAAATTTCTCAAAGTTAAAGAAAAGTTAAACCAAGTCCACTTCGTTAGATAATAGCTGTTAGATAACAAAAATACCTACTCACGAATATCATTTGAAGCGGCAATAAATTAATAGATTTGACTTGACGCCATGGTGAAAAATGGCAATTTTGAGCTTTAAAAGTCCGTAACATTTAAACTAATTCAAATTTTTGAAAAATGTCGCCTAGGTGCATCGTACAGGGACTGTACTGAATTTCGTCGCTGTCTGACACTTCGATTTTATCCCACAAGCAGCACAGACGCAACCACACAGAAAAACAACATTTTCTTTTATTATGTAAGATGTTCATTATTACAAACCGCTTTCTGTCCACACCTGCGTGTATTTCTGTAGAATACGAGTTGGTAATGACCACCTAAATCTTATAATTAAAAAAAAATTCAACTTCTCTTTGACCTTTTTAATAATACATACGGATTTTCCGCCTCTCGTGCAAGAAATAAGGTCTTAATATCATTAATATCTAACTTTTATAGAGTAGCCCTTGAGCCCCGTTTTTATGTTTTGGAGATTTGTGTTTTTCATTGAAACCTGTGTAGCGTTCGAGTTTTCTAGAAAATATTTTTCTCCGACCTCGCAAAAATGTGAACTGGTGGAGCTATTTTTGTATTATTAAAGCGCAATTTTTTTGTGAAGTTTCGCTTAGGAAATTAATTTTGTGTAATTGGGGATTTTTGTGAAGAAAAAGGTTAAATACCTGGCTTTGAAATTTCGGGAGAAAGAACCAATTTCTAATACTTTTGCTTTCATATTATTGTATAGAGAAAGTATTATTTTCTCCACAAAATTGGAGGTCAAGATTTTGAATGTTAAATACGTTTGAAGAACTTCTGAGCTCATTTCGCGCACATTTGGGAAAATGTCAGTTATTATTTACTAGTTTATAAATGAACTAAATCTTTATCTTCAGGAACCACCAAAACCAGTTTTAGACTTGGCAAATAAAATTGAATCCTTCAAAAGAAAATTAACCTGGAAGAGAAGAACACAAGAAGTCTGTTTTGATATGTTCCTTTTACTCACTTCTGACCTAAGTGGTTTTCTCTCCATACATGTGAGTCAGATCTAACAAGCAAACACTGATCTAACAAACAAAGTTATATTAGTAGTTTATGTTACATATATTTACTTCGTCAAGAAAATTATATTCCAGTTATTACTTTCCAGTTTATAGATAAACTAAATCTTAGTCTTCAAGGACCACCAAAACCAGTTTTATACTTGGTAAATAAAATCGAATGATTCAAAAGTAAACTAAACATAGAGGGAAAAAACATGAGGCTGTTTTGATATATTCCTTTTACTCCTTTCTGACCTAAGTGGTTTCTTCCCCATACATGTGACGCTACTGATTTAACAAACAAAGCTATATTACTAGTTAATGTTGCATATATTGACTTTAAGAAAATTATTTTCCAGTTATTATTTTCCAGTTTATAAATGAACTAAATCTTAGTCTTCAGAGACCACCAAAACCAGTTTTAGACTTGGCAAATAAACTTGAATCCTTTAACAGAAAACTAAAGATAGAGGAGAAAAACATAAGACTGTTTTGATATATTTCTTTTATTCATATCTGACCTAAGTGGTTTTCTCTTCATACATGTGAGTTCACTGATCTTACAAACAAAGTTATATTACTAGATTTGTTACATATTTTGATTTTAAGAAAATTATATTCCAGTTATTATTTTCCAGTTTATAAATGTACTAAAACTTAGTCTTCAAGGACCACCAAAACTAGTTTTGTACTTTATAAATAAAATTGAATCCTTCAAAAGAAAACTAAACCTAGAGGAGAAAAACATAAGAAGACTGTTTTGATATGTTCCTTTTATTCATTTCTGGCAAAGAAGACATAAACGGACAAGAAGTATTTTCATATGTGAAGTTTTACATCGAAGTTCCTTAAACGTATTTTGCAGGATATTTCCAACGAACTTTAATGTTAGATCCTTAAACTTGTCGGCAATTGATCCATTTTACTTTCCCTGCAATACTTTACTTTCCCTGCAATACATTACTTTCCCTGTAATTATTAATTTACTTTCCCTGTAATGTATAGGGAAAGTACTGGAATCATGCAGAAAATGGCAACTCGAGTTTTCGACGGATCTACGCGTCTCGAGACCTCTAGAATATGAAAAAACTATTTTAGCGTGACATCTGTGTGTGTGTGTGTGTGTGTGTCCTTGTGTCTGTGTGTCTGTGTGTATGTGTGTCTGTCTGTCTGTCTGTGCAGATTTTGTATCCACTCTAACTAAAAATTTAATTGACCGAATTTCATAAAATTTAGTAAGTATGTCACTTGTGGGCGAATCTGGTTCTGATTAGTTTTGGGTTAAATTCGGGAAAAAAGAACCCGCATTTTTTAGCGAAATGGCCCGAGAAAGCCTGTATTCACTCTAGCTGAAAAATTAATGGACCGAATCTCACAAAATTCGGTAGATAAGTCACTTGTGGGTCACCTTGGTGCTGATTATATTTTGGTATGATTCAGAAAAACATAACCTGTCCTTTTTTGCGAAATGGTCCGCAAAAATCAACAAAATCTAAAATAGAAAACTACATAGTCTCAAATATATCCATTAAATACTTGTTTCATAAGTAATTTTTAACGATAAAAAGAATAAAACCAACCCAATTGCACTCGGACTAGCCGTTCTCAAGATATTTTAGTTTTTTCGTAATTTCTCTACGCCATATTTGAAAATAAGTCCAGTTACCAAATGAGAACGAAAATTGAATCAAAAGTGAATTAAATTTAATTAAAATAAAAAGAACGTGGATATAAGTCTGCAGGAAAAGTCATGTGCTGCCCACATCAGATTTTTTATCTTGTGACAATCATAACCTATCCCGTTCCCAATAGGAACAACGAATTAAACTATCTTCAGATCCACATCAAAAAGCAATAAAAAATAACTGCAATAATATGTTTAATTTTTACTTTCTCTTACTGTATAATATAGCATAGAGGAAGTACTCTTTTTACGAAAATTTTTGCATTCGAGATTTTGATGCCATTATATATTTTAAGACCTCTTGAACACCTTTTGACTTTTTTTTTTGTGTAATATCCATAAGTCTGATGTCTGTGGTTGATTACTTGTGTACACAATTGCAGCCACAAATATAAAATATTAATGTATTTTCACGAAACGTTATAACCGGCTTCGTAATAAAAAAGCAAACATTATAAATATAACAGGTACTAAATTGGTATAAAATGCCCCTTTTTCCCTGTTCTATGTATAAGTAAAGGTATGGAATAAGATATACATGTGGTAAAGAAGGGTGAAAAATATTTTTTTGTAACTACACATTTAGAATAAAGTAATTTTATAAATTATATATATATATATATATATATATGTGTGTAAGAAAAAAAGGGGTTTGAAGATCCAATGAAAGAAAAGTGAGAAGCTGTAACACAAAAATTCATCTATCTAACAGGCTTACAAAACAAAAGTAAAAATCAACAAATTCTTAATATATATATATATATATATATATATATATATATATATATATAGAGAGAGAGAGAGAGAGAGAGAGAGAGAGACAGAGAGAGAGAGAGAGAAAGTGAGATAGAAGATATATAATCATGCATAAAATTAATCAAATAATCAAAATTGATATCACCTCTGCATTCAACAAATAAAATTAAGACATTTTGTCCTAAAATTTGTATGTATAAAAGTGTTTATTTATAGCTCAATGATCACGAGACTTACTAGTTTCAATCATTGTTGCGCAAAATAGCCGCGATACAATTTTTGCTTGTTTGTGACGTCATTGGTTCCCTTGGGTGGCACGTTAACTCCCCCCCCCCCACCACAACACGCACACGGGGTTACATTGTATGGTATCAATCAAATGTTTTTCAAGCTCTGCGAAAGTTGACACGCTATATAGATGTAGTTATTTGGTACCACGCCACGATATCGATTTTAAATTTTTTTTTTGTAAAATTTGAAAAAAAATTAATTCTGATATCAGAAAGTCGAGTTAAGACTCACTCCAGTTAATTAGATTAAAATTCGTAAAGAATATATAACACTGAGTGAAAAGCACTTAAAGTTCTCCTTTCGTTCCACTCAATGCATATGTGTGAAACTGCGTTTCTGCATAAGAAAAAAAAAAAAAAAAAAAAAAAAAAAAACCTCATCATGCATAAAGCATTGATTATGAAACACTTTCCAACTGAAATGCAATTTTATTTAAACATCTCTGAAATGCCATACATTCAGCGGTGATATTTTTTAGGCTATGGCATAATTACAATAATTTATTTTACCTGAAACTTAAAACCCTGGAGGTAAAAGTACTTTCTAAGTACATGCTTAAAACTTCATCGAAAAAGGCAACCCTACAAAATCGTCTGCTTCTCTATATAAAATCAATGAATATTTCATTCATATCACTTATATTCCGGGCTCCAAGGATAAGTAGTTTTGCGTTAAAAAAATTCAGCAATTCTTATAGAACTCATCGTACAGCTTGATTTGTTTACATTTTTCATACTTTGACATTAGGCTTCGTTGTAGAAATAATCAAAGTTTGATGATCCTTTAAACTCAAAAACATTCTAATTGTGTTGGGTTGGAGCAGAATATAGATGCACAGAAAATACTCAAAATTAAGACGATTTTAGGACGGATGCAACACTAAATATAAATTTAAAAGTACTTTAAAAATCAAGATTTTGACACTGGAAAAAAATTATGGATGCCATATTTATTTTAAAATGGGTCACTTGATCTCTTCATATGATATAGGCTAATTATTATTTTAATTTTTATTTAAAAATCTGCAAAAAATATTTTTCTTAAATTTTTTTATATAGTTTATGGGATAATTTGAATATTTCCTAAAATTTTTAAAGCAATTTATGAATTTTAACTTCACTTAAAAAATGAATTAAAAATTAGGTTCCATGGAGTTCAATGTATTTCACTTCTTCAACTCGGGTTCAATCCAAAACTAATTGGATGATATTATTCATTTACATTCCCATATATCCCACAGACCATCTGAACAGCATACTAAAATTTCATTTTGATAAAGTCATTTTTACGACAGTTATCATGTGAACGGAGAGACAGACAAACAGAATGTACAAAATCATAAACACTTTTCAACTATGTTGGAAAGTGTTAAAAAGAAACCCTTTGGAAGTAAAACAAGCACTGACAGTATTTTTAAATTCTTCGAGGCCTAATATTGAAAAACTAATAAACGAAATGCAAGCTAGTGCAATGTTGATATAAGTAAGTGATTGCAAAATCAAAGCAAAAGGATCATTTATTAAAGGAAATACTACAAATGAATGGAGGTTCTAGCACCCTGTTGGGCCATCTCTAGAGTGAATACATGATAGGATACTGGCGGGCATTGAGGCACACAGATTCCTTATGTTGTCCTGCGTCATCTCATTCCACAGTTGTTGTAAGTGCGCCTCTAGTTCTACCAAACTCGCAGGCTGCCAAACTTGCCGTCCCAAGTTATCCCAGACATGCTCGTTCGGTGACAAATCATGGTATCGGGCAGGAAAGGAAACGGTGGTAATGTCAAGGAGGCATTCCTGTGACACCTTTGCTGTGTATGGTCGAGCATTGTCCTGTTGAAAAATGCCTTCAGGGAACCCTGCCATGAGTTGCAACACATGTGGCTGAAGGATGTCACGAACGTACCGCTGAACTGTCATAGTTCCGTGGATCAATATTAGAGGTGACTGGGTGCCGTATGCGACGGCACCCCATACCATCACACCAGCTGTGGGCCGCTGTAAAGAGAAGGCAAAATTGAGGCGTTCAGCACGGGGCCTCCACACACGTGCACGGATGTAATCACTGCCCAAATGGAATCGCGATTCGTTGCTAAAGACGACCAGGTTCCATTCGGTTGCGATCCAATCCCGTCGAGCGGGACACCACTCCAAACGGAGACGACGGTGTATGGAAGCCACTCCAAACGGAAGCGGGTGTCATTGGCAGCACACGTAATGGGCGCCGCGATACCAAATGTCCTTCAGCTAAGTACCTCGCGATGGTACGGACAGACACAACTGTCGGTAGTGAAGGTGCTGCCTGTGTCCAGATCAGATGGCGGACAATGGTGCAGTTGGCCCTGTGTGTGCGTGTCGGGTGATGTAACGGTCTTCTCGGCTATTGGTCTGCTGACGGCGTCCTGTGCCTATCCGCCGTGTATGCGACCTCTCTCTCGTCCACTGGCCCATACACCTACCTCCTCACAGTAAAGTCAGAACGGCCTAGGTGGCTGGCTACTGACCAAACTGACCACCCGGCTTCCATCATCCCGATGATTCTTGCCCTCTTGAACTCTGACAGCTGCTCATATTGTCTTCGATGGCCAAGTAACGGCATCCCTAATGAAAAAGCGTCCCTTCGCAACAGATTAAGTACATGCAAAAAGCCTCTAGGTAACTTTTTTCTGCGCCAGGGATAACGAAGTTCAACGCCCTATGGTGGCACTACGCAATGCGCAACCAGACTGTATTTCTAATCATTTGCATATCTGCCTAATACGTACCTTCATGCCAAGTTTCGTCACGATCCCACAATTACTTCTTGGTGCGCAAATTTTTATGCCTATGAGTGTATTTTTAATTTTGTTGGGGCCAATAAATTGCATGAAAAATAACTTAGTTCTTATTTCGACATACATACATTGTCCTTGTTACATTGCAGAGCATAACAACTTATGTTATTGAAAACATATGATCAACATTTAAAGTATTAAAACATTTATTCAAAATTGGTCAACATATTTTATTATTGAACTCATTGATCAACATTCAAAGATTTTAATTTCAGTCTCTAATCCGTTAAATGCGTAGTGGTGCTGGTGGTCTGCAACTCAAATGGGATTTAGGATTGTGGTTCTCTTGAGTAAAAAGTTTGGGAATCACTCACTGATCACTAGGGGGAATATGAATGGCTTGGAAAGTTTATTCGGAAGACCCCCATTTTCTTTGTCCCCGAGATGCAAATGAAAAATCCTGCTGCGATTGGTTCAGCCTCCTGGTCAGTATATAAGTGTCGAAAACCCAGACCACTCGACTGACCCGAGGGTTTACAGCAGCCGTTTGAGTGGCCGGCAGTATATAAGTGTGAAAAACTCAGTTTTCTTGGCCAGCGACAGATTCTAAAGGGTCTGTTAAGACAAATACGCGTTATAAAATTATATACAAATTCTATTTTACTATTTTCCTATTTCAATTTTACTATTTTTACTTTCTTTTAACTTTTACTTTTTACTGTTTCGTTAAATCCGCGGTACTAAAATTTTAAAAATTAAAAGCAGCAAATTATGCTTAAATTAGAAGTCTACCAAATAAAAGTGCATATAAATTTCCAGTTAAATCCAGAATCTCGTTATAAACGCGACTTCGGTTTAGGAGAGTTCTGTTGTATTAATACTCAGCAATGCAGGAGATCGGAGCTCAGCAAGACAGCAACCTTTCCGAAGATTTTCTTTCTATAATACTTTTCATTTTGACTAAAATTTTAGGACTGCACGAAAAGCAAACTTTTTCCTTTTCTTTGGCGAAGAAGAATAAGGCATCCTCATTGGGATTAAAAATCGAGAAGACGGATTTCTCCTGTGTCTCCAAGAAAGAACAAAATAATGATGAGAAAAAGAAAAATTGTCCGGAAGAACCCCACCCACCCCCGCACACACCTACCCTGCCATTCCATTCCTTTTCTATTCTTCCCCACCCTCGCACTGTCCTGATATTTTTACTTTGCTTCATTTTTTAAAGAGGAGCCTATGTCAACTTTGAGTAAAAACCAACTGGATTTGAAATGCGAGTATTAGTGGGTTAAGTCAATGAGTGTCACATTTTGCACTCAGGAATTTCGATTTTGCTTCGTAAACAAATATAAATGTCAAACAAAATAAAGGGGATATATATATATATTTTTTTATTACTTTCCTATACTATTATTGTATAGAGAAATTATTGTATAACTTAAAATATTCGAATTCAAGATTTCGACAGATATGAAAGTTTTTTAAAGCTTTTGCACGTTTTAAGATCTCCGCGTGTTCCTGTGTTGTGTATGTGGGGTATGGATATGAAAATTCAATGAGGAATGCACCTTTATCAATTTTTATGCGCTGGTAAAAATTATAACTAGATGGAATTTTTAGTAATTTTCATGATTGAAACTCTAATTTAAATTTTAAGATTTTCATATCATTATATATTATGGAAAACAATGATAATTCCCGAAAGAATGATTATAGTATGTAATATACTGGATTCAAAGGAAGGTCCTTAAGAACCCCAATAACTTTGTAAGGAATGGTTCATGAGTGTATACATTAGATAAGTGGTTTTGAGGTGGTATGTGTGGGAGTGAGAGCGTCAGTAATATTTAAAAAAAGCTTAAAAAATAATATGATTAATGCAATTGATAAATACTGGAACCGTACTGATTTTAAACGCGATCGAATGTCCGAAAATCTATAATTTGAAATATCAAATTAAAAAATTTCAGAAAAAAAATCTGATGTGGGCAGCACATGACTTTTCTTATATAATGCAATGAATTTACTACTTTTACAGTTAAAAAAAATTTCATTCTTATAGTAGATACTTATATTCTTTCCAGGATTTTGACTTTTCTTCAATTAGTCGTCATTTTCATTGATTTGGCGTCATTTTTATCCATTAATTTGGCAATATTCGTTAATTTGGCAACATTTAAAAATTTCGCCACGTTGGCGACATTCCGCTAAATTCGTCGCCAAAATCTCGCCAAGCGTTACGGACGGAGAAATAAGTTATTCTTACTGCGGGTGAATAACTGCTGGCATCCAAATACAAAAATATTACTCTAAGTATCTTTTCTCGTGAATGGAACGCATTAGACTCACGAGAAGGATGTCACCAAATTTGTCGCGTAATATTACATATGAAAAGTGAACATGTTTCTTAACAGTTAATATTTTTTTTTAATTTATAGAATTTTTTAATTTATGAATTTTTTCTAAATTCATTTAAATTCATTCGAATGAAATTTGGTACAAAAGTCACAATCCATGAATACTGCAAGCGTATTGTTTTTAAACACAATCGAATGTTCAGAACTCCCCTAAATTTTCGAGTGAAATTTTGAAAAAATCATCACAAAATCAAAACTTTTAATATAGTTACGCAAATAAACATTTCTTATGTAATTTTTCCTTAGATAAAGATTGACGTAAACTTTAGAACGCTACCATAAACCGTTCTCGAGATACTGCACATTTTTAAAATAAATTTATCAAAAAATCCCATATATTAAAAAATTATTTTAACTGTTGAGAAACATGTTCACTTTTCATATGTTATATCATTCTCGTGGCATTCATGAAAAAAGATACTTTGAGTAATACTTTTGTCTTTGAACGCCAATAGTTATGTATCTTTTATAAGAATAACTTATTTCTCCGTTTCTATGTCGCTTGGCGAGATTTTGGCGACGAATTTGGCGGAATGTCGCCAACTTGGTGACTTCTTTAAATACAGTGACCGCCGCTTATAAGAAACACGTCCGTTTCGCTCGTTTTGTTTCTTATAAGCAGTTGTTTCTTAAATCCGGAATTTTTTTAAATATCGCTCTTCCATTGTAAATACTAACTATTGAACACAGTTTTACAGAATTTAAAAGGTAAATGTATATAAGTAAAATATTAGTACGCGCATAATACATTTGAAAATTAAGTTTTACATTCAAAAATATTTCTTATTTTACAAATTAAGCCTTACAACTTAAAATATTATCTATATGCATATAGTATGCAGTTAAATAAGAATAAAAGGTAAAACTCATAGGTCGTTCATTTATGTATAAGAGCATAGTACATTTTCATACATACTGTAATCTATTACTGAGGAATAGCAAAAAACTTATCCAGTGTTGTTTGTGCTAACGAGTCTGTGATTAGTTTACGTACATCCATTTCTAAATCATAAAATAGTCTATAAACTTTTTCTGATGCCCCTCTGTGTTCAAGAGTTTTTCTAATTATAGTTAGGGCTTCTCGCGACTGTTTGACTATAGGAAAATTTTCTTCTTGTGGAACGTCGTCTTCATTTTCTTCTTCATTGCAAACATTCTGAATTTCCGCACTATGTCATCATCATTGTTTTCTTCAGATGTTTGTAAATTTTCGTCGATGTGAATCCATTCTTCGAAAGGTGCTTCTAATTCTTCTTCATCTTCTGCTGGTATGTCAACATTATTTTTCAAAAATCCTGCTTTACGGAAGTAATTAAAAATGCATATGTTAGAAACTTTTTTCCATGCGCCTGCGATCATATGGATAGCATCATGCAAGGTTGTTTTCTTGCTTATTGACTACACGGAGGTAGAGACTCATACTTTTTAAGTAAAGGGTTTGCGACATGCTCCACTAGCAAAACATAAAAGGACTAACTAAAGCTGTACGAATCTTATTTGAGTGCATAAGCAAAGATGCCTTTCCTTATCAGTACGTTTCCTTAACTGCCAAAAGATTAAAGATCGTTTCTTACTGGTTTGGGGTTGTTCTCCCCAAGCCCTTCTACGGAGAAATTCTCTGTCATCCTTTGTTACATAGCAAACTCCCACCCCCTCCCCGTACGCCCAGAGACAAGAGATAACAACTCGTCCTTCAGTTAACCTTAAACAAATCGATTTTTTTTTTTTTACACCAGCTAAATCAACAAATTTTCTGTAGAAAACTGTTACTTATAAGCGGAATCGTGTTTCTTATAAGCGACACAATTTTAATGTTAAAACGAAGTTTGTATTTGTTTCTGTCGTTTTGAGTCTTATAAACGGCTGTTTCTTATAACCACTGAATCTTATAACCGGCGGTCACTGTATTGCCAAATTAACGAAAATCTCGCCAAATAGATTAAAATTACTGTTTACGGCATCTTCAGGAGGCTGCAGTGCAAGAACTGGCACAACATCAAGAGCCAAATGCAGGTGAAAGAACTGAATTGTGAGTGCCTTAGAGTGTGTCATATGGAGCTATTCAGACTCAATAGAGCTGCCATTAGAAGGGCAGTTGGGCTCCTTACTGGGCACTGAACCCTTAAAAGACTAAGAATTATGGGTGTTACTAAGGACCCGATCTGTAGAGGTTGTAAGTATAGGGAAGAAACTACCTCACATATACTCAGTGAGTGTGAGGCGTTTTCTGCCCATAGGTTCGAGCACTTGGGTCGACATGTGATCAAACCCTGGAAGTTGCAGGCTATTCCTGTCAAGTGCCTGCTGATCTTTGCTTCGGCTACTGGTCTCTTCTCTTAGGGACTATACAACTTTTGGGGAGAGTGCAATAGACCTCTAGTTGTTGTGCTAGACTCTCTCTGAGCCACCCACCTCTAAGTCATATGTGGGGTTACCTAAAAAGCCTTGTCTAAGAGTCCCCTGTAACATCCGATGCAGTCCGATTTTGTCCGATAGCGTCGTTGAGGTAACATCACGTGTCCGCGAGCATCCTGGCATTTTTGAACGAGTTCGGCAATGAGTCGACTTTGCAGTCCATGCGTCGACGGTGCAGTCCATGCGTCAGATATACATATCTGCGGATGGCAAGAACTTTGAACACCTACTTTAATACTATGAAAAATAATTGTAATTGATACTTGTAATTGTCATGTCTAATAAACCTGTGTTGTATTATCTGCATTCTTTTTTTTTTTTGCCTGTTCCTGCATCCATAGTACCCCACGGGGACGTTTGCAGCCACATGTTTTTATGCAAAACGGCTTGTTTTCGTGTGCCTGACCTACCCTTTAAGTTTGTATAAGACCTTTTGGTCACCCTGTATTTTATTTCACTTCTATTGGCTCTTCCACTGGCTTGGGATGATTCGCCATTCCTTGACGATTTTCCCCTTATTTTCTCGTTCTTCATGTGGACTTTCTCTAACACCCATTATAACGGAGTACACTCTACTGTACCAGTCCTATTTTACTCCAATTTTTCTGACAGTACTATTTTCGATGTGGGGATAAGTGGCACTGTCTCAGGCACCCCGTAAGTATGCGTCTTGGCTTGGCCATTTTGTTTCAAATAGGATTGACACGATGAATGTGATTGACAAATATGATTGACACAAATACAAGGTGATCAGAAAGTCGTGCACACCAAATTTTGGAATCGAGTAATGTATTGAGAAATTGAAATAGTAGATTTCTTTCATTTAAGTGGCATTTATATATCCTAAATAATGCTAACGTCAGCAGTACGTGATTTTCCCTATACAGCGATGAATTTACTTTTTTTACAGTGTAACAATGATGTATAAGATACACGGTTAATATCAATGTTTAAGTAATTATGGGACTAAATTTGTAGGACTAAATTGTAAGACTAAATTATAGAACTACATTGTAGGATTAAATTTGTCGATCTCCATAGAGGTTTGAAAAACCATTAGACATAGCAAGTTTTATTGATGCCGTTGCACTGATTGGCTATTTTTTTCTGACGAGTATACAAAAGTGCGAAACCCGTCCGTATTTGCTAATACTTAAAATGCGATCGTGATTCCTCTTCAAATACTAGTTGTAACTATTATACTTCTTATTTGGATTTTTGTTACCGATATTGAAGTTTGGGGAAAGTTTGTATACATCTTAGAATAATTTAAACTCTTTGGGTTGAACTATGGAAATAAAAGGAGAGTTTAAACTTCATATTGAAAATACGCCAACATCGTTTGAGACAATAATTCAGGTGGCGCTGGGGTTAGATAAATCCATGAGCATTTAAACTCAGCATTTAAACTCAAATATATTGTAATTGCGTTGTTTCAGTATATAGATGCACAGAATTTAAGCAGAAATAAAGTGGTTTTAGAACGTATACAACACTCAATATGAATTAAACAGAGTTTTAAAAAACACGATTTTGAGAACAAGATGGATGCCATATATCATTTTGAAGTAGGTCACGTGATAGTTTCATATCATGGTCACGTGATCGCTTCATATAAGAGGTGTTATTATTAATTTAATTTTTATTTAAAAAACTGCTGAATATATTTCGCTGAATTTCTTTTTTATATATTTTATGGAACAATTTGAATATTACCTAACATTTTCGGAGCAATTTGTGAATTTTAAATCCGCTTAAAAAATGCTTGAAAAATTAGATCCCATAGGGCTCAATGTATTTCATTTTTTCAACCCGGGTTCAATCCAAAACTAATTGGGTGATATTATTTATTTATATTCCCATAGGTCCTACAGACCGTCTGAACAACATACTAAAATTTCATTTTGATAAAGTCATTTTTACGGCAGTTATCTTGCTAGCGTACAGACAGACAGACAGAATGAATGAACAAAGTCATAAACACTTTTCAACTTTGTTGTAAAGTATTAAAAATACTTATACTATACGCTATGTCTTTCTTTTGCGCTAAAAGAGAACAGAGGGGACATTACTAACACTAGCGACACTTATATATAATTCTCAAAGAATTACGGTGTTAAACTTTTCATCTATTAATACTAAAAGAAATATGCGTAAGAACACTCAAAACACTGGGTTTGTTGCCACTAAAATGATACTTTTAGACGGGTGGATTTACAGTTATACACTTAAATAGGTGAATAACTGGAATAAATTGTACACTTTATTCATTTAAGTATACACTTAAAACTGTACATTTAAATGAATAAAATATAAATGTGTTATTGTATTCATTTATTATAAGAACTGCACAGAATAATGGGTATATTTTATTTTACGCTAAAAAGGCCGTTTCAAACAGGTCATTTTACCCACCTGTTTACCTGTTATCCATTTGCATACCTGCTTAAAAGGTTTCTTTAAAAGGGACCCATTTAAGCAGGTAAATAAGTGCGTAAAATGAGCATTTCATGTTACCTCTTGACCTTTTTAAAACAGTATTTTCTGTTTAACATAAAATATTCCGTACAATTATATAAATGAATAAAATGATATTTAAGTTATATTTTAATAATATATAAATTATATTTATATAAATGAATAAAATAATATATTCACATAAAGTTACTTTTTCGTGCGTGTAACTGGAAATTTACCCGTTTAAAAGTGTCATTCTAGTCGCAGCAAACTCAGCTTTTTGTGTGTTTTACGAATATTTTGTGTGTTTTTGCCTATCATAGTTTGTGTGTTTTTACACGTCATTTTTTGTGTGTTTTTACCGATTTACATTTTGTGTGTTTCTACCCATTTTACTCATAATTTTGTGTGTTTTTCATTTTTCTCATACGTTTTGTGTGTTTTTACCCATTTTATTCATACTATTTATGTGTTTTTACTCATTTTACTCATACTATTTATGTGCTTTTACCCATCTTATTCATACTCTGGAAATTTAATTGTTTAAAAGTGTCATTCTATAGTGACAGCAAACCCAGCTTTTTATGTGTTATTACCCATATTATTTTACTGTGCAGGAATTTTATCGTCTCACTAACTCCATGTACTAAACTCTTTTGCATCACGCACTGTTTTGTCACCGACATATACTCTATAACAAAAAAATCGACACACTAAAAAGGAGTTGTCCGATTGTAATAAAATTTCGTATGCAAAGACATTTTGAGCGAACGTGCAAATGAATAAAATTTGGTGTCCAATGAATAATTAGTGGGAGCTCCAGCGCATCGAAACTGTGCATTCAGCAGGTGTATATCTGGGCAGGTGTATATATGCAGGTGGGTATGGTCTGGGGTGCCATCTTCTTTGATTTCTGGACCCCTTTGGTAGTCATTTCTGTCACACTGACAGCACAGCGGTACGTAGACAACATTCTACGACCGGTTGTGTTACCGTTCCTTTTGCGACACCTTGGACTTACTTTTCAACAAGATAATGCCCGACCGCACATGGCACGTGTTGCTATGAATTGTCTTTAAGCTTGCCCAACACTTCCGTAGCCAGCTAGGTCTCTTGATCTCCTTCCCATAGAGCACATTTAGGACGTTACGGGAAGGCGATTGCAACCATCCCAGAGTGTTGACGATTTAGCCCGACAGTTGGAGACAATTTGGCAAGACCTCCCGCAGGACACCATCCGTGAACTTTATCAGTCTATGCCACGCCGGGTGACATCTTGCATCCAGGACAGAGGTGGACCAACGCCTTATTGACTTCCTCCCTTTGTATACGGTCAAACTCTAAATCATTAAATTGTTCTGAAATTTTAATCGTTTCTTTTTCTATGTATGTTCTTCACATCCACCAATTTTTATCACAATCGGACAAATCCTTCTTGGTGCGTCGATTTTAATGTTATAGAGTGTATTTGCTCCAAAACAAATAAAATATCTTCTAAATATTTATTTCAGCGTCACTGACATTTATAAATGACTAATCAAGTGACTTTCTTAATCAACATCAACCAATGCGCAGCTAAAATATATTACCTTCTAATCACATGTAATATGCAAAATACCGCCTCAACAATAAAACAAGTATTGTCTCATTTATATTCAGATCATCCTAAAATACAAAAATTTCAAGATGAAAAAACAAAACATTATTTACGTATTTTTTTTTTTCCTTTTATTTCAAAAAAGAGGATGGCATTATCATTGGGGGTAAAGACTGAGGAGCCGGATTTTTGGAGTAAACAAGATTAAAATAATGACTGGATATAAAAGAGAAGAAAGTAAATAATGTCAGAGAAAGCCCTCCTCATTACCAGAGACTTCTACAATTTTACTCACTCTCTCACTGTTCTAATATTTTCATTTACTTTACAATTTAATATTTATAAATGATTAATCAATAGATTTTCTTAATCAACATCAACCAGAGCGCAGCTAAAGTACATTACCTTCTAATCACATGTAACATGTAAAACACCGACTCGTCAATAAAACATGTATTGTCTCATTTATTCTCAGATCATCCTAAAATACAAAAATCTGATGTGGGCAACACATGACTTTCCTTATATAATGCAATGAATTTACTACTTTTACAATAAAAAATAGGTTTTTCTTATAGTAGATATTTATATTCTTTCCAAGATATTGAATTTTCGTCAATTAGTCGTTATTTTCATTGATATAGTGTCATTTTTATCCATTTGGCGAGATTTTCGTTAATTTGGCAACATTAAAAAAGTCGCCAAGTTGGCGATATTCCACCAAATTCGGCGTCGAAATCTCGCCAGACGTTATGAATGGAGAAATAAGTTATTCTTATAGCAGATAAATAACTATTGCCGTTCAAACACAAAAGTATTACTCAAAGTATATTTTCTCATGAATGGAACGAGCTAGATCCACGAGAATGATGTCACCCAATTTATCGCATGATATTACATATGTAAAGTGAACATGTTTCTCAACAGTTAATATATTTTTTTAATTTATGGAACTTTTTGATAAATTTATTTGAAAAATGTGCAATATCTCAAGAACGGTTTATGCTAGCGTTCTAAAGTTTATGTCGATCGTTTTCTAAGAAAAAATTACATAAGAAACGACCATTTGTGTAACTTTATTAAAGGTTTTGATTTTAGATGATTTTTTCAAAATTTAACTCGAAAATTTAGGGGGGTTCTGAACATTCGATTACGTTCAAAAACAATAGGCTTCCAGTATTCACGGATTGCGAGTTTTGTACCAAATTTCATTCGAATCGCTCTATTTGTTCGTGAGATATCGTCTCCACAGCCTCACTGACACACACACGCACACACACACACACACAGACATCACCTAAAAAATGTTTGATTCGTGATTAGGGATGCTTGAAACCTGCTCTCCCGTCGAAAAGTCGAATTCGAATTTTCGACCCCGTCACAATACTTTCCTTATACATTACGTATATAAGGAAAGTAATATGTTATATTATCACTATTTTAAAGTAAAGTCAGAAAATATTGTAGAATGTAATCTTCAAAAATCCGATGTGAGCACAGCACATGACTTTCCTTATATACTGCAATGAATTTACTACATTTACAGTAAAAAACATAGGTTATTCTTATAGTAGATACTTATATTCTTTCCAAGATATTGAATTTTCTTCAATTAGTCGCCGTTTTTATCCATTTGGCGAGATTTTCGTTAATTTAGCAACATTTAAAAAGTCGCCAAGATGGCGACATTTCGCCAAATTCCCGCCATGCGTTATAGACAGAGAAATAAGTTATTCTTATAGCAGATAAATGACTATTGGCGTTCAAATAGAAAAGTATTACTCAAAGTAGCTTTTCTCATGAATGAAACAAGCTAGATCCACGTGAATGATGTCATCAAATTTATTGCATGATATTACATATGAAAAGTGAACACTTTTCTCAACAGTTAATATTTTTTTTAATTTATGGGATTTTTTGATAAATTTATTTGAAGAATGTGCAATATCTCGGGAACGGTTTATACTAACGTTCTAAAGTTTATGTTTATCGTTTTCTAAGGAAAAATTACATAAAAAATGGCTATTTGCGCAACTTTATCAAAGATTTTGATTTGTGATTTTTAGGGAGTTCTAAACATTCGATTGTGTTTAAAAACAATTGATTTCCAGTATTCACGGATTGTAATTTTTGTACTAAATTTAATTCAAATCGTTCCATTCGTTCCTGAGATATCGTCTCCACAGACTCACTGACACACACACACAGACACCCACACACACATACTTTCACACGCACACACAGACATCACCTCAAAAATGTTTGATTCGTGATCAGGGATGCTTGAAACGTGCTTTCCCGTCGAAAACTCGAATTCGAATTTTCAACCTCGTCACAATACTTTCTTTATACTATATATACTATTCCTTATACTATATTCCTTATACTTTACTATTATGTATATAAGGAAAGTATAAATCTGATAGTACACGATATATGCTTTTCATCTCAAATTAACAAATCCCGACATTCTAGGAAAGATTAGCACAAATTGGAACTTACTTATGATTTAACCTTACTGAGAATCAATATGATTATTGCTTTATAGATGAATATAAGCATAGCGAGATTTTAAAAGGATTGAAAAAATCTTCCGATTTCCCTTGAAGAGGCTAATGACTTCACGAACACAAAAATTGTATCGCGACTACTTTTCACTATAATAAATGAGACTGCGAGTAACCCCTTTTATACATAATTATGGTACATTTTGCCCGATTCTGCCATGTTGGGAAATTTCGAATAAATTTCGAAGTTTTCGCTTGAATTTCAAAGGAATTTATCTAGTTATAGATTTTCTGTCACGAAAGTCGGATATAAAATTTCGTCAATATCCATTAATATTTGTGCAGCTATCGTGTATATAAAAAATCGACCACACGCAGATGACAAACGAACAGATAGACAGAAGGGCACCGTTACTTTTGCGACACCCTGGACTTACTTTTCAACAAGATAATGCCCAACCGCACATGGCACGTGTTGCTATGAATTGTCTTCAAGCTTGCCCAACACTTCCGTAGCCAGCTAGGTCTCTTGATCTCCTTCCCATAGAGCACATTTAGGACGTTACGGGAAGGCGATTGCAACCATCCCGGAGTGTTGACGATTTAGCCCGACAGTTGGAGACAATTTGGCAAGACCTCCCGCAGGACACCATCCGTGAACATTATCAGTCTATGCCAAGCTGGGTGGCATCTTGCATCCAGGCCAGAGGTTGACCAACACCTTATTGACTTCCTCCCTTTGTATACGGTCAAACTCTAAATCATTAAATTGTTCTGAAATTTTAATCGTTTCTTTTTCTATGTATGTTCTTCACATCCACCAATTTTTATCATAATCGGGCAACTCCTTCTTGGTGCTTCGATTATTTTGTTATAGAGTGTATAATACAAGTAAAATAAAAAAATTTCAATTATATATATATATATATATATACATATATATATATATATATATATATATATATATATATATATATATATATATATATATATATATATATATATATATATATATAATATATATATATATATATATATAATATATATATATATATATATATAATATATATATATATATATATATAATATATATATATATATATAATATATATATATATATATATATATAATATATATATATATATATATATATAATATATATATATATATATAATATATATATATATATATATATAATATATATATATATATAATATATATATATATATATATATATATATATATATATATATATACATATATATATATATAAAATATATATATATATATAATATATATATAAAATATATATATATATAATATATATATGTTTATATATATATATATATATATATATATATATATATATAATATATATATGTATATATATATATATATATATATATATATATATATATATATATATATATAACCACCACAGCTAGTAAGTACTTGCTTAACTGTTTAAATAGAATTAATGAATCTCATAAATTTAGGAATTCAGGATATTTCATTTTGAATAATAGTTTTGATTTAGTAAACCACCTTAGCAAGCTTCCACAAATTCTTGGTTTCCATATCTTTGATTTCCTAAGACCTATTTAATAATATTGTCATTAAAGATTTATATAAAGTTATTATCTCTCTTTATCATGACGATCTATCTTCCAATAATGTTGCATTTAATGTCAAAAACTTTCCTATGCTCTTGCACTTTGTGTTATACAATAATTATATTATCCAAGGTGATAACATTTATTTACAAGCATCTGGTGTACCACAAGGTGGCTGTAGTAGTAGTATACTCGCTAACTTATATCTTTAATATTATGAATGTCATTTTAACTCTAATTCATATATTCTATATAGATATGTTGACGACTTGTATTATCATTGATGATTCCTATCCAATTAATATTGATTTTTACCCATCTAACCTAGAATTAATTCCTAATGAGCCTAGCGTTAGTCAAACTGTAAATTTTTTAGACCTAAATTCAGATACCCTCAATAATCATGTAATCACCAATCTATATGATAAAAAAGATTCTTACAACTTCACTATCATAAAGCTGCTATCATATCAATCTTGTAATTCTATTCAATTGTTTAGAAACATCATTTTAAACCAACTATTTCGAATACATCGACTTTCTGATCCTCGGTTTCACTTTCTCCACATCAATAATCATAAACGCATTTGTCAAAATTACCAATATCCGGAAGTATTTGTAAATAATATTATTAATAATTTCAAATATACCACGTAATAATTTTACACATGCATTATTTATCTTTGATTGGATAACTCAATTTTGAGAATTCACCCATTCTTATCACCTAACTTACCACTTGGTCTGAGTCTAATACTGTTTACTATTTTCGAATGACTATTTTCCACTTGTCCTGAGTCCTATACTGATTACTATTTTTGAAAGTCTCCATACATATTATGTATCGTTCAAATGTATTCATTCCGGTGCCCTCTCACATTGACGAAGTGAGGTGAAATGCTCAGTCGCTTGTTCAACTTACTCGTGGTAACAATGCTTGTGAGTTCATATTTCTGTTCGAGGAGATATTATTTTTTTGATTTGTAATTCAATTGATTTATTTTTCTCCTTTCACTAGCCAGTAGACAGTTCCAATAGTGCCTATAGTTAAATACTATCGCCATTGTCAGAAACTGGCTATTCTATCGGTTTTAATTCGAATTGTATGGCTGTCCTGATGAGAATGCAATTTCGAACTAACCACCATTTTTTGTGTAGTTTCAATTTATTGTTCTCTATGTCTTCTTTTATCTTGAGCTAATTATTATTGCCTTTTTTCATTTTTGCCGTGTTTTCTTTTTATTTATATTTATATACTTTTAATTGTGAATTTTGTATCCTAATATTCTTTTCATCCCCCTTTCCATTGTAGTGATATGCTACCTTCTATCTTTATCCTTAGTCTTGGTTTATAGTTACACATTTGTAACAGATATGCTAGAGATGGTTTTTTTGTACATACAGTAGTTTATGCATAATTTTCGATATTAAAATCTTTCAATTTTTATATATATATATATATATATATATATATATATATATATATATATATATATATATATATATATATATATATATATATATATATATATATATATATATATATATATATATATATATATATATATATGCGTATCACCATCAAATCGAAAATTTTCAGGAAAACAATACCTTTATCTATGCTGTGTGCTATAGTATGAGAAAGTTATCATCTTCACAATATTCATTGCAACTTTGCCCTATTTACAACTGACTTATTACGGTTTCTTTTATTACGGAACATATTACAGGATTTTATTATGGTACTTATTACAGGACTTCATTTGTTGCGAATACTTAAAATTCACAGTATATTGCTTATCCTCGAAGAAAAACTGCATTTAGAAGGAACCATTGTTATTATTTGAACGCCCGAATTGCTTGTATTGACGCCAAATTAGGTGGTCATAACGACAACAAATTTAGCGAAATATCTTCAACTTGCGAGTTTCAGAAACTGCTCGAACTATATAGAATTTTAAAAGAACTCGGAAATTTAAGAATTTTCCAAGTTACATCGATTCTTTCTATATTTTTATAGTGCTAGCGGATTATCGTTCAGTTAGAAGGTGTTTGTGTGATATCAGTAAAAGTGAATTGTGAATACGCCCGTGTGTTTTAAGATTGTAATCGTCTGCTTTGTGAATTAGTTTATCCTTTAATTGTCGTTTGTTGTATACTACGGTTATTTTGTGACCTTGTGAAACCTATAGAGTTATTTATCTGTAAATTCTCCCCGGTGCTTTAAATAAAAGCGTCCGTTATCCCTAAACTAGAACTCACTCTTATATTTTGAGAATAAATTCAGCTACAATTTCAAGGCACACGATTTCAAATACTACAAACTTTCAAACTTCAACATTGCAAGAGACTATGACTCGGCAGGAAAACAATCATTTCTCTGATGGAGCCATTCCAATAATTCCTCTGCAGATTCATATTCATCCCAAAATACGAAAATTCCAAGATTTCGTAGAAAGTAATACACATTTTCTTTTTCAAATATGTTGTATATTACGATTATTTTATAACTTTATGATATCTAGACAGTTATTTAGCTGTAAATTGTTCCTGGTGCTTTAAAGCAAAGCGTCCGTTACCCCTAAATTCGCACCCATTCTTAAATTCTAAGAATACACCCGCACAATTTCAAAACATACGATTTCAAATGCTACACACTTCTCAAACTTCAACAATACAAGAGGCTTAGGCTCAGCAAGAAAACAATCATTCCTCTGATTCAGCCATTCCAATAATTCCTCTTTAGATTCATTCTAACCCCAAAATACGAAAATTTTAAGATTTCATAGAAAGTAATGCACATTTTTTTTTCCTTTTTCAAATATGAAAGCATCCTCATTGGGATTAAATAATGAGGAGACAGATTTCTTCGCGTGTCTCTGAAAAAGATTAAAATAATTGATCAAGAAGTAAAGAAGGAACGAAAAATTGTCCGGAAGAGCCCCTCCCCCCCTTCACATTTCATTCCTTTTCTTTTCTTTCCCACCCCGATATTTTTTTATGCTTTATTCTTTTAGAGAGGAATCCAAGTCAAGTTTAAGTAAAAACTAACCAAAATCTGAATGGGAGTGTGAGTGGAATAAGTCAGTTGGGGTTCCATTTTGCACTATGTTTGCAGGAATTTTAAAGTCAGCTGTTTTTTTTTTTCATAATATGTAAGATAAAGTAAATTAGGGAAAATATTGTAGAGAAAGGAAGCATAAGAGAAAGAAAGTATAGAGAAAGTATTGTTCCCACGAAAATTTTCGAATTCGAGATTTTGGTGTCAATATATGTTTTTAAGACATCCTGAACACGTTTTAACTATGTTTGGAGTGATGTCCATCTGTCTGTTTGATGTCTGTGGGTGATTCGCTATGTACATGATAGCGGCCACAAATATTAATGGATTTTCACAAAACTTCATATCCGGCTTTGTTATCAAATAATCTAGAACTAGATAGCATTTTTTAAAATTCGAGCGAAAACTTTCAAACGTATTCGAAATTTTATATTTTTTTAATATAGCAAAATAGAACAAAATATGCTATTATCATGCATAAAGGGTTTATTTATGGTTGAATGATCACGAGACGTTTCAATAATCGTTGTGAAAGATAGCCGCGATACATTCTTTTCTGTTCGTGACGTCATTAGCCCCTCTGGGCGGAACAAGTCCCCACTCCCGGGGGGTACATTGTTATCAATCGAAATATTTCTTCAAGCCCTTTAAACTGAATGGTAACACGCTTATAATTGTAATCATTTGGCTTCACAATAACGAGTTTTCAAAAAATTTCTTGTAAAATATAAAAAAAAAAAGAAAGAAAAAGAAACAGCTACTAAAAATGGATTCTTGTATGAGAAAGTCGAGTGGAGCCATACTCTAGTTAACTTGTAAACAAATGTGCAGACACTTCTCGATCGATGTTTCTTCCTGTATTTCGGAGAGTAGGATCGCTTTACGTTTTGGTCCAAGCGTAGCAAAGGTCCAAATTTCCATGGGAGCTGCAAAATTTCTCATAAAATATCATATCAATAAAAGTCATTGATGACAGGGGATGATTAATATATAATAATAAGTAAATGATAAATTATTTAATACTGTACACGAAAAAGCCAACATTGCTGTTTGTCTGTTGCACTTGGTTAAAAATTTCGCGCGCATGGTGACGCATTTTTCTTAATATCGCCAACTTGGCGACACATTTTTCGCAGTATCACCAACTTGGCGTCACATTATTCGCAATATCGCCAACTTGGCAATGCACTTTTAGCAATATCACCAATTTGGCGACGCACTTTTTACAATATCGCCAACTTGGCGACACATTTCGTTTTTTTGTTTTCTTGCTAGTAAGGAAAGCATAATGACTCTTTACGTGATATAGCAAATAGCGCCAAAAACTGATAAAAAAAAATCATTGTTAAATACAGGGATTAATTTATAAAATGTATCCACCAGTTTCGGAAGCAAGAAACAGTATATTTCATTAAAATATAAGCACACAGCAATCACCTCTGTCAAAGCAAGATAGGTTTTCGTTACAGCAAGATAGGTTTTTGTCACAGCAGAGATAGGTTTTCGTCACAACAAGGTAGGTTTCCATCATAACAAAGTTGCACATGTTACCCAGGTAATATGGTGTTGCCATCAAGAAAATTTAAATGAAAAAAGCAAGAAATTACCTTTCATTATTAAACCTACATGAGTTATCACCCAAACCGAAATGAAAGAACACATTTTGTAAATAATTGCTGTATTCACTTCCTATATTTTGATATCACGAGTCACTTTATTGCTTTGTTTTGCTACAGTGTGTCTCTTCCTTTATAGCACTGTTTTGATACTTAAAGTCATTCCATCGTATGGTTCAGCAGACAATTTCATAGCAGTACTTTGGCACGATGATTCACTCTATCATACTGCTTTTGTGCAGCGGCTCTCTTCTCTAATACTTTGACAGGATGAGTCAATCCATCGTACTTTGGTTCAGTTGGTAACTTCATTATATTGCTTTTGCACAGTAGATCACTTTGCTGTACTGCTTTAATACAGTAGGCCATTTTCAAGTTTTTTTACATTCTCATACTATGTATGTATTCAGCACACCGCTCATGAAAACGTGAAAGGAAGTAAATGGCTCCGACCCTCCCCCTTATGCGCATGAGCAACTGTAGGCGTGACTTCAGTATGTCGAAGAACCAAAATCACAAGGGCCGAACTTCAATGAGAAAACGGTCAGCTGTTTTAGAATATTTAATTGTTGACTCGTTTAATTACTAGCACTTGTTCTAAGCTTTTCTATATGAAAAAAAAAATTGAAAATTATATTCGGTTGGAAAGACATTTATTGTTTATATTGCATTTTAAAACAAGAAAAATTCCCCCTATATTCATCTTCTCGTAGTTGCGACTAATTAAACTTTGCCATTTTATTCACAGAAGAAACGAGATTTCTACTTCCTTAATTGCTTTTTACATAGCATATAACGTGCTGTCTGCATAGCATATTACGTGCTGCGTGCATATCAGGTTTATACTTTTATCTTAAGGAATACGACTATATTCATGCTAAGAAACTTGATAAAGTAATTTTATCTAGATTAGTCATGGTTCCGTTCATCAAGTTCATCTTAATTTAGTTCGTCAAGTTTAAGTCAAGATCAATCTAGTCAAGTCCAAATGAATCTTATCTAAGTCGCTCAAATCTTATCTAAGTCGTCAAAAGTCTCGATAAATTATGTTTTGACGAACCTGATCTTATTTAATGTTATCCAAATCCAAATCAAGTCCAATTCAATTATCGTTCATCAAATTCATATTGCATCTTTGACTAAGAAAAAAAATGTAGTAAAAACCTTGGAATAATTGGATATATGATTTTTCAAGATTGTTGAGAATTTATAGAGATTAAAATATATTTTAAAGAATCATAAATAGAGTTTCTATGAATAATTCTGACTGGGAGTGAAATATACCTAATAGCATGCTAATTTTGGTCCAATATTAGGAAAATATTGTATATCTTGGCGTTTTATTTCAAATATTTTCAGTCTACCGCCAATATTTACTAGATATTCGCAGTACTATATTACGCCAATATTGGCTTTACATTGAAAATATCTCCAGTATTTGCAGTATATTGGTAACCAATATTTTTCTGGATATTGGGTATATATATATAGACATGCCAATATTGGTCCAATATTAGCCAAATATTGGGCCGATTGGAAATATTTCTAGTTTAACGCAAATATTGAGTACACTGGTCGGCAATATTTACTAGTGGCATTATAATATTAGGCCAATATTGGCTTTACATTGGAAATATTTCCAGTATTTGGAATATATTGGCAACCAATACTTTGTTGGATATTGTGTATATGTTATCATGCCAATGTTGGTCCAATATAAGGAAAATATTGAGCCAACATTGTACATCTTGGCTTTTCATTGGAAATATTCCCCATTTAAGGCCAATATTGGAGTACACTGGCCGCCAATATTTACTAGATATAGGCACTACAATATTACTCCAATGTTGGTGTTACAGTGGAAATATTTCCAATATTTGAAATATGTCGACAACCAATACTTTGCTAAATATTTGGTATATATTGGCGTGCCAGTATTGCTTAGAAACGGTCAGCCATTATTGTCCAATATTGTTAAAATAACCACATTTGCATATTGACTTAACGTTGGGCCTATATTGGCTGCCAATATTGCATGTTACTAGGAATAAAACCAAAATATAAATAGCTTTTAAATAGCACAAACGTAAATCTCCCATTTTATCACCCATACGCTGTAGAATCGAAAACATTCCTATGTCAATTTTATCTTTTAAAATACTACCAAAATGCGCTTTGGTCACCAGTCCATTTTCTTTAGTTTTCAGCATAGACACTGTTTTCGTCCATCTACAATTATTATAAGTCTATCGTTATAACGACCTAATTATAACAATCGTAGATATTATAATTAGATCGTTATAATTTGATCTTAGATCTACGATCGTTATAATTAGATCTTAGATCTAGGATCGCTATAATTAGCTTTTTTATAGATATAAGAGATTTGAAATGAAATTCTGCAACATTTTTACTTTCCTTATATACATAATGTATAAGAAAAATATTGTGACTGGGTCGAAATCTCGAATTCGAATTTTCGACGGGAGAGCACGTTTCAAGCATCCCTGATCACGAATCGAACATTTTTGAGATGATGTCTGTGTGTGTGCGTGAGTGTGTCTGTGAGTCTGTGGAGACAATATCTTACGAACGAATGGAGCGATTCGAATGAAATTTGGTGCAAAAATCACAATCCGTGAATACTGGAAGCCTATTGTTTTAAAACACAGTCGAATGTACAGAACTCCCCTAAATTTTCGAGTGAAATTTTGAAAAAATCATCACAAAATCAAAACCCTTAATAAAGTTGCGCAAATAGACATTTCTTATGTAATTTTTCCTTGGAAAATGATTGACATAAACTTTAGAACGCTAGCATGAACCGTTCTCGAGATATTGCACATTTTTCAAATAAATTTATCAAAAAATCCCATAAATTAAAAACAATTATTAACTTTTAAGAAACATGTTCACTTGTCATATGTAATATCATGCGATAAATTTGGTGATATGATTCTCGTGGATCTAACTCGTTCCTTTCACGAGAAAAGATACTTTGAGTAATACTTTTGTATTTGAACGCCAATAGTCATTTATCTGCTATAAGAATAACTTATTTCTTCGTCCATAACGCTTGGCGAAATTTTGGCGACGAATTTAGCGGAATGTCGCCAACTTGGCGACATTTTTAATTGTTGCCAAATTAACGAAAATCTCACCAAATGGATAAAAATGACGCTAAATCAATGAAAATGACGACTCATTGAAGAAAATTCAATATCTTGGGAAGAATATAAATATCTAGTATAACATTTTTTTTAACTGTAAAAGTAGTAAATTAATTGCATTATGTAGGAAAAGTCATGTGCTGCCCACATCAGATTTTTTTACTTTTAAGAAGCAAGTACTTTTAAGAAGCAAATTAGAGCACATGTCAATATAAGCACTAGTGTAATTTTTCCGTATAGGAATGGGTTTCTCAGCAATAAACTTCATGTAATGACGGTTATTACTTTTTGTCATTCCATTTAGACTAAAAAGAAAAACAAATCTTTGATCCCGGTCAAATCCGAGCTTATGCCAATGCCTTTCACCTTTGCTTATAATTTGAAAATCCATCATGTTAAGAAATTTAACGACCAACTTAAACAGCATCTGAAGTAAAACACGTGAGCAGGCAATGAAGATGTATGAATGAACAGCACTTCTGCTTGCAATTTTCGAGTGCAGCATTACTGATATCAATTATTAATGCTCGCATAATTTTATCCTTATCTGTCTCTCTGTCAACTTTTTTGCTCATCATAAAATAATGAATTGCTCTTATGCCGTTTAATTTTTCATAGAATTTTTAGAATTTTTCTTCATTTTTCATTAGAGTTCATCTTGATCTTCAAGATATGAATGAAATTGTAAATAAAGATCCGTAGCACAAGTATTGAAGAAGAAAATTGATATCAAAATGGACATTGCATGCAGGACCGGGGCGAGATTCTCCGGGCCGGGAAGGAGGGGGCGAAACTCACGGGCCCCTATTACTTTCCTTATATACATAATGTATAAGGAAAGTATTGTGACGGAGTCGAAAATTCGAATTCGAGTTTTCGACGGGAGAGCACGTTTCAAGCATCCTTGATCACGAATCAAACATTTTTGAAGTGATGTCTGTGTGTGTGTGTGTGTCAGTGAGTCTGTGGAAACGATAACTAACGAACGAATGGATTATGAATTTTTTAATTTATGAATTTTTTCTAAATTCATTTAAATTCATTCGAACGAAATTTGGTACAAAAATCACAATCCGTGAACACTGGAAGCCTTTTGTTTTTATACGCAATCGAATGTTCAGAACCCCCTTAAATTTTCGAGTGAAATTTTGAAAAAATCGTCAAAAAATCAAAACCGCTAATAAAGTTAAGTAAATAGACATTTCTTATGTAATTTAATTAGAAAACGATTGACATAAATTTTAGAACGCTAACATGAACCGTTCTCGAGATATTGCACATTTTTCGAAAAAAATATCAAAAAGTCATATAAAATAAAAAGAAAATATTTCCTATTGAGAAGCATGTTCACTTTTCATATGTAATACCATGCGATAAATTTGGTGACATCATTCTCATGGATCTAGCTCGTTCCATTCATGAGAAAAGATACATTGAGTAATACTTTTGTATTTGAACGCAAATAGTCATTAATCTGCTATTAGAATTACTTATTTCTACGTCCGTAAAGCTTGGCGAGATTTTGGCCTCGAATTTGGCGGAATGTCTTTTTGAAACGTTATCAAATTAACGAAAATCTCGCCAAATGGATTAAAATGACGCTAAATCCATAAAAAGGACGACTAATTGTCGAAAATTCAATATCTTGGAAAGAATATAAGTATCTACTATAAGAAAAACTTATTTTTTTTTACTGTAAAAGTAGTAAATTCATTGCATTGTATAAGGAAAGTCATGTGTTGCCCACATCAGATTTTTTTTTTTTCAACAGGCCTGATTGTATGTTCTGAGTTTGGGATTGATATTCTAGACAATTTATCCACTTTGTATTTAATATGGGTCAAATCCACGTTAAATAGCATGCACGTAAATTAAATAGCATATATATTATTTAAATAACATGGCATTAGCAGGGAGAATTGAAAATAAAGTTCAAACGCAGAATGGCTTTGCAATAGAGATGGACAATCGCGCATGCGTGAGAGTGTCACCAGATTCAACGATCACCAAATAGTCCATCAATTCGACCAGAACAGCACTAAAAGCTTGCATTCTATTAATATAATGGTAAATCTGCCTACTTTACATAATATTAGTACTGAAACGCAATATAATATCCACGAGAAAATATTTATGGGATAATGTGAATATTTCTTAAAATTTTCGAAGCAATTTGTGAATTTTAACTTCACTTAAAAAGTGTTTGAAAAATCAGGTCCCATATAGGGTTCAATGTATTTCACTTTTTCAACCCGGGTTCAATCCAAAACTAATTGGGTGATATTATTCATTTACATTCCCATATGTTCCACGACCACCTCAAAAACATACTAAAATTTCATTCTGATAAAGTCATTTTTACGGCAGTTATCGTACGAAAGGACGGACAGACAGAATGAACAAAGTCATAAACACTTTTCAACTATGTTGAAAAGTGTTAAAAAAAGTCTGATCTGGGAAGTTCATGACTTTCCTTATATAATGCAATGAATTTACTTTTCTCACAATGAAGAAATGATGTATAAGATCTACGAATCGATGTCTTTAATGTTGAATTTTACATTTGGCGTTTTTCTCGATGACGACATGTCAAACTATTTTAAAATACCCAATTAACTTATATTTCAAGCAACTCCAAATTGACAGTTATCAATATTGTCAGGATCCGCAATAAGCAATATACCAAAATACTTAATTCGTTCATTGTACTAAAATACTTAATTCAATACTTAATTCATCCATTTAAATAATTTAATTCATCCATTTGACGTCATATTTATTAACTTAGAATCAATTTTAACGATAGTTTCGCCAATCTGGGACGAAATATCACCGAGTTGGCAACAATTCGCTAAACCAGTTGCGAATTTAACCAAATTTACCTCCAAGCGTTACAGAAAGAACATTTCTTATATATAAATGACTGTTGACGAATTGTTACGCGTTAAAATTCGATAAATGTCAATGTTTAAATCATGAATTCGAAGATAAAGGAGGAAGAAAGTCTGTCTAACTCCATGGTTTAAATATTCAAAGTCTGACTTTCTAAATTGGGAAAACCTCTCAATATTAACTTTCCTATTGAACTAAATCATGGAGGTGGTTGGTGTCATTCAGTGGGATTTCATCCCTGGCATGACTTACTTTATTTTATTAACATGGCTCTGTTCATGGACGTCACTAAGGGAAGGTGTGCACAGCACAATTAAAACTCTCCGCGCAGGTTATTCACGTCTGAAAATTGCCACTTCAAAATTACCAAACAGTTTTTAATTGTAATAATGGAAAATTTGCTGTGTTTTGGCAACAACTCTCCTGGTCCGTGGCGTCACGAATGACGAAATGCTAAACTCAGCGATATTAGGCTGACAACTTTTTGATTGGTTACCGGGCTGATGACCCAACCTTATATTATTAAAGAACCTTGATCTCATCTCTAACTCCATGATCTCAATACGAGTTTAGTTTCTTCAGGCATAAATGTCTAATGATAATGCAACTGCATCATGGCAACGCTTTTGATCTGAGATATAAACTCTTTATTTCACCTTAATGGATTACAAAGACTATTGAGTGTTGTATGTCATTATATAGGATACTTTGAAATTTATTCTCATAAAAGGGAAAAACATTTAATTATGCGTAGCAAAGGATGTCATTTACCATTTCATATAAAAACACTTTTGTACGGCAACGGTAAAAATGCTTTTATACGATTGGCAACTTTAACGTATGTACTTTGAGACCGTTTGTTAGCTCCTGATATTTGCTTATCACGGTGAGTCACTTTAGTGTATTGTTTTAATTTTTAATCTTTAATCGCCGCAGCCGGGGAGACAATTCATTAGGTTTATAGCTTTGTAGCTAAAAGACAACAGTTCCTATGAATATGTGATGAATTAGGAACATATATAAAATATTTACACAATTATGGGACATTCATACTTTTGTGACACATAAACACTTGTGACATATAAACGTTTGTGACATTACTTGTGACATATAAATGCTTGCGACATTACTTCTGACATATAAACGCTTGTGACATATAAACATTTGTGACACATAAACACTTTTAAATACTTGTGAAATATAAATACTTATGAAAATAATTAAAATAGTATTGCATTGAAAAATATATATATATATATATATATATATATATATATGTATATATATATCATATATATATGCAACTTTTATTGTCAGAATTGAGTTGGAACACCATAAAACAAATTAAACCAAATCAAATCAATAATGTATTACTTTGGCACAGAATGTTACATTCTAGTATTATTTCACTTTGGCACGATCAGAAACACTCTAGTGTTTCTTTAAGAGCATGAATGTATCACTTTATCCCATTTTCTATTTTATAACTATCAGTATACCTGTCCTTCCTACCAAATGTATACTATATGACTACCAAATGTATACTATATAACTATCAAATGTATACTATACACCTTCCTACCAAATGTATACTATATACCTTCCTACCAAATGTATACTATATAAAAACACTTAAAATTCACAATAATGCGCAAATTCATATAGTATTCAAAGTGACATTGTTATTCAAAACATTCTATTAAAATATTTAACTAATGTTCCTAAAATGGGGTTTAAGAATCTCTGTTCTCGCTATATACAAAATTATCTTCACAGGCAGATCTGAAGAATAAAACATCCCCTGATATTGTTTGTAAACAAATTTACAAAAAATATGAAATTCAACCAATATCTGCTGAAATAGAAATCTCTAACGTTGTATTAGAAGATCTGTTCTACTTATATTCTCGTGGATTAGAAGATCTGTTCTACTTATATTCTCGTGGATTAGAAGATATACACATACTACTTATATTTTCGTAGATTAGAAGATTATACCTGTGTATTGTAATACCCGTAATACAATATATGGATTTGAAAAATCTTGCACCAAAATAAAACAGATAACGAAGGAACAGCTGACGTGAAAATATCAATAATCCCCGTAATCTTTAACCCAAAAGCCGTAATGGATATAATCCAGGAAAAATGCAACTCCGGTAAAATTTATTTACATACATTTCTTTATTATTTAAATAGAAAAATATCTAATAAAAACCGTTTTGTGTATAAACTCATTGGGTTTAATTTCGTTGCTTAACAACAAATTTTTTTTAAAAAATAAATTTACGGAAAAAGTATTGTCTGCCTAATACTATTTTATGGGAGAATTAATTTTGCATTTATCATTAATATATCAATAACCCCTGGTCCAACAAACTCAAAACATGGACTACATTTTAAGTGGGGCTATTTCAAGCCCCACTTAAAGTTTGACATAATGAGACAAACATACGCACAAACAAACATGCAGACAAATTTTCAAATTTATATAGATAACATTTTAAAATTTGACAATCCCTGCTCTATTTAAGATATATATAAAAAAAATGAAACTAAAAGATTTAAATCTGAAGATATAACCCATATATACACATCTTAGACACATTACATTTCTACTTTCCCTGCATGCATAATATAATGTATAGGTAAACTATTGTGACGAGGTCGAAAAATTCAAATTCGAGTTTTCGACGGTAGAGTACGTTTTAAGGATACCTACACCGGAATCGAACGTTTTTGATGTGACATCATAAAAAATGCTCACTTCCCATATGCAATATTATGCAACAAATCTGTTAGCACCATTCTCGTGAATCTAGCTTGTTCTATTCACGTGAGAAAATACTTTTTGGGATAGATTTATATTTTGACGTCCAAGAATTCTCCAGTTATTTATTTCACGGGATGTTAAATGAATGCATTTTTATGCAGATTTTGCACGTGAAAATAAGAGAAAGAATAAGTCATTATGTGTGGACTTCCATTCATAATTCGCCAAATTTCAATTTGCGTGGCGTTAATTCAAGACAAAATTAACTAGAGTGCGACTCAACTCGACAATTATCATACCAGAATTAATTTTTTTAAATAATTTAATAATTTTTTATTTATGTAATTAAATCGGTATCTTGGATCCAAATGATTACAGCTATAGCATGTTGCCATTCACTTTAAAGGGCTTGAAAAAATCTTCTGATTGATACCATGCTTGACAATGTATTCTCTCCCCCCCCCCCCCTCCAAGGGCGGCTAATGATGTCGCAAACAAAAAAAATCTGATGTGGACAGCAAATGATTTTCATTATATAATGCAATGAATTTACTACTTTTACAATAAAAAAAATCTGATGTGGACAGCACATGACTTTCCCTGCAGACTTATATCCACGTTCTCTTTATTTTAATTAAATTTATTTCACTCTTATTCAATTTTCGTTCTCATTCGGTAACCGGGCTTATTTTGAAAGGTGGCATAGGGAAAGTACGAAAAACTAAAATATCTCGAGAACGGCTAGTCCTAGTGTAATGGGGTTGGTCTTATTCTTTTCGTCGTTAAACATTACGTATTAAACGGGCATTTAATGAATATATCTTAGTATACCTAGTTCTTTAGTTTAGATTTTGAAGATTTTTGCGGGCCGTTTTGCAAAAAAAGGCAGGTTATTTTTTTCCGAATCGTACCAAAATCTAATCAGCACCAGAGTGACCTATACGTGACTTATCTACCGAATTTTGTGAAATTCGGTCCATTAGTTTTTCAGCTAGAGTGGATACAAGCTTTTGCGGGCCATTTCGCAAAAAAAGGCGGGTTCTTTTATTCCGAATCGTATCCAAAACTAATCAGCACTAGCCCCGCCCACAAGTGACTTACCTACCAAATTTTGTGAAATTCGGTCCATTAGTTTTTTAGTTACAGTGGATACAAAATCTGCACAGACAGACAGACACACAGACAGACAGACACACAGACAGACAGACAGACAGACACACAGACAGACAGACAGACAGACACACGCACAGACGTCACGCTAAAAATGGTTTTTTCGTATTCTAGAGGTCTCGAAACGTGTAGATCCGTCGAAAACTCGAGTTGTGATTTTCGGTATGATTCCAATACTTTCCCTATACATTACCATGTATTGCAGGGAAAGTAAAAAAGGTTATTCTTATAATAGGTACTTATATTCTTTCCAAGATATTGAATTTTCGTCAATTAGTTTTCATTTTGATTGATTTAGCGTCATTTTTATCCATTTGGAGAGATTTTCGTTAATTTGGCAACATTTGAAAAAGTCGTCAAATTGGCGACATTCCGATAAATTCGTCTCCAAAATCTCACCTAGCGTTGTGGATGGAGAAACAAGTTATTCTTATTGGTATTCAAATACAAAAGTTATACTCAAAGTATCTTTTCTCATGAATGGAACGAGCTAGATCCACGAGAATCATGCTACCAAATTTATCGTATGATATTACATATGAAAAGCGAACATCTTTCTCTGTAGTTAATATATTTTTTTTAATTTCTGAGATTTTTTGATAAATTTGTTTGAAAAATGTGCAATATTTCAAGAACGGTTCATGCAAGTGTTCTAAAGTTCATGTCAATCATTTTCTAAGAAAAAATTACTTAAGGAATGTTTGTTGGCGTAACTTGATTAAAGGTTTTGATTTTTTGATGATTTTTTCAAAATTTTACTCGAAAATTTAGGGGGGTTCTGAACATTCGATTGTGTTTAAAAACAATGGACTTCCAGTATTCACGGATTGTAATTATTTTTGTACCAAATTTCATTCGAATCACTTCATTCGTTCGGGAGATATCGTCTCCATACACACACCACCCCAAAAATGTCCGATTCGTGATCACGAATGCTTGAACCATGCTCTCCCGTCGAAAACTCTAAATCGAATTTTCGACCCCGTTTCAATACTTTCCTTACACATTATAATACTTAAATAAGGAAAGTAAAAATTTGTATCGCATCTATATTTCACAACAATTGAGCCATAAATAAACCCTTTTATGCATGATTGTACCAAATTTTATCCTACTGCGATGCTAATGAAATATACAATTTAGAATAAAATTTAAAGTTTTCGCTCGGATTATTTTTTTTTATCAAGTTCTAGATTTTTCGATAAGAAAGCCAGATATAAAGTTCTGCGAAAATCCATTAATATTTGTGACTGCTATTGTGTGCACAAGAAATCGACCACAGACAGAAATATAAGCGGAAGGATACCATCCCAAAAATAGTCAAAACGTGTTCAGAAGGTCTTAAAACATATATTGGCATAACAATCTCGAAATCGAAAATTTTGGGGAATACAATACTTTATCAATATCACATATGAGAAAGAGCCACTCCGGTGGCCGAGCGGTTAGGGGCATGCGTTTCTGTCTGATTGCCGGGTTGCGGGTTCGAATCTCGCCAGCGGGCATGGATGTTGTCATGTCGATGCCAAGTCAGACTTCCGCCCTTCGGGGAGCATCTATAAAAGTGAAACTGCAAATCTTCTGCCCTTCGCCATGGGATACCCTGGAGTTCTTATGGACGTCACCACACCTTCACCACTTGGGAATTAGTAATGAACGAACATATGAGAAAGTAAATATTTTGCTGGATATTGTGCATCATAATATTGCTATGAATTATAAATCATCATAATATTGCTATGGATCATAAATCATCATAATATTTCTATGAATCATAAATCATCATAATATTGCTATGAATAATAAATCATCATAATATTGCATTGTGTAGTGAAGGTTCACAAGCACTACCCAACGCAGGGTTTTAGAGCTAGAATCTGTTCCACTATGTTCTTCAGTAGTCATTGACGATAATTAATCTTTGCCATTTTATTTTGGGAAGCAATTTATTTTGCTTTCCAGGTTTCGAAGTTGTGACTTGTTATGTGCTCATAATATAGTGTATAGTTGATATACTTGTTTCTTGTGGAATATGACCAGATAACCCATCAAGCTACGAAATTGGATAACTCAGCATCGTTAACATCAGTGGTACAGACCACGTGAAAAGACCTCAATATATTATGTGGGTGGACAGATAGGAAATTATCAGCTACCCACAGTAAGTGGCTGCAAAGTTATCGATGTCAAATTGAAGGTGATACACTAACTGGGACCAACCACATTATTATTTTCCTGCCTCTGACAACGCATATTTACTTTCCTTGCAATACATGGTAATGCATAGGGAAAGTATTGACCTCAAGTATTCTAAGTCTCAAAGATTTAGAATATGTATGCTTCTACACGTATTCTATGAATGCGTGTAGAAGAATACGCTAAAATAGAATTAGCGTAGAAAAGTAGCGAAGAATACGAAAAAACTATTTTTAGCATGACGTCTTTGTGTGTATGTGTGTTATGTTTGTATGTCTGTCTGTGCAATGTATGTATCCAGTCTAACTCAAAAACTAATGGATCACATTTCATAAAATTTGGTTGATAAGTCGCTTGTGTGCTGCCCTGGTGCTGATTAGTTTTTGGTACGATTCGGTATAAAAGAACCCGCCTTTTTTTGCAAAATGGACCCCAATAATTGCCTGTATTCACTCTAGCTGTAAAACTAATTGATCAAATTTTACAAAATTAGGTTCATAAGTCGCTTGTGGGTTACTCTGGTTCTGATTTGATTTTGGTATGATTCGGAAAAAAAATAATCTGGCTTTTTTGAGAAATGGGTAGAAAAAATCCTCAAAATAAAAAATAAAAACTACTTGTGCTCAAATATATCATTTAAATGCTCGTTTTATACGTAATGTTTAACGATAAAAGAATAAGACCAACCTCATTACACTAGGACTAGCCGTTTATGAGATATTTCAGTTTCTTCGCATTTTCGCTACGCCACCTTTAAAATAAGTCCAGTTACCAAATGACAACGAAAATTAAATTAAAAGTGCAAATTCAGTGTCATTTAAAACAATTATGGCTGTTATTTTGTGTAATTAAACTCAATTCAATAAGTTATTGAAGAAATAAAGAGAACATGGATATGAGTCTGCAGGAAAATCATGTGCCGCCTGTATCAGATTTTTACTTTCCCTGCAATACATGGTAATGTATAGGGAAAGTATATTGGAATCATGTCGAAAATCGAGTTTTCGACGGATCTATACGTTTCGAGACCTCTAGAATACGAAAAAAACTATTTTTAGCGTGACGTCTGTCTGTGTGTCTGTCTGTCTGTCTGTGTGTCTGTCTGTCTGTGCAGATTTTGTATCCACTCTAACTAAAAAACTAATTGACCGAATTTCATAAAATTTAGTAGGTAAGTCACTTGTGCACGAATCTGGTGCTGATTGGTTTTGGGTATGACTCGGGTTAAAAGAACCTGCCTTTTTGTGCGAAATGGCCCGCAAAAGTTTGTATCCACTCTAACTGAAAAACTAATTCCGCCTTCTGGGTCCTCGATAAATGAGAAGCTGCACCCTTCAGACCTTAGTCAGTGATGCTTGCATGTATTAATAAACTTTGTATTATTGTCTTGTGTGTTATTCTCTCTCTGTCCTTCTTCTGGTGTCACTGGACCTGTATTCGTGCTCTGCAGAAACAGGGGTCATATGCAACAACAACAACAACAAAATTTGATAGATAAGTTACTTGTGGGATACTCTGGTGCTGATTAGATTTTGGTACAATTTGGAAAAGAACAACTTGCCTTTTTTTTACGAAATGGCGCGCAAAAATCACCAAAATCTAAAAAAAAAAACCACTACGTATGCTAAAATATATCAATTAAATTCCTGTTTTATACGCAATTTTTGACGAGGAAAAGAATATAACACACTCCATTATACTTTAGGACTAACCGTTCTCAAAGTATTTGAGATTTCTTGCATTTTTGTTACGCCGCTATCAGAAAAATATCCAATTACCAAATAAAAAAGAATATTGAATTAAAAATGCAAATTTTGTGTTATTTAGTGCAATTAAACTCAATCTAATGAATTATCGAAGAAATAAAGAAAATATGAATTTGAGTCTGCAGGGAAAGTTATATGCTGCATAGCATAATGTATAAAGAAAGTATTGTGACAGGGTCGAAGATTCGAAATCGAGTTTTCAACGAGAAAGTACGTTTCAAGCAAGCCGGGGCACGAATCGAGCGTTTTTGACGAAATGTTTGTGTGTGTGTTTGTCCATGAGTCTGCGGAGACGATATCTCATGAATGAATGGAGCGATTCAAACGAAATTTGATATAGTAATTACAATTAGTAAATACTGGAAGCCTATTGTTTTTAAACGCAATAGAATGTTCGGAAGACTCGCCATATTTTCGAATGAAATTTTTGAAACATGATCAAAAAATCAAAACCTTCATTAAAGTTACGTAAATAATTATGTCTTATGTAATTTTTCATTAAAAAACGATTGATATAAACTTTAGAACACTAGCATAACCCGTTACCGAAATGTTGAGCATTTTTTCAGTCTAACTTATGAATAAAATCACATAAAATTTAAAAAATCTGATGTGGGCAGCACATAACTTTCTCTGCAGACTCATATTCACGCTCTCTTTAGTTCTTCAATAATTCATTAAATTGAGTTTAATTGCACAAAATAATAACCATAATTATTTTATATTATACTGAATTTGCACTTTTAATTCAATTTTCGTTTTGAGCCTTGAATGTGTACATTCATGGACTTTTCCTAACAAAGTCGATGATGGGATGTGTTAAGACTTTTCTGGGTATACTGTATAAACAGTTTTACTTAATTGACCTTATATTAATTTTATATATCAACGTTTATTATATGTTAATTTTAAATATGCGTATAAGTAAAGCTCTAAAATTTTCATTTTGTAGCACTAGTTCTGGTGGTATTGAGAATGAAAATATTTGTTTTTTCTTAAATGTATCAAAAAATGCATCAAAATGTGCAGGGAAAGTCATGTGCTGCTTACATCCGACATTTATTCATATTTTCGAGTAGGATCCATGCCTTCGAGTAGGTGTTAAATTCTCCACTTGAATTCAGTGAAATTTCGAGTTCAAATAAAATGTCAGGTTATACTTGCTTAATCCTAAACCTCATTCAAATCAAACAATTGCTACCTAAACTTTTACGATATTTTCATATAACCACATGACTTACGCCCAGGGTGCTCTTAAACCTCATTCGTATCCCCCCTCTACCCTCCCCCCACATCACAACTCCTATCCCTTTTCTCAAAAAGGAAATAGAACTTAAGGGGGGGGGAGTGAAAAAAAAGTAAAAAATCAAAGAAGGTTCTGAAATTTCCTCGAAGTAGAAGTAGAAGTCACATCCAAAGGCAGACGAGATGACGTTCCCGAATTCTGAATAATTCATGAGGCGGGCGCAAGAAGTCGTTTGGCGCCCCCTGTCAACAGAATGAAAGGGGGGAGGGGGGAAGAGAGAATTTTCAGGATAAGAATGGCTGGAGAAATCCGACTCCGGATTTTCGGAAAACGCCATCTTTTTTGTTTTCCCCCTGAAGTCTGTAAGTCTGTTTTGGCGAGCATACGACGAATGTTCTGCTGGAGCTTTTGCCGGTGTTTTGATATGGATGTGAGAAGGAAAAATGAATTTCACAATAATGTAAAAACAGACGATATGGAATTATTAGTGAAATAAATATGAGATGTGTCAATTTTAAAATTATGTTATTTTAATTAAGTTTAAGGTATAGAAGCCTATCGGGTGTAATATTAAGATCATAAGTTCATTATTAACAATAGTGTATTGTATGATGGTATAATGTTTTTGGAATTTGTCATTTAAATGCTTAAAAACTGGATTTTGATTTTGTTTTTCTAAATAAGTAAAGCACTTAAAGATAGTTTCTTCAAATTCTCGACACAAACCGTTATGTAAAATTAAGATCATAAGTTAATTATTCCTAACAATGGTGTATGATGGTATAATGTTTTTGGAATTTGTTATTTAAATTTTTAAAGTCTCGATTTTATGCGATTAACTTGATTCTAAATAAATAAAGCACTTAAAGATATTTTCTTGTAATTTTCGACACAAACCGTTCTGTAACATAAAGATCATAAGTTAATTATTCGTAAAAAATGATGTATGATGGTATAATGTTTTTGGAATTTGTCATTTAAATGCTTAAAAACTGGATTTTGATTTTATTTCCCTAAATAAATAAAGCACTTAAAATAATTTCTTCAAATTTTCGACACAAACCGTACTGTGAAATTAAGATCATTATTTAATTACTCGTAACCATGGTGTATGATGGTATAATGTTTTTGGAATTTGTTACTTAAATATTTAAAGTCTCAATTTTATGAGATTAACTTGATTTCATTTCCCTAAATAAGTAAAGCCAAAGATAGTTTTTTAAATTTTCGACTCAAATCGTTCTGTGAAATTAAGACCATAAGTTAATCATTCGTAACAATGGTGTATGACGGTATAATATTTTTGGAATTTGCCATTTAAATGTTTAAAGTCTTGATTTTATGCGATTAACTTGATTTAATTTTTCTAAATAAGTAAAGCACTTAAAGGTAGAATATTTTGAAATTTTCGACCCAAACCGTCCGACCTAATTTAAGGTGTAAAGTAAATTTTTGAAACTGAATCAGACAAAAGTTAAACGACCTTCTATACATTTCAGGTCTAACACAGTCTTCTTTAAATTGGAGGCCAGATTTATAATATGACTGGCTTCGTTGGTTACAACAGCGAGTCATAAAATTGCGTCTTCTACTGCAATTATCGGCCATCCCGTGCTGAAGAACGCAAACCGGTTAACCGCTGCTGATATGTGTAATCGGGGTGATATTCCTTAATTTAGTCATCTAGTGAGATTGGAACATATTAAATGTTCTTGAAGGATGTAAGAGGGGGGAGGGGGGGGGGAGGGGACCGTGGACCTAAATGTCCCATTTTGCAAGACCCTTCCAAACGCATGAAAAGTATATATTATTTTAAAAACCATAAGCATTCGTCTATTAATCGCATGGATTTCGTTAAAAATTTGTTCGAAAGAGAATTTTTCAGTTTTTCTGATGGTGTGAAGATGAAAATACTATGATATTATTTTCGACCGTTAAGGAATTGATTTGAGTTATTATCGCCCAAAATTGTTGTAAATCGGGATAAAACATAAAATAACTAGAAAATCTGATGTGGGCAACACATGACTTTCCTTATATAATGCAATGAATTTACTACTTTTACAATAAAAAAATAGGTTTTCCTTACAGTAGATACTAATATTCTTTCCAAGATATTGAATTTTCGACAATTAGTCGACATTTTCATTGATATAGCATCATTTTTATCCATTTGGCGAGATTTTCGTTAATTTGGCAACATTTCAAAAAGTCGCCAAGTGGGCGACATTCCGCCAAATTCGTCGCCAAAATCTCGCCAAGCGTTATAGACGAAGAAATAAGTTATTCTTACAACAGATAAATGACTATTGGCGTTCAAATACAAAAGTATTACTTAAAGTATCTTTTTTCATGAATGAAACGAGCTAGATCCACGAAAATGATGTCACCCAAATTATCGCATGGTATGACATATGAAAAGTGAACATGTTTCTCAATACGATATATACATTTTTTTTTAAATTTTATGACTTTTTGATAATTTTTTTGAAAAATGTACAATATCTCGAGAACGGTTCATGTTAGCGTTCTAAAATTTATGTTAATCGTTTTCTAATGAAAAATTACATAAGAAATGTCTATTTGCGTAACTTTATTAGCGGTTTTCATTTTTTGACGATTTTTTCAAAATTTCATTCGAAAATTTAGGGGGTTCTGAACATTCGATTGCGTATAAAAACAATAAGCTTCCAGTGTTTAAGGATTGTGATTTTTGTACCAAATTTTGTTCGAATCGGTCCATTCGTTCGTCAGTTGTCGTCTCCACAGACTCACTGACACACACACACACAGACATCACTTCAAAAATGTTTGATTCGTGATCAGGGATGCTTGGAACGTGCTCTCCCGTCAAAAACTCGAATTCGAATTTTCGACCCCGTCACAATACTTTCCTTATACATTATGTATATAAGGAAAGTAAAAAGTAATTCGAAATTTGAAAAATCTGATTTGGGTAGCACAAGACTCAAATTCATTTTTTCTTTATTTCTTTAATAATTCATTAAATTGAGTTTAATTGCACAAAATAACACTAAATTTGCATTTTTAATTCAATTTCTTTTATTTGGTAATTGGGACATTTCCCAAATGCGGCATATCAAAAATGCAAAAAATCTCAAATATCTCGAGAACGGTTAGTCCTAGAGTAATAGAGTTGTTTTTATTATTTTACTCGACAGAAATTACGTATAAAACAAGCATTTAATTGATACATTTGAACATACATAGTCTTTTTTTCGATTTTTGCGATTTTTGCTAGCCATTTCGTAAAAAAAGGCAGGTTGTTCTTTTCCAAATTGTACCAAAATCTTATCAGCACCAGAGTATCTCACAAGTATTTTACCTACCAAATTTTGTGAAATTTTGTCAATTAGTATTTCAGCTAGAGTAGATACATGAGATATTTGCGGCCATTCCGCAAAAAAAGGCGTGTTCCTTTTTTCCGAATCGAACCAAAAACTAATCAGCACCAAGGTCACACCCAAGTAACTTACTTGCTAAATTTTATGAAATTCGATCCATTAGTTTTTGAGTTTGAGTGGATACATACATTGCACAGACTGACAGACCCACACACAGACGTCACACTGAAAATAGTTTTTTCGTATTCCAGAGGTCCTAAAACGTGTAGATCCATCGAAAACTCGAGTTGCAATTTTCGGTATGATGCCAATACTTTCCCTATACATTACCATGTATTGGAAGGAAAATGAAGAAAATAACGCTTAGGAGCACCTATTCGGGTCCTGAAGTACCTATGTACCATATTTTATGGCCGTACGACACTTATACAGACACCCCCCCCATACATACACACAAACATTTTCCTTTATTATGTAATCCTTTCCTTTATTATGTATTTCCTTTATTATGTTTCCCTTATTACTTTCCCTGCAATACATGGTAATGTATAGGGAAAGTATTGGAATCATGTCGAAAATCGCAACTCGAGTTTTCGACGGATCTACACGTTTCAAGACCTCTAGAATACGAAAAAACCATTTTTAGCGTGACGTCTGTATGTGTGTCTGTCTGTGCAGATTTTGTATCCACTGTAACTAAAAAACTAATCGACCGAATTTCAAAAAATTTGGTAGGTAAGTCACTTGTGGGCGAGTCTGGTTCTGATTAGTTTTGGGTATGATTCGGGATAAAAGAACCCGCCTTTTTTTGCGAAATGGCCCGCAAAAGTTTGTATCCACTCTAACTGAAAAACTAATGGACCGAATTTCGCAACATTCGGTAGATGAGTCACTTGTGGGTCACCCTGGTGCTGTTTAGATTTTGGTATGATTCGGAAAAAAATAACCCGCCTTTTTTTGCAAAATGGCCCGCAAAAATCGTCAAAATCTATACTAAAGAACTACGTATGCTCAAATATATCCATTAAATGCTTGTTTAATACGTAATTTTTAACGAAGAAAAGAATAAGATCAACCCCATTACACTACGACCAGCCGTTCTCGAGATATTTTAGTTTTTCATATTTTCTCTACGCCACCTTTGAAAATAAGTACGGTTACCGAAGGAGAAAGAAAATTGAATTAAAAGTGAAATAAATTTAATTAAAATAAAGAGAACGTGGATATAAGTCTGCAGGGAAAGTCATGTGCTGCCCACATCAGATTTTTTATTTATTTTGCACCAAACGGATTTTGCAAGCATCCAGATTTAGTATTTTATTCCCCAGTAATATATATTTATTCACACTGTATTGCCATTTCCATTTAGTCATTAAAACTTACAACACTTCCTCACATTTCCAAATTCAAACCTCCAATAACCATTACACCTCACAGTGGCATCCTTGCAACATTTCCATTGATATTACTCGCCACCCATTGTGGTCAGCTGCTCACGCAACCCTACTGATTCTCCGCCCCTCGGCATCCCTCAGAAGGGACTGCGAGGGTGCAGAAAGGGTTGCCTCTCAACACATTATCGTCTGCCGACCGTAAAAGCCCCATTTGCCTATGTGGGGGAGTACATCCTCGCTAAAGGTGTTCCACTAAGCCTCGAAATCGAATACTGCGAGCTGCGGTCAATTGGCGGGGTTTTCCGCAGTAGGCAGATTCCCTTCTCCTTTATCAAAGGGATGGGGCTTTTCCGGAATGAGTTTTATGTGCCCTTTGACGCCAATCAATAAGAGAAATAAGGGCATTATTCCGGAAATGTATGTTCCGGAAGGGGATTTATTAGGCAATGGTATCCCTGCTCTAACAGATGTGGTCATGCTACCAGAAAAAAGATGGCCATTAGTAGAACATCTCGCCGTATCTACATACTGCCTATCTAAACTCTTTACTTTTCTTGCATGGCAAGGTAGAAGGAAAGTTTTGAATAGATTCGAACATTTTAACTCAACTTTACGCGTTTCAAACAATAAACTATTTTCGTCATTGTGTCTGTATGTGTATGTCGTGTAAGCGTTCCCTCTAACTTAAGAATTAAATCAACCAAATTTCTTGAAATTTGGCGGTCAAGCCATCTATGCGTTTTTATGATGCTGATTGGACTTTGTGATAATTAAAAAAAAAAATAGCTTTTTTTTTCCAATCTTCAAAAATCGACAAAACAGAAATCATAACAATTCAAATTTGTTTTTCAGTTATTAAATGTGGAAGCCCCATTTTGAGCGACTTTCGAACGAATCGGTTCATTAGCGAATGAAAAATGGTCTATTTCGTCATACTTCTTCGGGATGCTTCTTGATTTTTTCATTCAGTTAGGGCTGCTCGCACTCACACGGGTACGATGGGTTCCTGTCTCATGGCTTAAGGAAATGCTTGATTTCCTATTTCTTTCTCTTCAATTCTTCCTTTTTACTTTCCCTGCAATACATGGTAATATGTAGGGAAAGTATTGGCATCATAGCGAAAATCACAATTCAAGTTTTCGACGGATCTACACGTTTCGAGAACTCTAGAATACGAAAAAACTATTTTTAGCGTGACGTCTCTGTGTGTGTGTGTGCAATGTATGTATCCACTCTAACTCAAAAACTAGTGAACCGAATTTCATAAAATTTGGTAGGTAAGTCACTTGGGTGCGACTTTGGTGCTGATTAGTTTTCAGTACGATTCGGGATAAAATAACTCTCATTTTTTTTGCGAAATGGTCCGCAAAAATTGTCTGTATCCACTCTAGCCTAAAAATTAATGGACCGAATTTCACAAAATTCGGTAGATAAGTCGTTTGTGGGTCACCCTGGTGTTGATTAGATTTTGGTACGATTCGGAAAATAATAACCTGCCTTTTTTGCAAAATGGCCCGAAAACATTGTCAAAATTTAAAATAAAAAACTACATACGCTCAAATATATCCATTAAATGCTTGTTTTATACGTAATTTTTAAAGAAGAAAAGAATAAGACTAACCCCATTACACTAGGATTAGTCGTTCTCAAGATATTTTAGTTTTTTCGTATTTTCTCTACGCCATCTTTGAAAATAAGACCAGTTGTCAAATGAGAAAGAAAAGTGAATTAAATTTAATTAAAATAAAGAGAACGTGGATTTAAGTCTGCGGGGAAAGTTATGTGTTGCCCATATCAGATTTTTTAATGCTTGTAGTCTGTGCATTGGCATTTATAGTAACTTACTATTGCCAATCCAGAAACAAGCAAGTGTTTGGGTTAATTAGTGTTAGATGCTCAGACCTGAAGAAGAGTCTATTCTAATTAATCGTCAAAATTAAGTCAGTGCTGTTCATTTCGTTTTTCGACATTGTGGCCGTAGTTTAACTGCTTTGGTGATTTTAATATTTCGTAATTACTTGAATTGGTTAATATATCTTTCTAATATATATATATATATATATATATATATATATATATATATATACACATATGTGCGTGTGTAATATATATATTACACACTTTTTAATATGTATATACTAGCAGCGATTACCCGGCGTTGCTCGGGATTTAATATGCGAAAATTATGATAAAAATTACACTAGAACATATAGAGTCGTGAATCTTATACATTGTTTTTTCACTGTGAAAGAAGTAAATTCATTGCATTACGTAAGAAAAAAAATGGATCTGATTGGCCACTCTTTAGCCAATCGGATCCATTGGATCATACATACATTTCTTCTTTATATATATATATATATATATATATACATATATATATGCATTTATATTCAAATTACTAAAATTTGTTGAATAAGCCTGTGAAAAATAAACCATGGTGATAGAGTTTCCATTTAAACTCATATTTCAAACCTGCGATTTTCAAAAGTGACTAATACGTTCAATAAACTCTCACAAAACTCAGAGCTTTAATTAACTTTCACTTTTTAAACCAACGATTTCCAACCTTTTTTGTTGGGAATAATGGAGTTAGAGAGTAGAACTCCTAAGAAGAAGTTTCGTTTCCCATTAATATCTCGACAACCCCTGGTCTCAGAAACTCCAAATTTGGACTAAATTTGGCTTTATTTCACAGCATATAAATTAAAAGTTCGTTGTATTTTGATAAGGATTTTCTTCTTCTTCGACCCAGACTGTCCGACCTACCCGAAGTTGTAAGATCGATAAAGATTCTGTACGTGATTATAAAGAAAATCTGATGTGGGCAGCACATGACTTTCCCTGCAGACTCATATTCACTTTGTCTTTATTTCTTCAATAATTTATTAAATTAAGTTTAATGGCGCATAAAAAAACAGCCATAATTATTTTAAACTACACTGAATTTGCACTTTTAATTCAATTTTCGTTTTCATTAGGTAACTGGTAACGAAAATGTGAACGTAGCGAAACGTAGCGAAAAAGCTAAAATATCTCGAGAACGGTTAATCCTAGAGTAATGGGGTTACTTTTATTCTGTTTGTCGTCAAAAAATACGTATAAAATATGTATTTAATTGATATATTTGAGCATGCGTAGTCTTTTATTTTTAGATTTAACGATTTTTGCGGGCCATTTTGCAAAAAAAGTTTCTTTTATCCCGAATAGTACTAAAATCTAATTAGTACCAGGGTCAATCACAAAGAACTTACCAACCAAATTTTATGAAATTAGTTTAATTAGTTTTTCAGTTTGAGTGGATACAAAACCTGCACACACACACACACACACACACACACACACAGGCGTTACGCTAAAAATAGTGTTTTCGTGCTCTAGAAATTCCAAAACGTGTAGATCCGTCGAAAACTCGAGTAGCTATTTTCGGCACGATTCCAATACTTTCCCTATACATTACCATGTACTGCAGGGAAAGTAAAAATAATCTGTTTGGACTAGTAAGTTGCTTAAAACTCTCAATTTCACTTTACGTGATGCTAATTCAGAGAAAAAAATCTGATGTGGGCAGCACATGACTTTCCTTATATGATGCAATGAATTTACTGCTTTTACAGTAAAAGAAAATAGGTTATTCTTATAGTGGATACTTATATTCTTTCCAAGATATTGACATTTCCTCAATTAGTCGTCATATTTATTGATTTAGCATCATATTTATCCATTTGGCGATATTTTTGTTAATTTGGCAACATTTAAAAAAGTCGCCAAGTTTGCGACATTCCACCAAACTCGTCGCCAAAATCTCACCAAGCGTTATGGACGGAGAAATAAGTTATTCTTCTAGCAGAGTGCCGTTCAAATACAAAAGTATTACTCAAAGTATATTTTCTCATGAATAGAACGAGCTAGATCCACGAGAATGATGTCACCCAATTTATCGCATGGTATTACACTTGAAAAGTGAACATGTTTCTCAACAGTTAATATTTTTTTTCAATTAATGGGATTTCTTTTTATAAATTTATTCGAAAAATGTGCAATATCTCAAGAACAGTTCATGCTTGCGTCCTGAAGTTTATGTTAACCGTTTTCTAAGGAAAAATTATATAAGAAATGTCTATTTACGTAACCTTATTAAAGATTTTGATTTTTTGATGAATTTTTCAAAATTTCACTTGAAAATTTAGGGGGGTTCTGAACATTCGATTGTGTTTAAAAACAATAGGCTTCCAGTATTCACGAATTGTAATTTTTGTGCCAAATTGCATTCGAATCGCTCCATTTGTTCGTGAGATATCGTCTTCAGAGACTCGCCTACACATACATACACACACACATACTTTCACACACACACACACACACACACACACAGACATCATCTCAAAAATGTTCGATACGTGATCAGGGATGCTTGAAACGTGCTCTCTCGTCGAAAACTCTAATTCGAATTTTCGACCCCCGTCACAACACTTTCCTTATATATATATATGTATGTAAGGAAAGTAAAAACATTGTGTCGGGAGTCTTGACTAAAGCCAATGTATTGTCAAAGTCATTGCATTATATAGCGAAAGGTATGTGTGGGCCACATCAGATTTTTTCTAATCGAATAGTATATACAGAATGTCAAATGAACTGCTGTATGGATCAGAATGGAAATAGATATTTCAAGAGAATATTTTGAACCGAAAATAAAAAAAACGAAAAGTGGATATCTTTAGTGAATCCTAATATCTCCTCTGGAATTTAATGCTGAATTCCTATCAATTACCATCTAAGCTCTATCTATAGCTAACTTTAAGAAAAATATATTTTAAGGATGCTTTTAACAGGAAGTGGAAATCATTAATGCATCCCCACCTCCATTCTCTCCCCGAATTTGGTGCTGAATACATGTCAGGCATTATCTAAACTAGATCTATAGACAATCCTAAGAAATAGATGTTTGAGGGAAAATTTTGGGACCGGAAATTTAAAAGAAACCAGAAGTAAAATTTCGTAGTGAATCACCCTATCTCTTTCAGAATTTGATGCTCGATCCGTATCAGTTATCATCTTTGTCAATAGCCAATCTAGAACTAGCTGTTTCAAGTAGAATGAAATATTTTGAGCTAAAAACAGAAAAATAATCTGAAGTTGAAGTTCTTTTGTGAACCCATATTATCTTTCAGAATTTGATGCTGAATTCAGATCATTAATCACCTGAGCTGTATCTGTAATAGATCCTGAGAAATAAATATATCAATGTTAAAAATATAGCAAAAACAATATATAGCAACATTTTTGCCACCAACAGCGTTTCGGAGAATATTAAAATTAAAATTCATTTGTACCTTTCTTACCCGTACACTGAAATCATTGCAAAGGTGACATTCACTATATAATCAAATCTTGCATCGTGGTAGAAGAACAATAAATCGCCAAACCCCATCCCCTCCATCGCCAACTCATCCCGCCAAATCATCGGTCTCATCTCCAGCACATTTACAATGTAGCTCACGATCTAATTTCTTAAGAAGGCCCCCCCTATAAAAAAGGGAGGACTGAACAAGATTAGGGCCCGAATTGGGCCATTACCGGGCCGCCTCTAATCCAATTTGGGGCCCAAAGTGACCTGTTGGGCGAAAAATAAAGAGTGCTGGTCTCTTTCGATTAGCCGGCGGTAGATCTTTTTTAGTTGTATGAAAGTTACAGTCAGTTCGTGCACGTGGCTTATTGGTTTGGGGAGTTTTCTCTTGGTTGGGGCAACAAGGTTTTGTAGTCGAGTGCCTGATTAGGTTTTGTTTTCGAACAATAGTTTAGAGATTACTGTTGATTCTTTTAAAGATTTTTTAAATAATAAAGTTAAGCTAGACGTTCTTCTTTTCTTGTGATAAAGAGAAATGTGTGTGAGAATATCTTAAGGGGAAAAAAAATAAAATCAAATTTCCAATGAGGACAGCACATGACTTTCACTACCGACTGAAATTTAAAATAATATGTCGGTAGCAGTATTTTTTTCAGACACACATCCGGAAGTGGGGAGGGGGACATTTTATGTTAATCTAGTTTCTATTCATGTGTCAGTATTTAGATATATTTACAGGGTAAATAGAAAACTCCCCCCCTACAGTTTTATTCGCCCCCCCCCCTGCGGTCAAAAAATCCTAAACGAACTCTGATCCGCATCACATGTCATTTTTAGCATAATGTAATAAATTCACTTCTTTCACAACTAAATTATGATGTACAACATCCACAGCACAATCGATGTTTTTGAAATTGAATTTTCACCACGTAAATTTGGCTCTTATTAAACCAAACAGATTGTAAAACATTCAATACTTCCTTAACGAAAACACGCATATGATAATTAGGTGACTACAATTGTTTCAAGGGAGTTTTATAGCCGTCTTTATCAGCAAAAAAATAGTGTCTTGTCTTTGTAACCGCTACGGACGAACTTACTTCAGACAGTTCTTCCTTAGCAGTTGCAAAGGGACACTTCCTTAGCGATGGCACTGTTGTTAGGACTGATGAAGAGGGCTATAAAACGTCCATAAAACAATTGTAGTTACCTAATTATCATTTGCCTGCTTTCTTTAACGAAGTATTGAATTTATTTTATTCTCACAAGCAGCAGTTTTATTTAGTGTTTTGCCTTTGCAACCGCTAAGGACGTACTTACTTCAGACAGTTCTTCCTTAGCGGTTGCAAAGGGGCACTTCCTTAGCGGTGGCACTGTCTTTTGGACTGATGAAGAGGGCTATAAAACGCCTATAAAACAATTATAATTACCTAATTATCATTTGCCTGCTTTCTTTAACGAAGTATTGATTTTTTTTTATTCTCACAAGCAGCAGTTTTATTTATTGTGGCCAAACAAATTGACTTATTCTTGCAAAATCCTCATCAAAATTTAATTCACATTTAATTGATATCCAATGGAATAAATGACAATTGGCAAACTATTTGGAGTCAATATATGAAACTATTACAAAAATTATATTCTCTCGTGGATAGAAGGAACTAGATGCACGAAAATAATGTTAACAGATCGGGGAAAGTGGACATATTAGATGATACTAAATAGTTTATAATTTTTTTATTTTCTGCACATTTATTTAAAGTAAAGGCAATGGCTTGAAACCCGTTCTTGCTAGCGTTCTAAAGTTTTCGTCACTCCGCATTTATAATTAGAAACTATGTATAAAATGATTGTTAATTTAACAGTATTAAAGGTCATGATTTTTTAATGATTTTTATCAAATATTCTTTCGAAAATTGTGGAGAGGGGGTATATATTTGATTGCATTTAAAATTAACAGCGTTTCAGTATTCACTGATTGTAATAATCATGCCAAATTAACGCTTCAGACGTTCGTGAGATATCGCTTCCACATACTCACAGACACACACTCAAACATATACGCACACACACACACAAAAATATACAGACATTACCTCAAAAACGTTCGATGTTTAAACCTATTCTTCCGTCGAAAAAATCGAATTCTAATTTTCGACCCCATCACAATACTTTTCCTATACATTATACTATATATGTAGGAGAAGTAAAAATTTAGAATTTATTTCCAACAAAATGAGTTTTCTTTTATCTAAAAGTATACTCCGCGAAATTTTCACGAATACAAATGCTTTTGATAAAAGTGAGCATTAAATTAAACGGAAGTAAAAATCGATACAAAATAACTGTACTTGATAAGAAAAGCAAAAAGAATATTTAAAGAATTGAGCACGAAATTCTACGAAAATTATCAACACCATTTGCATGCCAATCTGATTCCAAGATCTCGCCTTAAAATAGGCTCAATTATTTTGAAAACCGCGTCCATATTTCACTTTTTTTTTATCGCCAACCTTCCGTGCTAGAATATGTCACAATTACTTTTATTTCTCTAGCCATTTATATTCAGGAAAGTATTTTATGGTTTCTCGCTACCGTTCTGTCGCCTAATTTTCTTCTAAATGCAGTGCAACTACTTTGCAGACGATTTCTTATTCGCTCTTTTCAGATGTCGCCATTATGAAAAACTGGAACAGCATGAATACAAACTGATGGCTTCTAATGTAAAATAGTTTCCTTTTGAGTTCTGTAGTGCAGAAAGTGCTGAAAAATTGTTCGTTTTTCATTTTTTTTTTGTGTGCCAGAAACATATGTTAATAACGCAGTATTTTAGCTTTCAAATAAAAATATGTTATTTATAAGAAGTACAAATATCGTAATTTGGAACATCGTATTTAAAGTCATTTTTCGAAGTTCTTTCTTTTTTAGTATTCTACTAATTTGAAATGTCATGCTAATTAGCATAATTCATTCATTTTGCATGCACGAGTAAACAAAGAATTTTGCTTGTATTGATTAAAAAACATGTTTTTTATGCTTCATTTTTGGAATTATTTTTGTGATGATTTGTTTTCAGTTGGTTTATTTCTGCAAAGTTAAATTTGGATAAACAAAATTAAATTTTCTAAAGAGAGAAATAAGAGCATTTCATAATTTTATGAAGAATTTATGGCAAACAAAGTGTTCTATGTGTTTCATAGTCATCATAAATATATTTTTATTAAATTATTGAAGATGTTGAGGTATCGTCTGCGTGTAATCGTAATCGTATTGAAATTGCATATATATTCCCCTATATATATATATATATATATATATAGAACTTGTTGGGGTTCTCCTAGATCGTTATACAGCTACCAACAATATCCTTTATCCTCTATGACTATTCCATCTTCATTCGGTACTTCCAGCCAGTATTCTTTGTTCACTTCATATAACTTTCAATCGTACAGCCATGCATCACTAAATAACACACTTAAATTTAAATCTTGTAATTCTAATAGATGTAAAACTTGTCCGTTTGCTAATAGTAATCAGATCAATTGTAACAATAATCTTGTCTTCTGTAAAACATATAATTGTATCTACCAAATTGTATGTAAAAAATGTAATATGTCATATATAGGTCAAACCAGCAACCCTCTGCATCTCCGAATTAACGTACACAGGAATCACATAAAAAATTTTTCAAATAATGCAACTTCCTTTAATGAATCAAAATTTGAATACGAACATTTTTCTAAACATGGGTTCGACAACATTGAAATTAGTATTCTGTGTATTCAAAAAAATTACTATGACAGATTGTTTCTTGAAAATGAATTCATTTGTGCACATAAAACTATTTTTCCATATGGACTCAATCAAATATTTAATCATCATAATATAGTTAAAAAGTCCTTTAATTCTCCTAATGAAGACCATAATATATATAATTCCTTCAACAATCATAAAAGTAAATCAAAAAGAACTAAAAGAGCAAGTAAATATAATAAAAAATTGCCATCATTATCTGAACTAAAAAATGCCATCCTTCAGCAACATGCAAATTTTAAAATTACTTTTGATTGGAAACAATGTAAAAACTGGATTTTCGCAATTAAAAAACAGCAATTAAATATGGTATATAACCTTTTTCTAAGTACTGCATTTGATAACGTTCATTTTAAACATTTATTCTATGATTTGCTCATTACCAGAAGTAAAAATCTTAATGGTTATTTATATGTCACAGACGTAAACTTTAATGACGAATCAAAACAAAATACTATAATAAACGAATATTGTACCTTGAATTTTACTAATTCTGTCTTAAATAATCTGAAGATAAATAATTTTTTAAAATCGGTTTCCAATTACTTTCCAGTCAAACATGTAAATCCTAAAATTGCTTATAAATATGATAAACCGCTAGGACGTTATATTTTCAACTATAATCAAATTGCCAAATCAGTAGATATTAATCAAAACTATGAATTGGATAAAGAGTCATATTGCCACTGTCATTTAGAAAAATGCAAAGACTTCGTAGATAAACACCATGGGCATGTTATAACGGGAAATCTAAATATTATTAATTATGATGCACTAAGATCACTGATGTTACTGGGTACTAAGTACCGTCTACCTACTAAATTTAAACATAAATTAATTTGTAAAGGTTTATTTCTTGACTTAAATAAATTTATCTATAAAATCAGTTATAAATATCAAATCCCTGTAGAAGCCTTTAAACCCTGGAGAGTCTTAATAGAGCAATACTTAAATCATTATATATATAATCAGAAAATTAATAATTCATATAAACTTAATTCAATTAAAAATGATATTAAAGAAATACAAAATGATTTTGTCATTACATATGTCGATAAAGCATGTGGAAACTACTCAATTATATGTAAATATTACTATAAAAATACCCTTCAGTCACACTTACTTAATAATCAAATCTATAATTTACATAAAACTAACCTTAAAATCTTATACAATAGAATATCAGCCAAATATAAGCAAATCCATCTAAAAAATAGTTGTAATAACATTCCATATATTGTTTTAGTACCCAAGTTTCATAAATCCCCTGTTGCTTTTCGAACCATTACCAGTGGGCATAATTCTTACATTACTAATGCTGGAAAATTATTATTAAAGATATTACATGAAATATCCTTGTCAGATGAAATCTCAAATAATTGTCATATTGTAAAAACAGTTTTGAATTAGTTAAGAAATTGAAAACTCTTACAAATATTCGTAGTATTTATACCTTTGATTTCAAAGATTTGTTTAATAATATTAATATAGATGATCTGTATAAAGTTATATTAGGAATTTTTGAAAAATAATATCAACCTAAAATATTCAAATTTTCTATTTAAAAAATTACTTAACTTCTCTCTTTATGAGAATTATATTCAACATGGTGGTACTTTTTTTAAACAACAGGTTGGTATCCCACAAGGGGGGTGTGCCTCATCATTGTTAGCTAATCTGTATTTATTCTTCTATGAAAATAACATTAATCCAAGCTTGCATAATATGCACATGTTTAGATATTTAGATGACATTTTATGTGTATCCCCAAATAATAATATACCTATAGTATTAAACTTTTATCCAAAAAATTTACAATTAAATGCAAGTAATAATGACACAAATGTTGCAAACTTTTTAGATTTAAATTTAAATTTACAAAATTGTAATATGGTTATAAACTTGTATGATAAAAGACAGGATTTTAAATTTAATACATCAAAAATTCAACATTTTGACTCTTGTTTGCATATATCTGTATTTAGAAATATTATAATAAACCAGGCTCTCAGAATCAATAAAATTTGTGATGAAGATTATAAATTAGCGCACTTTATGGAATTATTGAGTACAGCGACTAATAATGCATATCCCCCCAAGTTTGTTATTAAAATTATCAACTCAGTGTATCAAATTTCACTCGATAACATCCTAGAAAACATTCCCAATTATAGTGACTAACATACAGTAGGGAAAAAAAAATAAAATATATATATATATATATATGTGTATATATGTATATATATATATATTATATATATATATATGTATATGTATATATATATATATATTATATATAATTATTAATTATATAAATAAAAATGAAAAATAATAAACTAAGTCAAAAATATTAGAAAAATCAAAAAATAGGAAAATAAGATGCATTAACATTAATGTTTTGAATTTTATTTTCGCAAAAAAATGTAACTTTTGTCAGTATTGAAACTACGTTTTGAGCGCCCTTATAATGGTGTATAGTGGCATTCTCGATTATCCATTTTTCATATAAATTACTTGTTTAGTAGGAATTTTCATCTTTGATTCATATTCATATTCATGTTTGCATATTTGGGAAGTTGTATTCTGAATTGCTTGTCCAGTCTCCAGCTTAGACTCACTGGACGGGTTTGGGAGTAACTCCGTGAACGTTCGTACTGCCTCCCTGGTAGAATTTCGACTTGTTCATTCCGGTGCTTCTAGATTAAGCTGTTGAGGTTGATCGTGTATACACGTGGTAGAAGAATGGTTCATGCCGCATGGTAATACAATTTTCTTAATGTATCCTTTTTTCATTTTTTGTTGCCTGTAATCTGAGTTTAAGTATTTATAGTAATGTACTATTGCTTAATCTGAAACAGGCATTTGTTTGGGTTAATTGGAATTAAATACTCAGACCTGACGATGAATTTAATTCTAATTAATCATCGAATCTGGGATGGTGCTGTTCTTTTCTCTTATCGGCATTATGGCTTTGAATTTGCTTCTATGGTGATGTTAATATTACTTAAATTGTATTTTTTTATTTTTACATAATTCTTATTATTACATTTCAAATATATATATATATATATATATATATATATATATATATATATATATATATAGGGTGTCCCAAAAGCATTAGCCTCGGCTTTTATTCCTTACATATTGATCTTAGACATATATAATACATTACAAAGTTGCATAAAAAAGGTACAGAATTTTATAAAATTGATAAAAATTTTCAGGGGATTAAATTTGAAGAAATTTAAAATTCTATACGGCTCCCGTACATAAACATTTCTAATGAGTAAAATGTGGCCCATACTCTAATAAGGTGATGTACAAAATTTCAGCATTTTATCATAAAAAGTCCCCGAGATATGTTTAAAAAAAGTTGGTGAGGGATTAATCACAAATTAAAATGTAAATGTTTACAGCAAGAGTGCAAATGACGCAACGCAGAAATACCCCATAGGCAAATAATATTTGTCTCTTATCTTTAGATTTATTCACAATATTTTAAAAATATGCTTCCTGAAAGATTCCTTAAAATTTTACATGATTAATTACAGAATAAAACTTGGAAATAGCACAACTAAAATGAACATTAAAACAGCTTAGAAATGTATGTATATGCAAATATGTGCCTCTGATCGGCGCGTCACACAAATACAAGAGACGCATCATCACAGGAGAAAGTTGTTTTTGCTCTGCCATTGATCAATCGTCTCGATTACGCAAGAGTAGTGTAGGCAACCCGGCAGTCTGAGCGACTCTTAAGTATTTCACATTTCTGCTATATTTTGAGAGTGTAGTTCTCCTGCACCGACAGTATGTCCCAATACAGCATTGAAGAACTTTTTGAAATGTTTATGCTGTACAGTTTATGCAATCGCAATGCTAACGAAACTGCACGGGAATATTAACGCACTTTTCCCAATTCTCGACATCCTTCTGGGAGATTTATTTCCCGATTGGTGCAACGAGTGCGTGAAAGAGGAAGAGTACATCGTGTAGGTGGACTAGGTAGACTTCACTCAACTGATGTAGAAATTGATATTTTGGTTTACTTTTGCAGTCATCCACATAGTAGTGTTCGTACCGCTGCTTCAGAAATGAACGCACCACGTGCAAGAGTGTGGAGAATACTGAGACGGAATAAATGGCATCCGTTTAACATTCATGGCGTGTTAAAGACAGGATCCAACAGATTATCAACGTCGTCTAGATATTTGTAATTGGGCTCTAAATCAGGAAGATGCAAATCCCTCTTTCCTGAAAAACTTAATTTGGACTGACAAATGCTGTTTTAAACAAGATGGATGCATAAATCCTCAAAATGAGCACTTCTGATCTGACACAAATCCATTCGTGGTACGTGATATTTATCATCAGAAACAATTTTCTGTGAATGTATGTAGTATTTTCAGAAACCGTTTGCTTGGACCCATACTGTATGATGGTGCGTTGACGGGTGACAGATATGTTAATGAGACTTTGAATGCTGTCATTCATGATTTTATAGATGAACTGCCCCTAACAGAACTTCCACATGTATGATTTCATCAGGACGGATCTACAGCTCACCATACTACAGTTGTGAAACAGTGGTTAAATAACGAGTTTCCAGACAAGTGGATTGGCTTGCATGGATCAGTCGAATTCCCCCCTAGATCGCCTGATTTAAAGCCTATGGATTTTTATTTGTGGGATCTTTTACTCAAAACTGTTTATTTGTCATCTCTCTAAAATAAAGCAGAGTTGCAACAACGCATTCAAGATGGTTGTCGTAACATCACCGAACAAGAACTTGATCGAGGGCACAAAAGTACAAAGCGAATAGCGAAAGATCAAGCGAATGCAGCTTTGTATTGGCATGGATGAAAAACATCTTGAACAAGCTTTGTAATCTTTGTGTAAAGTTATTATTTCTACACAGTGTAGATACTTTTGTACCAAAAAATAGCAAAATTATCATTTATTTATGTAATCATTGTTTTTTTTCATAATTTGTGTATGATCCCTGAAACGCGATCTGCCGACATGATTTTTCCCCTCTGAAAATCCATGTCGATGCATCGAAAAGTGGTTTAAGTCAGCATTTTTGTCTTTTCATATCTCTGGGATTTTTTATGTTAAAATGCTGAAATTTTGTACGTCACCTTATTAGTGTATAGGGCAGATTTTACTCATTGGAAATGTTTTTGTACGCTGTTGTATAAAAATTTAAATTTCGTATTTCTTTAAATTTAATACTCTTGAAAATTTTAATCGATTTCATAAAATTCTGCACTTTTTTTTACTCAACTTTGTAATTTGTTATATATGTCTAAGATTAATATTTAAGGAATAAAAGCTGAAGTCAATGTTTCTGGGACACCCTGTATATATATATATATATATATATATATATATATATATATATATATATATATATATATATATATATTAAGCATTTATATTAAGCATCTATATCTCGGGATCTGTCAAAAAGTTTCTTGAAACATCTATGTATCAAGATTGGCTATAGATAGAGCTTAGATGATGATTGATATGAATTCAGCATTAAATGTTAAACGAGGTTGGTGGTTCATTAAAGATTTCTACTTCCGTGTTTATTTTAACTTCCGGTTCAAAATATTTCCTTGAAACGTCTACTTCTCAAGATGGGATAGAGCTTAGACGATGGGTGGATTCAGTGTCGAATTCCAGAGGGGTGCACCGAGGTTCACTAAGGATTTCCGTTTCTGCAGATGTCACTTCCGGTTTTTTCCAAGACTTAATACGAATGTACGAAATAAGTATGCAAAAGAGGATAAAAAATATTTAATAGTTCCGTCGTAAATGAAGTGAATGCATTATATATTTATAAATAATATTGTTAAATTGTTCTTTCTGTTATCCTGTAGTAGCTATTTTTATATTCAATGTACAATGAAATATTATTATTTTCACTTACAGGCGTGAATGCATATCTATTGAATCAAGGGCGCTTTATGGAATCATATTTGCTTTGCATATATTGGTAAGTCAAAATTTCCATTTTTAAAAATAAATTATAACTGTGAAGAGAAAATTTTCTATACAGTATATTCTACATTTAGACGTTAGAAATTATTTCTTTATATTTTATTAGCTTATCATGCTGTATTATAGCATAAATTTTAGTAGCATATGTTTGAATAGATAGTGGTGTTGATAAAATAATACGGAACGTGGCCATTATGAGAATAGTGTATAAATAGCCAATAAATAACTAGCAAGATGGTTAATGGAGTTGATAACCCTTTTCCTCTTTAACATCATATTCCAACAAATCTCTTTCTCCCTCTCCCCTCTCTCCTTTCTCTCCCTCTCCCCTTTCTCTCCCTCTCCCCTTTCTCTCCCTCTCCCCTCTCTCCTTTCTCTCCCTCTCCCCTTTCTCTCCCTCTCCCCTCTCTCCTTTCTCTCCCTCTCCCCCCTCTCTCTCTCCCTCGCTCTCTCGTTAGTGACTACGGTAAGGTTGAGAAATGGAAATGAAAACTGCGTCTGTCAAAACTAGAACTCCCATAATACATGCTGATCCTTGGCCTATATTTTCTATCACACAAAGAGAAATGCTTTGGCGACAAAAAATGAGTGCTAGTGATCTCCTTGGAACGCGCCTGTTTTGGGCGCCATTATCAACGATCAACAATTCAGCATTCATTCACCGATCAATCATTCAGCAATCTAAACATCTAAACGTTCGTATTCCTTTTCCTAAATTATTAAATCAATTTACGGCCGAACTTAGTCGGACTTCTACATTTTGGGTACTCCGCCAAGCAGAAGCTGCTATATTTTCTCCTTCAATGAGCAATTTCTCCCAAAGTCCTTACTTGCTCTTGATTTTCTGAGGGTTAAGGGACTCATGGACAGTGTCTAGATGTCGCTAGACAATGGAGGGATTTTCAACAACAACGTTCGAACAACCTCCCATTTTGTTGCAAATTTATACGACAATGCTTGATAGCAAGTATGATATAAAATGGCTGATGCGCCAGCTCTCTATATAGGAGCCTTAGTCAAAAGAATGACATAGGCATGCACTTAGGAGGTCATCCCACTCCCCCTTTAGCTGAACAACAATTACACTAGTTCTCCATGTTTCTTTCCCTGCCTTGCAACTAGTTATACTAAACCCATAAGGCAAGTCCCACGGTTTAGGATCTCCCCTAGTTCTCCATGCAGTCATACATTTTAAAACCAAATCCAACATTGCAATTCCTCTCGTTCGGTCTTCGATGTCCTGTCTACGCCCATGTGTCAAAATATTCTACTTAAAGACGGAATCCTAACTTAATGATAAAAGCGAGTTTCGTGTTTCCTGTATAAGTCGCATATCTTGAAAATTGATTTTTTACTTTCCTTATATACATAATGTATAAGCAAAGTATTGTGACGGGGTCGAAAATTCGAATTCGAGTTTTCGACGGGAGAGCACGTTTCAAGCATCCCTGATCACGAATCAAACATTTTCGAAGTGATGTCTGTGTGTGTGTGTGTGTGTCAATGAGTCTGTGGAGACGATAACTGACGAACGAATGGACCGATTTGAACTAAATTTGGTACAAAAATCACAATCTGTAAACACTGAAAGCCTATTGTTTTTATACGCAATCGAATGTTCAGAACCTCCCTAAATTTTTGAATAAAATTTTGAAAAAATCGTCAAAAAATCAAAACCACTAATAAAGTTACGAAAATAAACATTTCTTATGTAATTTTTCATTAGAAAACAATTGGCATAAATTTTAGAACGCTAACATCAACCGTTCTCTAGATATTGCACATTTTTCAAAAAATTATCAAAAAGTCATATAAAATAAAAATAAAAAATTCCTATTGAGAAACCTATTCACTTTTCATATGTAATACCATACGATAAATCGGGTGACATCATTCTCGTGGATCTAGCTCGTTCCATTCATGGAAAAGATACTTTGAGTAATACTTTTGTATTTGAACGCCAATAGTCTGCTGTAAGAATAACTTATTTCTCCATTCATAACGCTTGGCGAGATTTTGGCGGCAATTTTGGCGGAATGCCAACTTGGCGACTTTTTTAAATGTTGCCAAATTAACGAAAATCTCGCCAAATGGATAAAAATGCCGACCAATTGTCGAAAATTCAATATCTTGGAAAAAATATTAGTATCTACTATAAGAAAAACCTATTTTCTTACTGTAAACGTAGTAAATTCATTACATTATATAAGGAAGAAGGTTTTTTAATTATATAATCTGAACACCAACTGTGACAATTCGCCAATGTATCTTTTAAAACGATAGCGGTAACCAAAGTTGATTTTTGATAAGCAAACTGGAGTATGAAAATTTAAGGTCGACTGTTGAAACTGTCCACAGTATATAAATCTGAAATACCGAAATTCATAGCTGCTTCTGCCAACATAGTCTTATCGTTTAGGATAACATGAATTATAATCCAGTGCTAAATCTCCGTTTCCTGGATCTTGAATACGCGTTAAGAACTGAGAAATTAATTTATTACCTCAATTAAAATCTGGTCGACCGCCATGAAGAATCCATCAGGCAATTCAAAATGTTTCTCTATTAGACAGTGCTAAAGATGCTTTATGATAAAAAAACGGGAAATAAGCAAACTGGAAGTAAACTGAAGACTCTTCCATAACGTCCACAATATTGCGAACAAACTTTAAAATAAAAAGTTTTAATTCGATTTAAGACATATTACATTTACACGAACCTTACAGCTTTTGAACAGTGGCGAAGTGTTCCGCTTCGCCTCTGTTTGGTTGTTATTGATTTTAATGTATTACTGTTTGTTTGGTTATCTATATTATTTGTTTGGTTGTCTTTGATTTTAATGTATTACTAGAGAATATCTTATAATTAAACTCGTAGGGATAGGCAGCGTCACATTCCAACCTTTAGATAAAGTTAACTCCTGAACAATTAATAGAAGTACAGGCATTAAAGGCACTGTTAAAATGGGTAATGACAGTAGCAGAAACAGGGTGGAATGAAAAGCTGCTTTTGTCAACATCATCTATTTCAGAAACGAATGTTAATCCAACCCCTTTTCCCGGATCTTAAATAAGTTGCATGTCTGAAGTAATTGATTTCTTTCTTTAATTAAAGTATATTCAACTGCTATAAAGAGTCTGTCATAATGTGTCATTTAAGAGACAGTGCTAAAGTTGGTTTATAAGGAAGTAGGAAATAAGCAACTTTGATGAACTTCCATCAAGTCCTAATGTAAGTTTATCTAAAATGTTGAAATGCAAAACTACTTCTGTCGACATTATCTATTTTCTTAAATGTATCTTAATGTACAGCTATCTACTCGACCCTTATGAAAAGTCAGATATAATGTGTCTTTTAAGAAACAGGGTTAGAATTGGTTTATAAGAAAGCAGAATGCAAGCAGTATTAATGTCCCTCATGTTCAGAGTATGAATCTGAAATGTCGAAATTAAAATCATTGTTGTCGACCGAAATGTTAAATCAAGAACGATCAATCATGCATTAAGCATTGATTATGAAACCCTTTCCAACTGAAATACAATTTCATTTAAACATCTCTAAAATGAGATACATTCAGCGGCTATCTGTTTTAAATTATCACAGTACTACAATAATTTATTATACTTGGAAACTTAAAACTTCATCTAAAAAGTCAATGCTATAAATCGTCTGCTTCTCTATGTAAAATCAATGAATATTTCATTAATATTACTTATATTCCAAACACCAGAGCTAAATAATTTGGCGCGATAAAAGTTCAGCAATTCTATTGCAATTCACCTTACAATCGCTTGATTTGTTTACATTCTGCATGCTGTAAGAATTAGGCTTTGTTATAGGAAAAGTCAAAGTTTAGAGATCATTTAAAATAAAAAATACATTGTAATTGCGTTGGCACATAATTTAGATACACAGATAATATGCAAAAATAAAGCGGTTTTAGGGCAGATGCAACACTAAATATAAATTTTAACGAACTTTAAACTTCATGATTTTTATACTGGGGGAAAACAATGGATGCCATATTTTATTTTGAAATGAGTCACTTGATCTCTTCATATAATATATATATGGGTGTAATTATTATTTCAATTTTTATTTCAATAGACTACCAAATATATTTTGCTGATGTTTTTTTTTTTACTTTTTATGGAATAATTTGAATATTTCCTAAAATTTTCGAAGAAATTTGTGAATTTTAACTCCGCTTAAAAAATGTTTGAAAAATTGGGTCTCATAGGGTTCAATGTATTTCATTTTTTCAACCTGGGTTAAATCCAAAACTAATTAGGTGATTCATTCCTTTTCATTCCCGTATGTCCCACAGACCGTCTCAACACCATATTAAAATTTTATTTTGTTAAAGTCGTTTTTAAGTCAATTATCGTGCGAACAGACAGAATGAATCATAAACACTTTACAACTATGTTGGAAAGTGTTAATAAAAAACTGCTTCTGTTAGCAGTACTATTTTCTCCAAAATCAGTTCAAATTAAAGTCTAATCGACTGCTTTGAAGATTCATCCAGAATATGCCTTTTAAGAGACAGTGATGAAGTTGGTAAGAAAGCTGAAAGTAAGCAATCTTAATAAACTTTCATCATGTCTGCAATAGAAATCTGAAATGTTGAAATACAAAACTGCTTTCCAAAATGAATCCTAATTAAAATCTAATCGACCGCGATGAAGAGTCAACCATAATGTGTCTTTCAAGAGATAGTGGAGAAGATGCAGGGAATAAAAAAGTTGTAGATAAAAAGCGAAGATAAAGTGGGTTTACAAAAAGGCTGAAAGTAAGCAATCTTAATAAACTTCCATCATGTACACCATAGAAATCTGAAATGTTGAAATACAAAATGACTTTTGTCGACATCATATGTTTATCCAAAATCAATCCTAATTAAGATTTAATTAACCGCTATAGAGAGTCAGTCATATTGTTCTTTTTAAGAGTTAGTGGAGAAGATAAAGTGGATAAAAAATGGTACATAAAAATAAAAAGAGAAGGTAATGTGGCTTTAAAAGAAAACCGAAAGTAAGCAATCTTAATAAACTTCCACCGTGTACAAGATAGAAACCTGAAATGTTGAAATACAAAGCTGCTTTTGTCAGTATATTTTTTCCAAAATCAATCCTAATTAAGATCTAATCAAACGCTATAAAGAATCAGCCATAATGTGCCTTTTAAGAGATAGTGGAGAAGATAAAGTGGATAAAGAGTGGTAGATAAAAAGAATAAAAGAGAAGGTGATGTGGGTTTAAAAGATGGCTGAAAGCAACCAATCTTAATAAACTTCCATCATGTACACGGTAGAAATCTGAAATGTTGAAATACAAAACTGCTTTTGACGACATCTTATTTTTTCCAAAATCAATCCTAATTAAAATCTAATCAACTGCTATAAAGAATCAGCCATAATGTGCCTTTTAAGAGATAGTGGAGAAGATAATGTGAATAAAAAGTGGTAGATAAAAAGAATAAAAAGAGAAGGTGATGTGGGTTTAAAAGATGGCTGAAAGCAACCAATCTTAATGAACTTCCATCATGTATACGGTAGAAATCTGAAATGTCGAAATGCAAAACTGCTTCTTTTGATATTACCTTTTCTTCAAAATGAATCCTAATCCAATCATGGAACTTCGTTGCAATTTCTTTTGTGTGATATCAAACGCTGGAGCACAAATGCTTCATCTTTAGCTCTTCTGGAGCTGATGTCATCTCTTTTTTTTCGAATTCACCCTCCATCCCCTGAAAGTCAATCAAGGTGAATTTCTCGGGATTCAGACAGACGGACAGACAATCCATCTCCTCTTTATTTGGAAGTTTATTTAGACCGATATCGTCATCTTCAGGTTTCTCTCTCTCTCTCTCTCTCTCTCTTTCATCTCAGGGGAACGATGAAAAGGTGGCAGAGTCAATAAGCGAAAGTGGTTCGTTTTTTTTCTCTTTTTTGGGGGTGGGGGTTGAATCAGCAGCAACTAACTTTAGGTCGAAGGGGTAGGGGGAAGTTCTTTCTGAAGAGAAACTGATTACATTGATGGTAATCAAAGTGAAATATATTGTTGATGAGTCTATTTTCAGTGTGCCGTATTTTTACTTTCCCTACATACATAGTATAATGTATTAGAGAAAGTATTGTAACGGGGTCGAAAATTCGAATTGAAGTTTTCAATGAAAGATCATGTTTCAAACATCCCTTAACTCGAATCGAACGTATTTCAGGCGATGTCTCTGTGCGTGAGGGTGTGTTAATGGACGTGTGTATGTATATGCGTATGTATATGTTAGTGTATGTCCGTGAGTCTGTGGAAGCGGTATTTCATGAAAAACTTCGAAAGCAAATTAGGTACGATTATTATAGCCAGTGAATACCCGAACCCGATTGATTAACTCAATCGAATGTTTGGAAGATTTCCTATGCTCCAATTTACTAATAAATTATTGAAAAATATCATAAACAAGTTAGGACCTTCAATAATTATAAATAGATTATCATTGGATGGATATAAATAGATTATCATTTGACATAATATGGTTATTGGATATTTATTGTCGAATACAGGACTGATACAATAAACAACAATTTCCAAAACAGAAATTTGGTGTCGCGTCTTCTTAAAATGTCCTCCATCAAAGACAATGCACATTTAAATTCCATAAAGTATATGAATGTGCCCTTTGACAAGCATTGCGAATGGCACTGTGTTAGAGATCCTAACGTATGGTGGTAAGTGTAAGGAGTTAAAACTTTGTATTCTGAAAACTCCGATTTCGTTTGAGACAGGTGGCGCTGTAGTAGGATAATTAGTCCTGCACTGTATGCATTTCTATGGCGAAAAGCCTAAAACATTTATTTAAACTGTCTATTTTGTAAAAATCAATCATTAACGCAATGCAACTTGGAAATGGAACAATAAAGACTATTCTTCAATTCATTTTTATTACTTTCCCTGCAATACATAGCAATGTATAGGGAAAGTATTGAAATCATGCCGAAAATCGCAACTTAAGTTTTCGACGGATCTACACGTTTTGAGACCTCTAGAATACGAAAAAACTATTTTTAGCGTGACGTCTGTATATGTGTGTGTTTATGTGTCTGTCTGTCTGTCTGTGTGTCTGTGTATCTATCTGTCTGTGCAGATTTTGTATTCACTCTTAACTAAAAAACTAATGGACCGAATATCATAAAATTTGGTAGGTAAGTCACTTGTAAACGAATCTGGTGCTGATTAGTTTTGTGTACGATTCGGGATAAAAAAGAACTCGCCTTTCTTTGCGAAATGGCCCGCAAAAGCTTGTATCCACTCTCGCTGAAAAACTAATGGACCGAATTTCACAAAATTCGGTAAATAAGTCACTTGTGGGTCACCCTGGGGATGATTAGATTTTGGCATGATTCGGAAAAAAATAACCTGCCTTTTTTTGCAAAATCGCTCTCAAAAATCGTCAAAATCTAAAATAAAAAACTACGTATGCTCAAATATATCCATTAAATGCTTGTTTTATACATAATTTTTAACGAAGAAAAGAATCAGACCAACCCCATTACACTAGGACCAGCCGTTCTCGAGATATTTTAGTTTTTTCGTATGTTCTCTACGCCACCTTTGAAAATAAGTCCAGTTACCAAATGAGAACGGAAATTGAATTAAAAGAGAAATAAATTTAATTAAAATAAAAAGAACGTGGATATAAGTCTCCAGGGAAAGTCATATGCTGCCCACATCAGATTTTCTTCATATATTCTGTACTCTATCCCACAACTACGAAAAAATACTGGTTAATCATACTTATAATTAGGGAACCCTTAATTTAAAAAATAAACAAAAATACATATACAGAATACTACGCATTTCTGTTACGTCAACTAACAATAGCGACTACTTTACTAACAGCAGCAACACCTAGATATCATTTTCAACGTATTATAGCATTTTCAAGCGCTTGACCCGTAGGATAATTTATGTCCTTTCTAACTCCATGTCTTGATGATACAACTTTCCCCCTTCCGTATACGTATTTTTAGTGCAGAGTTGTAATCATTAGACAATATTCTACAGATCTGTATTTCGTTTTCATTACTTTCTTTATATACATAATGTATAAGGAAAGTATTGTGACGGGGTCGAAAATTCGAATTCGAGTTTTCGACGGAAGAGCACGTTTCAAGCATCCCTGATCACGAATCGAACATTTTTGAAGTGATGTCTGTGTGTGTGTGCGTGTGTGTGTGTGTCAGTGAGTCTATGGAGACGATATCTCACGAACGAATGCAGCCATTCGAATGAAATTTGGTATAAAATCACAATCCGTGAATACTGGAAGCCTATTGTTTTAAAACAGAATCGAATGTTCAGAACCCCCCTAAATTTTTGAGTGAAATTTTGAAAAAATCATAAAAAAATCATATCCTTTAATAAAGTTACGCAAATAGACATTTCTTATGCAATTTTTCCTTAGAAAACGATTGACATAAACTTTAGAACAAACACTAGCATGAACCGTTCTCGAAATATTGCACATTTTTCAAATAAATGTATCAAAAAATCCCATAAATTAAAAAAAAATATTAACTGTTAAGAGACATGTTCACTTTTCATATGTAATATCTTGCGATAAATTGGGTGACATCATTCTTGCGGATATAACTCGTTCCATTCACGAGAAAAGATACTTTGAGTAATACCTTTGTATTTAAACGCCAATAGTCATTTATCCGCTGTAGGAATAACTTATTTCACCGTCCATAACGCTTAGCGAGATTTTGGTGATAAATTTAGCGGAATGTCGCCAACTTGGTGACATTTCTAAATGTTGCCAAATTAACGAAAATCTCGCGAAATGGATAAAAATGACTCTAAATCAATGAAAATGACGACTAATTAAAGAAAATTCAATATCTTGGAAAGAATATAGGTATCTACTATAAGAATAACATTTTTACTTTCCTTATATACATAATGTATAAGGAAAGTATTGTGACGGGGTCGAAAATTCGAATTCGAGTTTTCGACGGGAGAGCACGTTTCAAGCATCCCTGATCACGAATCAAACATTTTTGAAATGATGTCTGTGTGTGTGTGTGTGTGTGTGTGTGTGTGTGTGTGTGTGTGTGTGTCAGTGGGTCTGTGGAGACGATAACTGACGAACGAATGGACCGATTCGAACCAAATTTGGTACAAAAATCACAATCCGTAAGCACTGGAAGCCTATTGTTTTTATACGTAATCGAATGTTCAGAACCCCCCTAAATTTTCGAATGAAATTTTGAAAAAATCGTCAAAAAATCAAAACCGCTAATAAAGTTACGCAAATAGACATTTCTTATGTAATTTTTCATTAGAAAACGATTGGCATAAACTTTAGAACAAACACTAGCATGAACCGTTCTCGAAATATTGCACATTTTTCAAATAAATGTATCAAAAAATCCCATAAATTAAAAAAAAATATTAACTGTTAAGAGACATGTTCACTTTTCATATGTAATATCTTGCGATAAATTGGGTGACATCATTCTTGCGGATATAACTCGTTCCATTCACGAGAAAAGATACTTTGAGTAATACCTTTGTATTTAAACGCCAATAGTCATTTATCCGCTGTAGGAATAACTTATTTCACCGTCCATAACGCTTAGCGAGATTTTGGTGATAAATTTAGCGGAATGTCGCCAACTTGGTGACATTTCTAAATGTTGCCAAATTAACGAAAATCTCGCGAAATGGATAAAAATGACTCTAAATCAATGAAAATGACGACTAATTAAAGAAAATTCAATATCTTGGAAAGAATATAGGTATCTACTATAAGAATAACATTTTTACTTTCCTTATATACATAATGTATAAGGAAAGTATTGTGACGGGGTCGAAAATTCGAATTCGAGTTTTCGACGGGAGAGCACGTTTCAAGCATCCCTGATCACGAATCAAACATTTTTGAAATGATGTCTGTGTGTGTGTGTGTGTGTGTGTGTGTGTGTGTGTGTGTGTGTGTGTGTGTATGTGTGTGTGTGTGTGTGTGTGTCAGTGGGTCTGTGGAGACGATAACTGACGAACGAATGGACCGATTCGAACCAAATTTGGTACAAAAATCACAATCCGTAAGCACTGGAAGCCTATTGTTTTTATACGTAATCGAATGTTCAGAACCCCCCTAAATTTTCGAATGAAATTTTGAAAAAATCGTCAAAAAATCAAAACCGCTTATAAAGTTACGCAAATAGACATTTCTTATGTAATTTTTCATTAGAAAACGATTGGCATAAATTTTAGAACGCTAACATGAACCGTTCTCGAGATATTGTACATTTTTCTAAAAAATTATGAAAAAGTAACATAAAAAAAATTCCTATTGATAAACATGTTCACTTTTCATATGTAATACCATGCGATAAATTGAGTGATATCATTCTCGTGGATCTAGCTCGTTCCATTCATGAAAAAATATACTTTAAATAATACTTTAGTATTTGAACGCCAATAGTCATTTATCAGCTGTAAGAATAACTTTTTTCTTAGTGCATAACGCTTGGCGAGATTTTGGCGACGAATTTGGGCGGAATGTCGCCAACTTGGCGACTTTTTTGAAATGTTGCCAAATTAATGAAAATCTCGCCAAATGGATAAAAATGATGCTAAATCAATGAAAATGACGACTAATTGTCGAAAATTCAATATCTTGGAAAGAATATTAGTATCTACTATAAGAAAAACCTAATTTTTTACTGTAAAAGTAGTAAATTCATTACATTATATAAGGAAAGTCATGTGTTGCCCACATCAGATTTTTTGTATTTATGAAAATAATTTACATTATGCATACTCATTATTTTAACTGTAAAAGTAGTAAATTCATTACAGCATATAAGGAAAGTCATGTGCTGCGCACATCAGATTTTTTATTATAACAAAACAAGTAGTGTCTAAAATTTGTAAAAGTGAGTGAAAATTTCACAGAAATAGAAAGGTGAAAGCAGAATTCCACAATAGATTCCTCTAGAACGGAAATTTCGAAATATCGTGCCTATCTTAATTGCTCATACAACAATCAGCCCCATTGTTCAACGTTACACAGATATTTCGCATGCTATATAAGAGATGCAAACCTTTACTAAATAACTACCAAAGAAATGTTTTCAAACAGAGACGATTATTTAAAACTGGCGGTATCTTAGACAAGGTTCACTATAATCTCCCTATACCTATACCCACATCTCGATTTGATATTAACTAAGCTGATAAGATCGCCCTTCCTACTTACTCACCAAACTATAACATTATTATGTGGTGAAAACTTCCGAACATTCAGCACCCTCTTGCTCCTTTTAATTTCACCGGCACTAAAATGTAACTACCCCCACCCCCTCGGCAACACGGTTGGAGAAATTGAATTTTAAAATGGGGGGGTTGCCAATTTCGAAAACTCAATTTTTCTTGCGGGTTCTTTTTTCCCGAAGTGTAAGGTTTCCCAGTGGACCACCCCTATTCCTTTGATCGAACGAGTGGGGATGATCGAATTTTGTTTTCGGTGGGTGCTGAAAAGGTGAGAATTTAGAGAGAATAATGATAAGTAATGGCGTTGGGGAGTGTAAGTTAAATTTCTATAAAAATTTTGGTTCTATTTAATGAAATTTTTTTGTTGTGTTTTAAGTTACTTAGAAAATTTGGCTTTATGTATGAAAAATACTACGTATAGACAGAACAGAGAAGCTGCCTTTAAATATTTTAAAAGCAAAATGTATATTTCAAATGCTGCAAAAGTTTATAAAAATATTAAAGTTTAAAATACATTAGAATTACACTATTTCTACATATGGTGCCTACCTATGCAGAAAATATTGTCAAAATTGCAATTACAGCAACTATTACACAAGATGACGTATAGGGGCGCGGTAGCCCAGTGGTTAGCGCGCTGGAGTTGCACTCGGTAGGCCCGGGTTCGATTCCAGCCACTGCCAATACTGCCGCCGTGTTCACGCGGAGTACGATCACGTTAAACATGTGGGTCCGTAAGTCCTTCCGAGAGGTTGGTGGTAGGGGAAGGAGGGTACGGTCCCTGTGGATGCCTCCCCCACTGGGTTCCGGTCTAAATTGGGTGGCACTTCCCGGCCGTCCAAACAGTTACCTTACACCTTTCTGATAGGTCGGACGGTCTGGGTCTCAACAACAACAAGATGACGTATAGGGGTGCGGTAGCCCAGTGGTTAGCGCGCTGAAATTGCACTCTGTAGTCCCGGGTTAGATTCCTGCCACTGCCAAAACTGCCGTCGTGTTCACGCGGAGTACGATCATGTTAAACATGTGGGTCCGTAAGTCAAGTTTTTATGTGCATAAACACTATAATAAATTACTGCTAAAGTACAAAAATAAAATTAAAGTAAAAGATTGCTTTTTTTGCGAGGTTGCTTTTTTTCCCGAGAGGTTGGTGGTAGGGGAAGGAGGGTACGGTCCCTGTGGATTCTTCCCCCACTGGGTTCCGGTCTAAATTGGGTGGCACTTCCCGGCCGTCCAAACAGTTACCTTACACCTTTATGGTAGATCGGACGGTCTGGGTCTCAACAACAACAGGCTGACGTATATATATACCCGGCCACTCAAACGACTACTGCAAATACTCGGGTCAGTCGACTGGTCTGGGTCTTCCACAGGCTGACGTATGACTGGCCATGTTTGTTTGTTCGACCCAGACTGTCCCATCTACCGGAATGAGTAAGGAATATTTTTGGATGTCCGGGACAGTGCCGCCCAATTGGCATCCGCAGGGACCTACCCTCCTTTTCCTATCACCAACCATTTGGAAGGACATATAAATCCATATATTTAACGTGCCCGTACTCCGCATGAACACGGGGACAGTTTGAATAGAGCCAACTCGGGTCGCCTGACTGCAATCCAGGTACCTGAACCTCTGAGCTGCCCCGCCTATGAAAGTGAAAGCACTTATTTTAGTTGTTTGATTGTTTAAAGCAATGATTATACTTAAATATGCAAACTAAAGAACTTGCTCTCTTTGGACATGGGTGCTCTGCGACACCAATACACCAATACGACCACGTTACGTCACATATACGTTCCATATACGTCCCAATGTGACGTTAAAAATAATTAAACATGCCATCATGATACACACAATTTTCGACAAATAATAAGTTCACTTTCCTGTAATGTGAAGGCGACATTGCAGATATGCAAGTAGACGTAACTAAAAGGGTTACGTAGGCGTTGCGTAGCTAGAAACTGAAACATAATGACATTTGTTTATTATTTGTAAACTACGATTTGTTTATTTCTTTCACCTCTGTCAAACAAGGGATCCAGTGTAAGCAGGAATATCTAAGTGATACTGAATCTTCTTTAAACTGTGTAAAAAAGTCGAATAAAATATCTACAGAGCTTGAAACACTAAAATAACCCAAGCCCTAAAGCGTTGCAAATACTTTTGCAGAAATTGAAATAAAACTTAGAGTGAGCCATAAAAGTGTCTACTTTCAATTTTTGTCACTTTAGGCCAATGTCAGTCATTAAGAATTTTGGACGCCGACATAAACAGTTTCTATTATAGGTTCATTTATAAGACCGTGCCAACCCTGTAGCAAATGCTAATCAACAATATCTTGATGCGCACTGAGGTGCACAGCGTTGAAGGAACTTTAGACGCATAACGCTTGATATGAACTTTCACTTTTGCTCTCTAACCTTGACTGCAACTTTCTTCGCTTATCCGAGCCTATGTTATTTTTTTTCCATCCCTAGTAGGGATACTTCAGCATTGTTGAAGCTGCTTTAACGTGTAAACATGTTTTGCCTTTTGTAATAGTAAAAAATGGGTGTGTGTGACTTTGTACATGCGAGTAAAATACTCCATAAGAACATAAAATATACGTAGTACATAAGAACTGTATAAATTCTATTGACGGTTTAATTTGTTTTGTCTACGTAAGTTGTTTTTTTCATCTTTACGACTTAATTCGCGGTAGTATTCGTTAGTGCCTGCGCCAGATTTAACCATATTGACACTGGAAGCACAGAAAATTTTGCCTTCCTAAAATTTATTTTTATTCCACTGTCTATTTCCGATTCTTGTGCGTACCCCATCATATATAGCGGTTTGGTCAATAAAATTAACAAAATGTGTTAAATTTAGTTTTACATTGTAAAAGCAAAACTTTACAATCTTTCAATAATACAGTAATGTTTTACCATTTTATCTACTATTATACCTATATTTACCATTTTCATATTATTTACAGTTTGTATTGCAATACAATCCTACCGCAGTGTCTAAATGCAGTGTTTTAATCAGTACTTCCTACAATGCTTTGAATTGAAAAACCGATCAAATATGACTATTTTTTCATTTTTTTCAATATCACGGTTTTTGGCGCTTGGCTGTTGGATTTTGTCGAACATAGAAAATCCGTCACCCCAAGCTCAGGCTTCTTCTGCTTCTAAGGAAACATGTCACTGGTTAGGGCCTCTGGTAACTTAGCAGTCTTTGAACCAGAGTGGTAATGTAGGGCGAGATTGTCTGAATCTACACTTATGCATGAGCTGTTGATCTTGTTTGACTATAAATGGTGACCTTTAGTTAAGTGGTCGAGCATGCAGAAGCCACATACTTGATAATCATCAACTCTTCACAGTGCCTCTTTCGTACGAGTGTTGACAGACCTCGCCATAAGTAGTTGTTATTGAGACCCAGACCGTCCGACCTACCAGAAAAGGTGTAAGGTAACCGTTTGGACGGTCGGGAAGTGCCACCCAATTTAGACCGTAACCTAGTGGAGGAGGCATCCACAGGGACCGTACCCTCCTTCCCCTACCACCAACCTCTCGGAAGGACTTACAGACCCACATGTTTAACGTGATCGTACTCCGCATGAACACGGAGGCAGTTGTGGCAGCGTGCAAATCCAGTGCGCAAACCACCGGGCTACCGCGCCCGAAATGTGCCAACAGCACGGGGTGTTCCCAGGTGGTCAGCCACCCAAGTGCTAACCGCGCCTGATGCTGCTTGACTTCGGTGAGCTGACGAGAACCGGTGTTTTCTGCACGGTAGGGCCGTTACATCGTCATAAGTAGTGACAGACCTCGTCATAAGTAGTTACAGACCTCACCATAAGTAGTTACAGACCTCGCCATAAGTAGTGACAGCCCTCACCATAAGTAGTTGTTGTTGAAACCCAGACCGTCCGACCTACCAGAAAGGTGTAAGGTAACTGTTTGGACGGTCGGGAAGTGCCACCCAATTTAGACCGGAACCCAGTGGGGGAGGCATCCACAGGGACCGTACCCTCCTTCCCCTACCACCAATCTCTCGGAAGGACTTTCGGACCCACATGTTTAACGTGATCGTACTCCGCATGAACACGGCGGCAGTTTTGGCAGCGGCTGGAATCGAACCCGGGCCTACCGAGTGCAACTCCAGCGCGCTAACCAATGGGCTACCGCGCCCTCACCATAAGTAGTGACAGACCTCGCCATAAGAAATGACAGACCTCCTCTATACCATTAACGCAATAGACTAAAAATTCTTGCACCGCTTCAGACATCCTTCTTTCAAGATATCAAAAGAACGTTCTATTACTGCATCAAGAAATTGCAATGACTATCGCATTAAACCAATGTCTCACGATAATGTATTCTTTTCACTGACACCAATAATATATCTTCCCCAATCATCTCTTATATTCTTAACTAGATCTTAAATTGACAATATTCTGCAGTAAACTTCATGCACTGCCTTGCATCAGATGTTTTTACCTTTTCCCAATCGATCATCCAAAGTGATCCATATAGTCGCACCACTACAAAGCGGCCTAGATAATCGTTTGAATCCTCTCATCTCTTTCCCACTATTTACCACTATATCAGTACAGTGACAGCCAATATATAACCTGGACTGATACGGGGGCTGTTTTAGATAGCCTATTATCCCCAGAAATATCCCTCTTCGGAAGCCACTGACCACAGCTGTAAGGCCACATCATCCCCCCTTTAACGCCTGCTGACCGATCCGGAATGATCATTTACTGGCCACCCCCTACTCTCGCTCTCATATAAAAGATGGGAATGAAGAGGGGGGAAGGAGAAATCATAAAAGAAAAAAAAAATTATACGGTGAGGCTTGTTTGTTCCATAGTAATAGATATTGTTTGGGGATATCTAGTAAAAATATCTTATATTATATAAATCCTAGTTTAAGCAGCAAAAGCATTTAGAGAAATTTGAAAGTAGTTACTATTTACTGATTTAAATTATATAGTATCTGAATATAAGATATCTCACAATGATAAAAAACTTTCTAACTGACATTTTACTTCTGTTTCGCTATACTGCCGAATTCGTTATCCCATTTGTTTTAATTCTCCGTTGCAATCATTTTTACTTTCCTTATATACATAATGTATAAGGAAAGTATTGTGAGACAGGGTCGAAAATTCGAATTCGAGTTTTCGACGGGAGAGCACGTTTCAAGCATCTTTGATCACGAATCAAACATTTTTGAAGTGATGTGTGTGTGTGTGTGTGTGTGTGTGTGTGTGTGTGTGTGTGTCAGTGAGACTGTAGAGACGATAACTGATGAACGAATGGACCGATTCGAACGAAATTTGGTACAAAAATCACAATCCATAAACACTGGAAGCCTATTGTTTTTATACACAATCGAATGTTCAGAACTCCCCTAAATTTTCGAGTGAAATTTTGAAATAATCATCAAAAAATCAAACCCACTAATATAGTTACGCAAATAGACATTTCTTATGTAATTTTTCATTAGAAAACGATTGACATAAATTTTAGAACGCTAACATGAACCGTTCTCGAGATATTGCACATTTTAAAAAAAAAATTATCAAAAAGTCATATAAAATAAAAAAAAATATTTCCTATTGAAAAACGTGTTCACTTTTCATATGTAATACCATGCGATAAATTGGGTGACATCATTCTCGTGGATCTAGCTCGTTCCATTCATGAAAAAAGATACTTTGAGTAATACTTTTGTATTTGAACGCCAATAAACACTTATCTGCTGTAAGAATAACTTATTTTTTCACCCATAACACTTGGCGAGATTTTGGCGACGAATTTAGTAGAATCTCGCCAACTTAGTGAGTTTTTTAAATGTTACCAAATCAAAGAAAATCTCGCCAAATGGATAAAAATGATGCTAAATCAATGAAAATAACGACTATTTGACGAAAATTCAATATCTTGGAAAAAATATGAGTATATGCTGTAGGAATAACCTATTTTGTTTTTATTAAGTAATAAATACATTGCATTACATAAGGAAAGTCATGTGCTGCCCACATCAGATGTTTTCTATCGGAGATTGTCAGTTTACTATAGGTAAACATAATACTCATTAATAATTCATGCATACTCATGAACCTTTTCATACAAAGTAATTGGATTGCTTAAGGACTTTCTCAGAGCCCTGTATATCGTAGGTAAAGTAAAAATCGAGCTTATTTAAATTTGTTCCATTTAATAATATTTTATCCGCATAATTAATTCGGTTGTTTTCTTTAAGTCAACTTTTTCTACAACGAAATAAAAACACTGAATCTACTTCAGACACAAAAAGAAAGGAATAAAAATTCTTAGAAGTCAAGATTTTTATATGCTTCCATATTAACTGAAATTTGGAAGACGCTCACTTCTTCAGAATATTTCCACGGCGCTCAGCAAGAAGCCACTGTGGTCATAAAAAAAAAATAAACCCAGCTTCGCAAACTTTAGAAATTTTTATTGCCTCGAAATCTGTTAAGTGTTAAGTATAACACACTAAAAGTATATGCAACGATGTTTTTTAACAGTGGAAGTCCTTCGTATTCACGTGGCCGGAAAAGTTCTTGAAAGTGACTAATTCTCGCAAGAGTTGACATTCTTTCAAAATATTCCCTCACGTATGCAAATAAAATTTTGAAAACCATAATTCAAATTCCCCGCTTTTTCAAATTTGCACGCACGGAAAGTTTTCTTATACCTAAGACTCTCGTAAAATACGAACTTCACTTTGTAAATTTGAAATAATAACAGATCCTTTTTCAAAAAAAGTCCTACGTGTAAAAAGCTTTTCATTACATTTTCCTTTGCATCATTTCTCTCTTTCCGGTGGCATCCGTGCGGATGTTTCCAAGGCAACCATACAGTGTTGAAAAATGTCTTCCAACGGCGCCATGTTTGCATGGAAGTCACGTGCTGCAGATGGACCAATGGGCCGTGCTGGCTACCGAAAAACTTGGAAGCCTGGAAAATTGAAGTTTCTCGCTATTTTTTCCCGTCCGTTAGAATAGAGCGGAACAATAAAGTGACATTTTATGTAAAAAAGTGGTAAAAAATTGTTTTTAGCATAGTTCTCCACGTGAAATCTGCAGCAATAACATACATCTTGAAAGCATTTTTCTCATCGTATCGAAGAATGGAATTTTGGAAAGCTGCCGTTTTGTTTATTTTTTAATATCTTTTAATTAATAACATATATTGTTTTTACGTAATCGTGTATATTTCAGCAAACTAATGCATATTTATGAACAGATGTTAGCATCAGTAAATTGTTTGTTTCATTTCGATCAAAATATATTTTTTTAAGCCAGTTATTTACATTCCAGAAATGGTTTAAGGAATAAATTGTTTTGATATGCAGTTAATGTAGCTTATGCTATAACACAATAATGCCATTTCACAAATCTCACATCTCATAACAATTAAATCTCGATATGAAGTTACTCATGATTGCTCATATACGTGGATTCATTTAAATTTTTCAACTTTTTCATTATAACAAGAATTTTGAACACAGCAAAAATATACAATATATAATAATTATGACTAACATTTTGAACATAACGTGCTTTTCATTAAGCTACTGGGGTGCTATTATATTCTAAAAGGATGTGAGCCCTATAAATTCGAAAATTGGCAACAGAAATTTATATATTTAATACATTATTTTAGTATTAAACCCTGTACTTCATTGAAAATAAGAAATACGCGGTAATACCGTTTTCCTCTATTAAAACGTATAATTACTGTTCAATCAATTCCAGTTACGGAGAAAGGATTTCTATTTAAGTTTCTTTTGAATTAATTATTCTTGTTCTATCATTTCCAAATAGAAAAATCGCGTTTACTGTATCTTAAACATGCAAGTTTATGATAATTCATTAAAACATAAGCTAAAATTATTTATAAATATGTTGTAATATAACATCATTTTCTAAAAGTTCAATAACAATAGAAATTTGCAATCATTTGAAAAGCGTATCAGAACTCAAAAACAAGAAAGGGTTTCGTCCAGAAAAGAGCACCAGGCGCGAAGCGCCTTTAATCTCCAATCTCTAGGTGTGGTTCTTATCTTCATACTGTGACATTATTTCATTGGCCCATAGTTGGAGGTTCGAGGTTTTTGATTTACTGTTTTTATTATTTGACCTAGCTCCTAGTGTGGCAGTTTGTTGCACATTTAGAGTTTGAGTAATTTTGGGGAGTTGATGCAAATCTAAGGATTTCCTGGCAGTTTAAGGTTTAACAACATTTTTTAGAAAACATTGATCGCAGTTTTTATTTAATTTCAACTATTTAAGGTGGGACTTACCTAATTCCGATTTTCGATATTAAGTACCGCGCGGGGTTTCTTACGTGATTTGGCCTTGCGATGATCATAGTCATGCAGATTGAATAGTAGTTCATTTGGAACAGATGGCTGATTTTTATAGAACTTAAGCGCTAGCTTTTTAATTTGGACTCTAACAGTTTTTATTTTGAAGTCTTTCCTAATTACCGAGTTCCTTAAGTGTATCTAGGGGCTTTCCTTATAATCCTTAGGGTTTTGTTTTGTCTCTAGTAAGTCTATAGTAGTTTTACAGGCATATCCCCATACGGGTGCTGCATACAGCATTCCCGGGCGGATGACCGATTTATAAATTAGCAGTTTGTTTTGATGACTGTGATTTCCGTTTCCTATCATTGGGTATAAGGCTCCAGTAGTTATATACGCTTTTTTGATTAAGTTTGTTACGTGCTGTTTCCAGGTTAGGTGGGAATCTCGTTACACCTAGATATTTAGTAGATTTTTCCGCGCGTAGGGCATGGTTGTTTATGTACAGTGGCGGCGGAGGTTTACATTTTCTAGAGAAATAAATCCAATGACATTTATTGGGGTTTAATTTTATTCGCCATTTTACCAGCCATGTTTGGAGTATGTCTAATTGTTGTTGTAGCTGTCTGTGCATTACTGAGACGCAAAGGTGTTTTGCAAGTATCGAACTGTCGTCTGCATAGAGTGCCAGCTCCGTGTCTGGGGTCCTGGGGATGTCATTTAGATATATGTTAAAGAGTGTCGGGCCCAGGATGGATCCTTGCGGTACACTACTTTTAATGAGCTTGAGTGCAGACAAGTTATCTTTTACTCTAACTTGGAAGTGTCTGTTATTTAGGTATGAGATTAAAAGTTTGACAAGTGCGTCAGGGACTTTTAGAGTGATCAATTTGTATGCTAATCTACAGTGCCATACTTTATCAAATGCTTTTTGTATGTCAAGAAAAATCGCAGCTGTGGGTGTCTTACTATTAAGTCCAGAAGATATGTACTCTACCACTCTCAGCAATTGATGAGTGGTGAAGTGTTTTGGCCGAAATCCAAACTGCTCCAGAATGATAATACCATTCTCACTAAAGTGCGTGTTCAGTCTATTAAGAATTATTTTCTCAGTAATTTTACTAAGTGTCGATAGTAAGCTGATTGGTCTGTAGTTGGCTGGAATTGTGGCATCCTCACCAGGCTTATGGATCGCTATAATTATCGCTTCCTTCCATTCTTTGGGGAAATAATTTAGTTTTAGTATTTTGTTTATTAGGATGGTCAAGTAAAATATTATATTTAGGGGTAGGTTTTTCACCGCGATATTCCTGAAGCCCAGGGCACGAAAAACGTGCCCTGGGCTTTTACGGTTTTTGATGATATCAATTATCTCTTGCGGGGTGGCTGGGTTAATCTCAGCCGTGACCGAGGAGTTCCTGAAGTTGTTTAGAGTTTGCCTAACCATTCTTAGGGTGTCCTGACACATTAGATCGTGGTTTGGTTCAAATTGCTTTTCGTAATGCTTAGTAAGCGCCTCTGCTTTTTCTTCGTCTGAGTACGCGATTTTAACGCCATCTATTAGTGGCGAGAATTTAATTTGAGGTTTTCTGAGTCTTTTAGCGAATTGCCAGAGCGATACGTCTTCAGGGCTAAGGGATTCAATTAACTCTTTGTACTGTTGCTGCTTTTCTGTGACAATTTTATCCCTGTCTTTCCACGTGAGTCTGTTAAATTCCCTTTTGAGGGTAGGGTCTCTATTAGCCTGCCATGTCTTACGCATTCTGTTCCTTTGCCTAACTAATTGCTTGACATGGTTGGAAAGTGTGGGCATTTTTGGTGACTCACGATGTGTTGTGGCAGAGGCAATAGCTCTCTTGATTTCTGTTGTGAGTGTGTGTGTGGCAGAGTCAATATCCGCCTTGCTCATAATGTTGGGTACTGCCAAGTGCGGCTCAAAGAGTGCTCTTTTGAAAACGCTCCAGTTCACCCTCTCTTGTCCCAGAGAGGCTGGAAGGGGAGTGTTCTGATCGAATGTCACTAATACCGGTAGATGATCCGAGTCGAATTCATCCAGGGTATCGATAGTGTGAGCGTATTCTATGTTTCTCGTTAGGACAAAGTCTATGAATGAGCCGTTGGCACCTGAGAAGCAGGTTGGTCTCGACGGTGCAATGATGTTGGTGTTTGTTGTGTTCAGTAATCTGTGTCTCTGTGTACCGCGTATGATGGCTCTCCTGCTGCCCCACGCTCGGTGGTGTGCATTGAAGTCGCCCGCGAGTATTGCATTTGGATATCGCGAGAAAAGCAGTTCCAGCTGCGCAGCTACATTTATACCACTCATGTTTTTGACATATTGAAGTTAGGATAAATGGGTTTACATTATTTATTTTAATTTTTATGCTAGTATTTTCTATACCTTGAAGATTTATGTTGTTTATTTCCTCGTGGGGAATATTTCTTTTAATATATATTGCTGCTCCTCCATGGGAGTTTCTAGCAGTTGTATTTGAGCTAAGGTTGTGATATCCAATATAGTTTGCTATATTTAGTTTTTTATTTTATCTAAATTTAGTTTCCTGAATTAGCAGGGCATCTACATCATTTTCATTTAAGTAGCTCCTAAGTTCATTTATTCTTGGAGATATGCCGTTCGCATTCCAAAATATTATTTTAAAGCTTTCTTTTTGGGACCTAGCCATGGCGGGTTTGATTCTCACTGTTATTTTTAAAATCCGCGATTAATTTAAAAGCCTCAAAGGCCATTTGCATTGGATCTCTCTTTTTTTTGTATTAGCTCTGCGAACTGCATCAACAGGTGTTTTATTGCATCTAGGTCGAACATAGTGATAAACCCTCTGATGAGGTTGAGGATTTCATCCATCTTTTCATCATTGGTTTTACCAGCAGGTTCAGTTTCAGCTTCCATATCCTAAGCCTCAACCGCGGTTTGGTTATTTTTGTGGGTATCCTTTTGGACCTCAGTAGTTCTTTTTTCAACCGTTTTTTCTAACAGCTGGGTTTGCGTGAGCTCTTCTTCTCTAACTCGTTTAGTTTTGGCTTCACGCGTTTTGATTTCTTCTTTTGATTTAGCATATTGATTTACAATTTTAGCTTCTATTCCCGCCTGTCTGGCTTCATCGGCTTCCTTTCTCTTTTTACTGGCTATAGTAGCCAGTTTTACTTCTTCCGGAGTCAATTCTCTGGAAGACGAAGGTTTGGGGGGCCTGCTCTTGCACCGATCTGGTGGGTGCTGAAGGTTGGTATTTATTTTGCTGTGGCACAGTGTGCGAGGAGCCCTGAGGGGATGCCTGGGAGTTTAATCCGAGGGCCTTTTGCCTCCAAGGAGGTATCTGATTTTGAGGAGGGGGCATACCCCGGTATCTTTCCTCTGTTCCAGGGGTTCTTCGGACATTGCCGGAAGTTCGATGGGTGGTCTCCATTGCAATTTGCACACGTAGCCTTCTCAGACCTAGGTCTCTGGCAGTCCCGTGTGAAGTGTTCTTCAGCACACTTAAGGCACTTAAGTGGCATATTGCAGTTCTCCGAGGAGTGATTGAACTGTTGGCACCGGTAGCAGATTTTGAAGCCCCGTGCTCTGAAGGCAATTCAAAAACACACAGAAACTATTGAAGATATTTTCTTCAGTCCCGATATGACGTCACGAAGCGGGAACCAATTGCTTTCTCCTGCTCTGTCTGACCTACCTTCTTTCTAAATACCTTGCCTTCGATTAGCTGAGCCATATAGCTTGCTACGCAGACGTAATACGTCCATTAGTTGGGGATCGTTTTTTGTTAACTCACCCTCACCAACCCCTGGAGTTCGCGTCGCCAGCTCTTTCAACCCTACCAGTGCACACGACTGTGACGAGTTCGATGCTTGCTGACGCTCGCCAAACCACTGGGCCTCGCCCCCAGTTCACTGCCGCTCATTAATAGCCGAAGCTAGCTAACGCTCACCAACTCCAATAATTTGCTACCCACCCACACTATTTCTAAAAATTTCATAAATCCATCCGTTGTTTTATTTTTTATCGGATGTCTTTGCTTTTTTTTAACGCATCTGGCATGCTTCGGACCCCCTGAATGTTTAAACGTACATTGAAATGGACCAGAGTCATTTTGTTTAGAGGAGTAAATATTTTGGGATTGGGCGAGAGCTTACTTGGTCGAGAGGTGAAAGATCTAGTAATAATAAGTAGCAAACAAAGTATAATTTAACTATGATAGTTGCATACCCCTCAAAATTGTTACATTTATAAAAATGCGAAATTTAATTTTCTTCGAACCCCCCCCCCCCCCTTCCCCCATCAAAAAATGTCAATTAATGAAATTTGTGCCAAACTAAATTAGAGCGAAGGAAATTTAACAGGTGATTTTTAATGAAAAATTCTCCGAGAATTATTATTAGGTATTTGCTGTTCGCTTGCAAGGGATCAGTAATACACAACTTGTTCAATATTAAATGATTATGATAACGCGTTTTAATTGGCGATTTTTCTGCTTTAAATATATTTGTAGATTTCCCCCATATATACTTTCAGAGGAAGTTAAATATTTACACTTACAGTTCGTGTAAAATTTAAGAATATCAATTATCGACATCTCAGGGAATTTTTCATAAACAAGTATCGAGTAAATTTCTTCAGCCCTATTTAAGCGCATCACAAATTTTCCAATTGAAAAAAAAAATTTTTTTTTTTTGGTTGAGAGCCGCATAAGAAATAATTTTTGCATTTTTATGAAATTATCGTTTTTTAGGAGGTGTAACTATCATAGCTGACGACATCTGTTTGCTGATTAATTTTCATATCTCACTTTACTGCTAAGACTAGCCGTTGATTTTATATTTCATTCGGACACACTGCGTGACACATTCTGTATAACTTGCATATAATATATAATTATAAAAGGAAGAATATGTCTGTTTGTCTGTCTGTTTGATTGTCCAAGATGCCGCACGATATCTACTACTGCACTTACATGTCTGAGGTTTTGCCCACTGTAATATCTATACCTGAACTAATGCGCTTCGAAAGTATATTTTCCAAACTTTTAATTACCTTTTTTTAACGAGTTAAATCAGCTAAAATCAGCCAAACTTCACTAATCTATACGATCTAACAGCAACCGTTACGATCTAACTGCTACTCATACAATCTAACGGCTACCCATTTAATCTAACAGCTGCCCATGCAAACAACTACCGTAACGATCTAACGGCTACCCATACAATCTAATAGCTACCCAATGACTACACATACAATCTAATAGCTACTTGCACGATTTACTGCCATGTTCGTCTCTTAGAGATTCTGTATCATTTACCTTCATTTTTTATTTTATTTATTTATTTATTATTTATTTATTGCTTTGTGAAGAGTGTTGTTGTTGTTGAGACCCAGACCGTCCGACCTACCAGAAAGGTGTAAGGTAACTGTTTGGACGGCAGGGAAGTGCCACCCAATTTAGACCGGAACCAAGTGGGGGAGGCATCCACAGGGATCGTACCCTCCTTCCCCCACCACCAACCTCTCGGAAGGACTTACGGACCCACATGTTTAACGTGATCGTATTCCGCGTGAACACGGCGGCAGTTTTGGCAGCGGCTGGAATCGAACCCGAGCCTACCGAGTGCAATTCCAGCGCGCTAACCACTGGGCTACCGCGCCCGCCTTTGTGAAGAGCGTGTCTTTTTTTTTCCTTTGGGATAACGACATTATCGCGACGTTATTCTCATGCACGTCATCATAACATGCGTAGGAATTTGGCGACGATTTAGGATTTGAAGAAAATTGAGTACTGCTATCTGTAAAAGTATAATTTAAGTAGCGGGCGTTTATTTGCGACCTGGGCAACAGCGGATAATTCGTTCTAGTTTCAATTAAATATCTATTTTATTTGTTATTTTAATTTATAAAGCCTTAAATTCATGCATTGTGGAATAAATAAAGAAAATTAAATACGCTTTTCTAGGGAAATATATCTGTTGCTGCTGTTTAGTAAAACAAATCTCAAGGACTTGTTTTATTGTGTAGCTCCACAATATCAAAATAATGTTAAATACAAATCCATAACGGAATCACAATTAAAAATATTTAAAAGGCTTTAAAAATGTAAGACAAACCATAAAAATGTTTGAGAGAAATTTCTTAAATTGGGGAAAGTTTTAGTGATCACGTTTCGAAAAACATCAGACATAAAACCGTTGAAATGAGCCAACTTTCTTTTTTTTCTTCAAAAACTGATCTTTTCTTTCCCCCCCACGACTTAAAAAACTTTTGAAAATGTTCCCTCCTTGCTTACACTGTTCAGCACCACATCTCAGCTATAACCACCTTCGATTTGCAGTCCGTCTCTAAAGGAACCGAACTAAACGATAAAAACACAAAAAGATTTACGAGCTAAGGGCCTTGTTTATGGCTTAGCCACAAGATTTGGAAGGTTCAAATAAAACATACCCGGCTGCACTCTGCAAAGCCCTTGGCTATGTGTTCCTCAGCACAAGGATTGAGGGAAGTCGTAAAAGTATGGAAGAGTTGAGTTGTTTAGTGGCGTATTTTATGCATGACGAATGGGCGGTATTGTGCGTTCTGTAAACTACTTGGTAAGAAGTAGCAATGAAATACTTTATGTTCATTTTGCGGTTCTTGCGCCATTTTTATTTATTATTATTTTTGGTGTGTATTTTTCAATGGTGTTTTGGGTGTTTGGCAGAGCAAACGGCTTCTCTCGGTTCTTAAATATAGAAGGACCAAACCACTGTTAGGTAATTTATTTTTTTTTTACTCCTAATAATAAAGAATACTGGCAAAATTTCAAAATTAATTTGCAATCTAACTTGGAAAACATCTATAATTTATGTTCGTTTTGCGGTTCTTGCGCCATTTTCATTTGTTATTTTTTTGGGTGTGTATTTTTCAATGGTGTTTCCAGAGCAAATGGGTTTCATAAGTTCTTAAATATAGACGAATCAAAGCACTGTCAACTAATGTATTTTTTCATTATTCTTAATAATAAAAAACACTGACAAAATTTAAAAAATCATTTGCAATCTAAATTGGAATCTCTGCGTATCCATAATCTGCGCCAATGTTGTTACAATATTTTTGAGTTTAAATGATCATCAAACTTTGATTATTTTTCTACAACGAAGCCTAACTTTAATGAATGTAAAATGTAAACCAGTGATTGTAAGATCAGTTGTATAAGAATTGCTGAATTTTTTTCAACCAAAACAAAAGTGTATGAATGAAATTCTCATCACTTTTACATAGAGTGCCAGACGATTTACATTTCAATGGCGTTATTTGAATAAAGTTTGAATGAAGTTTTAAGCATGAAGTTAGAACGCACTTTAACCTCCATAGTTTTAAATTTCCAAGTAAAATAAATTATAGTAGTTCTGTGATAATTAAAATAATATCGCTGCTGAGTGTATCGTACACTTTTTTTTGAAAAAAAAAAAAAAAAAAAAAAAAAAAAAAAAAAAAAAAAAAGACTGTTTTTATTGAAATTAAATATGCGTACAGCTCATACACTGGTAATGAAATGGTTACAAAATCAAGACCGCAGGACCCATCAATGTTTAGCAATTGCACATTGAATTTTCAAATAAGTAATTGGTGAAACTCCCCTTGGCGACAATGCACTCTTGTATACATCTAGGTAAGGATAAAGTTTCCTAATGTCATCCTGCGGTACATTCTGCCAGGCATTCCTCAATTGTTGCTCCAGATCTACTACATTTTGGGATGCTAGAATCTGGTAAGTCCCATACATGCTCGATTGGTGAAAGGTTTGGTGACCTTGCTGGCCAAGGAACAGTATCAACATCACGGAGATAGTCCACAGATATTCAAACCGTATGTGGCGGGGCATTATCTTGTTGGAAAATGACCCCTGATTGACGTGCCATGAAGGGGTTACACAAACGGCTGCAGGATTTCATCAACGTATCGTTGAGCTGTTAAAGTTGTATGCAGATGACAAAGGGCGACCTGCTGTAGTAAGATATAGCACCCGACACCATCACACCCGGGGTAATGGCTGTGTGCCTGTGGAAAACAAAGACTCATTGGGACCGTTGGCCCTGGCGCCTCCACACACGTACCCGATGGTCATCTGCTGAAAGACTGAAGCGCGATTTATCGCTGAGGGCTATGTGATGCTAGTCTGCTGGCAGCCATGATACTCGGCTACTTCACCGCTCCAAACGACTGTGTCGATGTTGTGGGGTTATGGGCAGACGTCTTAAAGGCTGTCGTGAGCATAACTCCACCTCAGCCAAGCGCTGTGAGATGGTGGAAGGTTCCACGGGTGGTATGGAAGAGGCTGTAGCACATTGGATGGCGGACAATGATGCCGTTGGACCAGTTCGGACCTGTCAAACGATCATCCGATCTTGCCTCTCATTCGTGCATCTTGGCCTTCCAGAGTCTTCGTTCAGCATCTTTGCACGACAGTGTCCGTTCGGTACAGATGGCGGCCTATTGCTCGATATGACCAGCCAGCTTCACTTATCCCGACTATACGACCACGTTCGAACGTGTCGAATTGCTTATAAGGTCTGCAGCAACGTCGTAACGGCATTATTGGTTGTGTCTCCACGGAACTGCAACGCTGATAACGAGCAAAGATAAAAGCGTGCACATTTTTAACCTGTTTTATAGGATGCTGGTCGTGTAGTAGAAACGCCCGGTATGATCGAAGTTAACACTCATTGGACTTGCAAATTTAATCATTTGCATACTTGGTGTAAAGGAATTTGCATGCAAAATTTCGAGATGATCGGATTATTTTTAGGGGTGCTTCGTTTTTTCTTTGCAAAAGAGTGTATTTTAGAGATGTTTAAATAAAATTACAGTTGGACAGTGTTTTATAAGTGTCAATGCCTAAACCCAGCCTAAGCACAACAAACTGTAAAACCTAAGCTTGATCAAGTCTCAAAGCTTTTAATATAGGCTCGATTCGGCTGAAAACTATATTTATCCAAATGTGTAAAATACATGATATTGGGCAGTTATTGTGCTGAAACAAATCGGAATACATAAAAGTATATTTTTTAAATTTTCATTTTTATGCGACCTCGAATTAAAAATTCATTTCAGAAAATTCTGCTCTAGTCTTTTTACAACACATAGATCAAACATACATCAAATGTTTACAACACATAGCTGATAACGACGTATAACTGAAAGTTTGTGAGAGATGGTGAACCTTACTTCCAACAGATACTCTTCTTGGTCCATGAAAAAAGTAAATAATAGAGAAGAGTTTAAACACATTTTATGACTGAACGTTTACCACCTAAATGAGCCTGTCTCTAACAGTGTTTAAAATTTCAGTTCAATAGGATCTGCCACGTTACGATTATTTAGGATTTCAAACAGCTTGCTTTCACTATGTAAATAAAATAAATCTTACACATTCTAAAAATGCCATAGAAATGTTTTTCTGTGTAATTCAAGATTATGCCAACAACAGCAATAACACAGTGACTCTACAACCCTTGAAGGACCCCTGGCTCCCGCACTAAAGCACGCCATTCAGATTTCTCTCCAGTTTTCCCTTCCCAGCCTTTGACTCCTTAAATCTTCTTCCACATCGTCTAATCACATTTTCCGTGGTCTTTCAGTTTTCTTCCTACCTCCAGGCTTACCATTAAATAATTTCTTTACACATTTGCTATCATTCATTCTCACCATATGCCACACGCATCTAATCCTCGCAGTTATAATATTAAACCTTTCAAGTAACACCTCAAGTTCTAATGTTTGCTCTACTGTTTATTCTACTGTTTGTTCTAATACTCCACTTACCATTCATTCAGAGTGAAAGGGCAAAAGTTTTCCACAAAATGTTATGTTCCCAAATTTAAAGAGAATGTACATCAGCCAGAGCAAATGCAAGATTGTGCCAGCAAAATATTAAAAATGGGTTCTATTAAACATTACATGACTTGAATATAGCGTAATCATTTTATTTAAATTTTTGACATAATTTGTATTTGATTTTTATTGAGCTTTTAAAAAACATAAAATTTAGATAAAAACATATTTTGGGACTTTTCTGGAAGTCACTCTTCAAAAGCAAAATAAAATAAATTGAATATACATTTCTCAGAATATTTCAAAACACAGCAAAACTAACAAAATACCTATATCGACATGATTTAGAAGGAACCTGCTCCAATGTATTAGTGTTTAATTCCTGTCTCTGTTGTTCTTTTGGTGATTCTTCCACCTTTACTCTTCATCTATCAGTACCAGAATGTGAAAATGGAGCAGGCAAAATTTAATTAAGATCTGATAGCGATTAGAAACATTTCCACTTATGAAAGGGTGTCCCGCAAAGTCCTGGTATGACTTTTATTTTCTGAATCGTTAGTCGTAGATAAGACAAAATATTATCTTCAAAATTTTACATTCCGAATTAAAAGGGAATTTATATCAGCCAAAGTCAATGCAAGATTGTACCTTCGAAATATTAAAAAGTGTTCTATTAAACATTACATGACTTGCAAATAGGGTAATCATTTTATTTCAATTTTTGAATTGTATTTTCATTAAGAAAGACTTTTATTTTACATTGAAATATATTTTGGAACTTTTCGGGAAGTTACTTCTCAAAAGCAAAATAAAATAAATTGAATGTGCATTTTCTAGATTATTCCAGAACGCAGCAAAAATAACGAAACACCTATAGTGACATGATTCAAAAGCAACCAACTGCAATGTATTAGTGTTTCATTCTTGTCTCTGTTGTTCTTTTGGTGACATTTCTAGTTTTACTCTTAATCTATCAGTACCAAAATGCGAAAATGGCGCAGGTAGAATTTAATTAACACCTGATTACAATTAGAATAAAACTCCACTTATGAAAAGGTGTCCCGGAAAATCCCAGAACGACTCTCATTTTCTGAACCTTTTGTCATAGATATTATACTTCCAATAACAAAAATATTTCAAATAAGGTTAGAATGTATTTTATAGCAGTTTTAAATCGAGAAACATGTTTGTCTGAAAAATACGAAATCTTAATTTTTTTACACAGTCCCTCAATCCATAATTTTCAGATTGCTAAAAATTTCTTAATGCATTAACATGTAAATGAAAATTAATTTGTAAATGTAAATTTTGTAGGGAAATCATGTATTGCAGGAAAAGTAAAAACGCTTCTTACTTTCCCTGCAATTCATGGTAATGCAAAGGGAAAGTATTGGAGTCGTGCTAAAAATTGCAACTTTGGGAACTCGTGCTAAAATTTGCAATTGGATCTAAACATTTTGGGACCTCTTGAACACGAAAAAACTATTTTTAGCGTGACGTCTGTGTGTGTGTGTGTGTCTGTCTGTCTATGCAATGTATACATCCATTCCAATTCAAAAACTTATTGACCGAATTTTATAAAATTTTATAGATAAGTCACGTGTGGGTTACCCTGGTGCTGACTAGATTTTGGTGATAAAAGAACCGGGATAAAAGAAACTCCCTTTTTTGCGAAATGGCCCGCAATAATCGTCAAATTCTAACAGACCATGCTCAAATGTATCGATTAAAGGCTTGTTTTATACGTAATTCTTGACGATGAAAACAATAAGATCAACCCGATTTCTCTAGAGCTTGTCGTTCTCGAGATATTTGAGATTTTTTGCAGTTTTGCTACGCCGCCCCTGAAAACACGCCCAGTTGCTAAATTAACGAAACTTTAATTAAAAGTGCAAATTCAGTGAAATTTAAAATACAGGGTGGCCTTAATTGAAGTAGAGGTGTTTAGAGACTGATAGCGAGAAAACTGTTTGGTCAAACTCAACGAAATTTGCAGTAAATACTATTCAGACCATAGGGTTTTGATTTTTAAAAGAAAAAAATAGTTCGAATTTTTGCCACCGCGGGCTAAAGTGGCGCTGTGAATTCCATTTTTGGAGTAAAATAGGCATAGGAGGTACAGAAAGTTAGCATTTTACATGCATTTTAAAAAGGACATCACATTTACACTTTATACGTATTTAGTACATTTTATATTTACATTTGCATCTTGCATTCACATACGTATGACGTATTACGTACGTATAACGTATCATTTACATACGTAAACGTATTAATTTTTATACTGGCATCATTTACATGTGTGATGCAATATGTTTTCCTGTCATATGTTCCAAAAAGTGCATTCTCTACTACAGAATGCAGCAGATCTCAATTGATTTGCTTGACCTACACTGTTATTCGGTCCTTCAAAGTGGCTAAATTATTCACATTCCCTTGGTATAATACCAAGCGCTTTATATGACCCCACAACGAAAAGTCACAAGGAGTCAGATAGGTCAACGGGCTGCCCACTTCATAAGAAACGCTCGACAAAATTATTCGGTTGTTGGTAAAATGCTGTCGTAGTACTCCCTGTGCGTGCAATCCAATATGAGGGGGTGCTCCATCTTGCATAAATATCGTAGATTCAAGACATCCACGCTGTTGAAGTTGCGAAATAACAAAATTCAGCAGCATTGTTCGATACCTCTCAGCATTGGCGGAACTTTCTGCACTTTCTATGCCTATTTAACTCCAAAAATGGACCTTACAGCGCCACTTTGGCCCGCGGTGGCAAAAATGCGAACTTTTTTTTCTTTTAGAAATCGAAACACTATGGTTTGAATAGTATTTACTGCACATTTGGTTGAGTTTGGCCCAACAGTTTTCTCACTATCCGGCTCTAAGCACCTCTACTTTAATTATGGTCACTCTGTACTTATACGTGTTATTTTGTGCAATTAAACTCAATTTAATGAATTATTGAAGAAATAAATAGAAAACGAAGTTCAGTCCGCAGAGAAATTTATGTCCACATTGGATTCTTTTATATTACTCCATTGCTTGATTTGTCGTTAATTTCCAGCAAAACCATAAAGAGTTTGATTTTTGATACCATAGAAAAGATTTTTCATTTCACCGTTCGACGGTTGCCATGCAGTAGGTTGGGTTTTGGATTGAAACGTAAAACATGAAATGATTTTGGTTCAAAACAGGCGATTTTGAAATTGAGTGGTGCTATCTGTATCTGTATTATTTAAGCAGTGGCCGCTTATTTAGGACTTTGGCAACGGTGGGTAATTCGTTAAGCTTTAGTGGTACAATAAAGTGCTACAATGCACCCCTAGCAAATTCCTGATCAGCAGAAGCCCTTTATTGATTTGATAGAGCGATTTAGAATCTTTACAGAGATGTAAGGGAAAAAAACAGTCTATAATTCTATTGCATTCTATAAAACTTCTTTCATATAATTATATTCAAAATGTTCATAAGGAGACATTTATAAAATAAGGTATTGAACGAAATCCAAAAGCACATTAAAGAGCGCTTAACTCAAAACTTTAAAGAAAAATTTACTGCTTTATTTTTATCTCTTTCTGGAAAAAAAAACTTTCGTAACTTAATTTTGGAGAAAAAATTCTTCGAATTATCGACCCGAGTCACATTTAGAGGCATATTTCACGACCGATGATGAGGGTGTGCGGGCTCTGCCTAAGTTGGGGATATTCGAATCCATGATTGCGTAAAGTCTGTTTAGGGGGAGGGGGGGGGGAATCGAAGGTAATTTTCATGTGGGGGTGTTCCTGCACTACCGAATGTCACCGCAACATTTGGCAAAAATAAAACCAGGGAGAGAGAAAAAGCTAAATTAAAAAATGACAGCAAAATAAAAATCCTCACATTACAGACACCTCAACGGGATGGAACACTTTTTTCGTTCTATTTTATTTTAAATGTTCTATCATTTTAACACCCCGATTGCTTATGAGCGGTGGAGGGAGACGTATAAGCATGACTTATCGTCTGCTAGGGGGAGGGTCATAAAAACGGCAGACGAGATTTCAGACGCGCTCAAAATGGAGGGTAATTCATCAAAAGACCAGCTATCAAGAACCAGAAACGGTTCTTGCAGGGGGGGGGGGGGGGTGCTACCGCAACGGATTGATCTACCCCCCTGTCTCGCGTTATATTGGGTTTGTATCAATCCGCCGATGTGACAGGATGGACTCTTTTTTCCTTTCCCCTCTATTTTTGAAGTCACATGATTGATGGAAGACGTATATATATTTATACTCGATAACTTCCGATTTTTGAGATTTCGGGGTTGATGTTACGAAGGGGGGGGGGGGGCTGGAAATAAGGCGTTTATGGAAATGAGGGGTGGGGCATAGAAGCTTAATCCTTACCACGCATGAGCAAAGCTGAAAAGTCAAAATATGTCCTATAACTTATATACAACTTTGGCGTGAGTAGTCGCTCGATGAAGGACATTTTCTTTCTGTGACCATGTATTCTTAAAGTATAATTAGTTCATAGCAATGTTAGCTGTTGCTGTTTTCTTGGTATCTTATATCAGGGAGAAATATATACCTCCCACGTGGATATTTTTTTTATAATTAATTAATTAACGTGCATAAAGATGAAAGACGACCACAAGTAGGAGAATGGTGTAATGGTCTATTAATTCATGTTAACCATATTTCTGAATATGTGCGAGTAGATTTTGCACAGTGTAAAGAAGCACTGTGAATTTGATGTCTAGCAAGTGCATGAAAGGTAGGATTGATGAACGTGGAGACCATATTACCCTATACCTCATTTGTATTAGGGAACTGGATCTCAATTGAGCCAGAAAACAGGATCTTTGAATGACACCAGAAGGAAAAAGAATCTGCAGATGACACGAAAAGAAACAGGATCAAGTTCGATCACCTTTTGCAAAAGGGGATTTACATTTTCAATCTAGGTTGAAGTATCTCCACCTCAATATTTTGTTGAGATTTTAAAGTTTCAACTCGGAGTCAAATTTCAATTCCCTTTCAATGAGTTTGAAGTTTTTAAACTCATCGTGTAGCGATGAGTTTGAAAACTTCAATCTCATCATAACACCTTTACAGAAGATGATCGAACTTGATTCTGCTCTTCTTGATGTCTTTATTCTCCGATTCGATTCCTCTGTCTAGATTGGGATTCAACTTCCTAATGCGAACAAGGTATTATCAAACAATCAGCAGAAAAAGACTTGTCCTATATGTAGATATGCTTCTTGCATTACCTAGTGATATATTTCTTTCTTTACTAATTCCCCCGTGGCGAAGGGGCGCCTACACACCACGTCCACAAGACCCTTGGTCCCATGGCGAAGGGGAGAACATTTGCAGCTTCACTTTTATATAGGCTCCCCGAAGGGTGGAAGTCTGACTTGGCCTCGACAAGACAACAGCCATGCCCGCTGGCGGGACTCGAACCCACAATTCGGCAATCCAGCGATCAGACGGAAACGCATGTCATTGACCGCTCGACCACAGGACCGGCAATGATATAGTAAATGTATTATATGAAATTATCTGAATTAGGTTATTAAAGTGTTTTCAACAACTTATTATGAAAGTTATTTTCCTTTTCTCTCTATTTTAGAGAATGCATTGCGGCGCTTACACACTTATAGGTTCCGGACGCTCACTTTGCTGCTCATACTCTCGGGTGAGTCGGGCGGCCTGGGCCTTCTACACTTAATAGGTTCATCTTCATATCAGATTAGCTTTAACTCACCATGGAACAAACCACTTAAATATGCCTCAATTTCCAGTACTGCAACTGCGTAACGTTATCCCCTAAGCTTCTACGAGATCATGATATTGTTGATACTTTGACTAACAATCATGGCTTCAAATCTCGTAGTTAACAATCCAGTATTTCCGTGTGAGTGTCCAAGAACGGCCAGATGAGTGTTCAAGGACTTCCTTATGAGAGTACTAGCACTACATGCTTAATTTAAAAATAATCAAAAATACATATATAAAATACATACACTGCTTTTCTGTTGTGTTAACTAACAATAGAGACTACTTTATTAACACTAATGACAACTAGATATTCTTCTCAAAACATTATGGCATTTTCAAGTTTCTTAATTTTACTCTTCTGGCCACATTTTCAGAAGGTTCTTTTGGTTAAGAAACAGAAACCTTATTTTTACAAATTCTGTTGATTACTCTAAATTTTGAAAATAATCAGAGAAACGGCATGGAATTTAGTTTGCTCATTTATTTCCATCCTGGTTGCTTTGTTTCAAATATCTTATTATTCCAAATATGTCGTGGGTTCACCGTGCAATCTCTTATTGCAGTCTATTCCAGAACTCAATAATAAAAAAATTTTACTCTTTTTGTCACATTTTCAGAAGATTCCCTTGGTTAAGACGCAGAAACCCTATCTGTACAAATTCTATTGATTACTCCAAACTCCAAAAATAATCCGAGAAAAAGCATGGAATTTGGTTTACTCATTTACTTCCACACTGTTGCTTTGTTTCAAGCATCTTATTCCAAATACGCTGTGGATTCACCATGTAACCTCTTTTTGGAGTCTATTCCAGAACTCGAAAAGAAAAAGAAATTTAATTTTACTCTTCTGATCGCATTTTCGGAAGGTTCCCTTGGTTAAGACATAGAAACCCTATTTCTATGAAATTCTGTTGATTACTCCAAAAAACAAATCCAAAAACAATCAAAGAAACAGTATGGAATTTGGTTTGCTCCTTTACTTCCGCACTGTTGCTTTGTTTTAGACATCTTATTCAAATACGCCGTGGATTCACCATGCAATCTCTTTTTGGAGTCTATTCCAGAACTCAATAAGAGAAAAAAAATAATTTTACTCTTCTGGACACATTATCAGAAGGTTCCCTTTGTTAAGCCACGGAAACCCCATTTCTACGAATTCTATCGATTACTCCAAATTGCAAAAATAATCCGAGAAACAGCGTGGAATTTGGTTTACTCTTTTATATCCACACTGGCTTCTTTGTTTCAAACATCTTATTCCAAATACGCCGTGGATTCACCGTGCAACCACATTTTGGAGTCTATTCCAGAACTCGACAAGAGAAAAAAAAATAATTTTACTTTTCTGATCACATTATCAGAGGGTTTCCCCTTTGTTAAGTCACGGAAACCCTGTTTCTACAAATTCTATTGATTACTCCAAATTCCTAAAATAATCCCGAGAAAAGCATGGAATTTGGTTTACTCATTTACTTCCACACTGTTGCTTTGTTTCAAACATCTTATTCCAAATACGCCATGTATTCACTGTGTAACCTCTTTTTGGAGTCTATTCCAGAACTCGACAAGAAAAAAAAAATTAATTTTACTCTTCTGGTCGCATTTTCGGAAGGTTCCCTTGGCTAAGACACAGAAACCCTATTTCTACGAAATTCTGTTGATTACTCCTAAAACAAATCCAAAAACAACCAAAGAAACAGCATGGAATTTACTTTGCTCTTTTACTTCCACACTGTTGCATTGTTTTAAATATCTTATTCCAAATACGCCGTGGATTCACCGTGCAATCTCTTTTTGGAGTCTATTCCAGAACTCGACAAGAGAAAAAAAAAATAATTTTACTCTTCTGGTCACATTATCAGAAGGTTCTCTCTTTGTCAAGTCACGGAAACTCTATTTCTACAAATTCTATTGATTACTCCAAATTCCTAAAATAATCCCGAGAAAAGCATGGAATTTGGTTTACTCATTTACTTCCACACTGTTGCTTTGTTTCAAACATCTTATTCCAAATACGCCGTGTATTCACTGTGTAACCTTTTTTTGGAGTCTATTCCAGAACTCGACAAGAAAAAAAAATTAATTTTACTCTTCTGGTCGCATTTTCGGAAGGTTCCCTTGGCTAAGACACAGAAACCCTATTTCTACGAAATTCTGTTGATTACTCCAAAAAACAAATCCAAAAACAATCAACGAAACAGTATGGAATTTGGTTTGCTCCTTTACTTCCGCACTGTTGCTTTGTTTTAGACATCTTATTCAAATACGCCGTGGATTCACCATGCAATCTCTTTTTGGAGTCTATTCCAGAACTCAATAAGAGAAAAAAAATAATTTTACTCTTCTGGACACATTATCAGAAGGTTCCCTTTGTTAAGCCACGGAAACCCCATTTCTACGAATTCTATCGATTACTCCAAATTGCAAAAATAATCCGAGAAACAGCGTGGAATTTGGTTTACCCTTTTATATCCACACTGGCTTCTTTGTTTCAAACATCTTATTCCAAATACGCCGTGGATTCACCGTGCAACCACATTTTGGAGTCTATTCCAGAACTCGACAAGAGAAAAAAAAATAATTTTACTTTTCTGATCACATTATCAGAGGGTTTCCCCTTTGTTAAGTCACGGAAACCCTGTTTCTACAAATTCTATTGATTACTCCAAATTCCTAAAATAATCCCGAGAAAAGCATGGAATTTGGTTTACTCATTTACTTCCACACTGTTGCTTTGTTTCAAACATCTTATTCCAAATACGCCATGTATTCACTGTGTAACCTCCTTTTGGAGTCTATTCCAGAACTCGACAAGAAAAAAAAAATTAATTTTACTCTTCTGGTCGCATTTTCGGAAGGTTCCCTTGGCTAAGACACAGAAACCCTATTTCTACGAAATTCTGTTGATTACTCCTAAAACAAATCCAAAAACAACCAAAGAAACAGCATGGAATTTACTTTGCTCTTTTACTTCCACACTGTTGCATTGTTTTAAATATCTTATTCCAAATACGCCGTGGATTCACCGTGCAATCTCTTTTTGGAGTCTATTCCAGAACTCGACAAGAGAAAAAAAAATAATTTTACTCTTCTGGTCACATTATCAGAAGGTTCTCTCTTTGTCAAGTCACGGAAACCCTATTTCTACAAATTCTATTGATTACTCCAAATTCCTAAAATAATCCCGAGAAAAGCATGGAATTTGGTTTACTCATTTACTTCCACACTGTTGCTTTGTTTCAAACATCTTATTCCAAATACGCCGTGTATTCACTGTGTAACCTTTTTTTGGAGTCTATTCCAGAACTCGACAAGAAAAAAAATTAATTTTACTCTTCTGGTCGCATTTTCGGAAGGTTCCCTTGGCTAAGACACAGAAACCCTATTTCTACGAAATTCTGTTGATTACTCCTAAAACAAATCCAAAAACAACCAAAGAAACAGCATGGAATTTACTTTGCTCTTTTACTTCCACACTGTTGCATTGTTTTAAATATCTTATTCCAAATACGCCGTGGATTCACCGTGCAATCTCTTTTTGGAGTCTATTCCAGAACTCGACAAGAGAAAAAAAAAATAATTTTACTCTTCTGGTCACATTATCAGAAGGTTCTCTCTTTGTCAAGTCACGGAAACTCTATTTCTACAAATTCTATTGATTACTCCAAATTCCTAAAATAATCCCGAGAAAAGCATGGAATTTGGTTTACTCATTTACTTCCACACTGTTGCTTTGTTTCAAACATCTTATTCCAAATACGCCGTGTATTCACTGTGTAACCTTTTTTTGGAGTCTATTCCAGAACTCGACAAGAAAAAAAAATTAATTTTACTCTTCTGGTCGCATTTTCGGAAGGTTCCCTTGGCTAAGACACAGAAACCCTATTTCTACGAAATTCTGTTGATTACTCCAAAAAACAAATCCAAAAACAATCAACGAAACAGTATTGAATTTGGTTTGCTCCTTTACTTCCGCACTGTTGCTTTGTTTTAGACATCTTATTCAAATACGCCGTGGATTCACCATGCAATCTCTTTTTGGAGTCTATTCCAGAACTCAATAAGAGAAAAAAAATAATTTTACTCTTCTGGACACATTATCAGAAGGTTCCCTTTGTTAAGCCACGGAAACCCCATTTCTACGAATTCTATCGATTACTCCAAATTGCAAAAATAATCCGAGAAACAGCGTGGAATTTGGTTTACCCTTTTATATCCACACTGGCTTCTTTGTTTCAAACATCTTATTCCAAATACGCCGTGGATTCACCGTGCAACCACATTTTGGAGTCTATTCCAGAACTCGACAAGAGAAAAAAAAATAATTTTACTTTTCTGATCACATTATCAGAGGGTTTCCCCTTTGTTAAGTCACGGAAACCCTGTTTCTACAAATTCTATTGATTACTCCAAATTCCTAAAATAATCCCGAGAAAAGCATGGAATTTGGTTTACTCATTTACTTCCACACTGTTGCTTTGTTTCAAACATCTTATTCCAAATACGCCATGTATTCACTGTGTAACCTCCTTTTGGAGTCTATTCCAGAACTCGACAAGAAAAAAAAAATTAATTTTACTCTTCTGGTCGCATTTTCGGAAGGTTCCCTTGGCTAAGACACAGAAACCCTATTTCTACGAAATTCTGTTGATTACTCCTAAAACAAATCCAAAAACAACCAAAGAAACAGCATGGAATTTACTTTGCTCTTTTACTTCCACACTGTTGCATTGTTTTAAATATCTTATTCCAAATACGCCGTGGATTCACCGTGCAATCTCTTTTTGGAGTCTATTCCAGAACTCGACAAGAGAAAAAAAAATAATTTTACTCTTCTGGTCACATTATCAGAAGGTTCTCTCTTTGTCAAGTCACGGAAACCCTATTTCTACAAATTCTATTGATTACTCCAAATTCCTAAAATAATCCCGAGAAAAGCATGGAATTTGGTTTACTCATTTACTTCCACACTGTTGCTTTGTTTCAAACATCTTATTCCAAATACGCCGTGTATTCACTGTGTAACCTTTTTTTGGAGTCTATTCCAGAACTCGACAAGAAAAAAAATTAATTTTACTCTTCTGGTCGCATTTTCGGAAGGTTCCCTTGGCTAAGACACAGAAACCCTATTTCTACGAAATTCTGTTGATTACTCCTAAAACAAATCCAAAAACAACCAAAGAAACAGCATGGAATTTACTTTGCTCTTTTACTTCCACACTGTTGCATTGTTTTAAATATCTTATTCCAAATACGCCGTGGATTCACCGTGCAATCTCTTTTTGGAGTCTATTCCAGAACTCGACAAGAGAAAAAAAAAATAATTTTACTCCTCTGGTCACATTATCAGAAGGTTCTCTCTTTGTCAAGTCACGGAAACCCTATTTCTACAAATTCTATTGATTACTCCAAATTCCTAAAATAATCCCGAGAAAAGCATGGAATTTGGTTTACTCATTTACTTCCACACTGTTGCTTTGTTTCAAACATCTTATTCCAAATACGCCGTGTATTCACTGTGTAACCTTTTTTTGGAGTCTATTCCAGAACTCGACAAGAAAAAAAAATTAATTTTACTCTTCTGGTCGCATTTTCGGAAGGTTCCCTTGGCTAAGACACAGAAACCCTATTTCTACGAAATTCTGTTGATTACTCCTAAAACAAATCCAAAAACAACCAAAGAAACAGCATGGAATTTACTTTGCTCTTTTACTTCCACACTGTTGCATTGTTTTAAATATCTTATTCCAAATACGCCGTGGATTCACCGTGCAATCTCTTTTTGGAGTCTATTCCAGAACTCGACAAGAGAAAAAAAAATAATTTTACTCTTCTGGTCACATTATCAGAAGGTTCTCTCTTTGTCAAGTCACGGAAACCCTATTTCTACAAATTCTATTGATTACTCCAAATTCCTAAAATAATCCCGAGAAAAGCATGGAATTTGGTTTACTCATTTACTTCCACACTGTTGCTTTGTTTCAAACATCTTATTCCAAATACGCCATGTATTCACTGTGTAACCTTTTTTTGGAGTCTATTCCAGAACTCGACAAGAAAAAAAATTAATTTTACTCTTCTGGTCGCATTTTCGGAAGGTTCCCTTGGCTAAGACACAGAAACCCTATTTCTACGAAATTCTGTTGATTACTCCTAAAACAAATCCAAAAACAACCAAAGAAACAGCATGGAATTTACTTTGCTCTTTTACTTCCACACTGTTGCATTGTTTTAAATATCTTATTCCAAATACGCCGTGGATTCACCGTGCAATCTCTTTTTGGAGTCTATTCCAGAACTCGACAAGAGAAAAAAAAATAATTTTACTCTTCTGGTCACATTATCAGAAGGTTCTCTCTTTGTCAAGTCACGGAAACCCTATTTCTACAAATTCTATTGATTACTCCAAATTCCTAAAATAATCCCGAGAAAAGCATGGAATTTGGTTTACTCATTTACTTCCACACTGTTGCTTTGTTTCAAACATCTTATTCCAAATACGCCGTGTATTCACTGTGTAACCTTTTTTTGGAGTCTATTCCAGAACTCGACAAGAAAAAAAATTAATTTTACTCTTCTGGTCGCATTTTCGGAAGGTTCCCTTGGCTAAGACACAGAAACCCTATTTCTACGAAATTCTGTTGATTACTCCTAAAACAAATCCAAAAACAACCAAAGAAACAGCATGGAATTTACTTTGCTCTTTTACTTCCACACTGTTGCATTGTTTTAAATATCTTATTCCAAATACGCCGTGGATTCACCGTGCAATTTTTTTTTGGAGTCTATTCCAGAACTCGACAAGAGAAAAAAAAAATAATTTTACTCCTCTGGTCACATTATCAGAAGGTTCTCTCTTTGTCAAGTCACGGAAACCCTATTTCTACAAATTCTATTGATTACTCCAAATTCCTAAAATAATCCCGAGAAAAGCATGGAATTTGGTTTACTCATTTACTTCCACACTGTTGCTTTGTTTCAAACATCTTATTCCAAATACGCCGTGTATTCACTGTGTAACCTTTTTTTGGAGTCTATTCCAGAACTCGACAAGAAAAAAAAATTAATTTTACTCTTCTGGTCGCATTTTCGGAAGGTTCCCTTGGCTAAGACACAGAAACCCTACTTCTACGAAATTCTGTTGATTACTCCAAAAACAAATCCAAAAACAATCAAAGAAACAGCATGGAATTTACTTTGCTCTTTTACTTCCACACTGTTGCTTTGTTTTAAATATCTTATTCCAAATACGCCGTGGATTCATCGTGCAATCTCTTTTTGGAGTCTATTTAAGAACTCGACAAGAAAAAAAAAATAATTTTACTCTTCTGGTCACATTATCAGAAGGTTCCCTTTGTTAAGTCACGGAAACCCCATTTCAACGAATTCTATCGATTACTCCAAATTCCAAAAATAATCCGAGAAACAGCATGGAATTTGGTTTACTCTTTTATATCCACACTGGCTTCTTTGTTTCAAACATCTTATTCCAAATACGCCGTGGATTCACTGTGCAACCTCTTTTTGGAGTCTATTCCAGAACTCGACAAGGGAAAAAAAATGTATGAAATCGAAAAAAAAAAAAAAAATCGAAGCCATTTTCTTGTAAAAACAGTATTATATATGCAAAAGCTACTCGGGTGTATTTATTCACTGATTCCCGGTCTATTTTCGTAAAAATCCAAGGGATGGAAGGAGATTTGACGGAGGTGTAAGAAAACCCTCTTACCCCAGAGCTATTTGTGTGGATGGACGAATAAACTCCAGGCGCGGATTCTTCCATCTTGGTAAAAAGGATTCGAAAAACACCTAAATAGTTAGTACTTATCTTCTGCGTGGTAAAAGGGGTACATGTGTTTAAAATGTAGCACGACTGTCCCTACTAGCATTTAATATTGGACCAATTCAGTCAAAATGTCCACTTTTTACTTTCCTTATATACATAATGTATAAGGAAAGTATTGTGACGGGGTCGAAAATTCGAATTCGAGTTTTCGACGGGAGAGCACGTTTCAAGCATTCCTGATCACGAATCGAACATTTTTGAGGTGATGTCTGTGTGTGAGTGTGTGTGTCAGTGAGTCTGTGGATACGATAACTGACGAACGAATGGACCGATTGGAACGAAATTTGGTAGAAAAATCACAATCCGTAAACACTGGAAGTCTATTGTTTTTATACGCAATCGCGAATGTTCAGAATCCCCCTAAATTTTCGAGTGAAATTTTGAAAATATCGTCAAAAATACAAAATCACTAATAAAGTTACGCAAATAGACATTTCTTATGTAATTTTTCATTAGAAAACGATTGATATAAATTTTAGAACGTAACATTAACCGTTCTCGAGATATTGACATTTTTCAAAAGAATTATCAAAAAGTCATATAAAATAAAAAAAAATATATTTTCTATTGAGAAACATGTTTACTTTTCATATGTAATACCATGCGATAAATTTCGTGACGGCATTCTCGTGGAACTAGCTCGTTCCATTCAGGATAAAAGATACTTTGAGTAATACTTTTGTATTTGAACGCCAATAGTCATTTATCTGCTGTAAAAATAACTTACTTCTCCTTACATAACGCTTGGTGAGATTTTGGCGACGAATTTGGCGGAATGTTGCTAACTTGGCGACATTATTAATTGTTGCCAAATTAACAAAAATATCGCCAAATGGATAAAAATGACTCTAAATCATTGAAAATGACGACTCATTGAAGAAAATTCAATATCTTGGAAAGAATATAAGTACCTGCTATAAGAATAACATTTTTTTAAACTGTAAAAGTAGTAAATTCATTGCATTATATAAAGAAAGTCATGTGTTGCCCACATCAGATTTTTTATATTATTCCAGTATTTCCAATATTGGCTGCCAATATTGAATTGCTACTAGGACGTGTTCTAAAGAACAAAATGTTCTGTGTTCGTGGATTCTTTTTAAAGGAATTTGTTTGGAAAATATACAGGTATCATAAAGGGTACAATAGGAATGTTTTATACAGGAGGTGGGGGTTTACTAAGAATTTCCTGTTTTGGAGATGTCACTTCCGGTTTTTCCGAGAATTCTTATGACTGTATGAAATAAGTATTCAGAAGATAATATAAATGCTTAATAGTTCTTTCAAAATGGAAGCGCACACACTAATTGCCATTATATGAAGGCCCTTCATAATTTGAAACATGCTTTTCCCAAAATTTCCCAATCTCTTTCCTAAGTCAATTCCGGTACTCCTCGACAAAAGAGAAGCCACCAATAAAAAAAAAAAGAAACTCTTGTAAAAACAACATTACATATGCAAAAGATACCCGGGTATTTTTATCCACTGATTCCTGGCCTATTTTCGTAAAATTTCATAAGAAAGAATGGTTTAAAAAGGCGAGGGAGGGTGAAGAACCCTTTTACCTCACAGCTATTTGCGCGAATAGAATCCAGGCGTATGCTTTTCCATCTCGATAAAGGGCTTCCAAGAACACCTAAACAGTTAAAGCTCACCTTCTTCGTGGTGATTGGGAGGTTTGTGTTTAAAATAAAGCATGTTTGTGTTCTAAAGAGCAAACTGTGTTGTGTTTGGGGGGGAATTTTTTTTAAAGAAATTTGTTTATGAAAATGTAAAAATATAAAAGTACACAATGGTGTTTTTATTCTAGGAGAGAGGGATGGGGTATTTATTTTGCATGTGTGTGTAAAATATAAAATACTTTGTTTATTTACTTTACATATCAATTTATTTTTATCTTGTATATTTTCGCGAGATAAATGTTTATTTTTAATTTTCTCGAGTTTATTTTCATTACTCGTATTATGAAAACTTAAACTCGTATTAAGAAAACTTAACAGTTCGGAGAAAAAAGTTAAAAAAATATATTCATACGAGTATGCTAGCATTTAAGCCTGTCAATAGTTCCAAATTTTTTTAACAAGTTTGTTTTTGTTTACAATATATGGCGCTTAACGTCGAAAATGTTGTCTCAATTGAGAAAAAAAATGTCTTAACGAAAATCCGTTTCTGTTAAGTTCTGTCTCATGCAATGGCATCACCAGGAGGGGGGGGGGATTTAGGGGGCCATAACCCAACCCCGGGAACCCATCGAATCTCCATTGAATTTCATATAAATCATTTATAGAGAAATGGAAAATAAAATATTTTGTTACGCACCCACTCCAAGATTTTTTTTTATGGCAACGCTACTATTTTACAGTCAGCCTGACTGCTAGAGTCTGCAATGGGAGTGTCTTCCGAATGTTCGGAAACGGCCCTTACAGACAGATTTTGAGTTTGTAAGTTTACTGTTTTGTCCTATCAGCTTTGCTTCGGGAGCGATCATTGTTCTCCACGAAACCGGCACAATTTTTATTTTATACACATAACATTTCATAATGATATATAAATTCATTAAGTTACAGTGTCCCCGAGGAAAAGCAACATTTACAGGCAGTCATTGTTATTATTTGAAGGCCCAGGTCGCTTGGTGATCCTGCTGCAAAATTTGGCGAAATATCGCCAATTTGGAAACATTTGGCAAGTTCTGGAAGCTTTTCAAATTGGACTGATTGGTTTTGAATTCCTCGAATTACTTGGTTTTTTTCCGGAACCTTCTTCCACTGAGGATATACAGGTTCGTCATCATTTTAGTTGTTTAGTTACAAGGATACGGGCAAAAGTGAATTGTGGATATGTCAGTGTCTTAAAAAGATAAAATTTTGTTTTGTGAATGTGTTAATCATTTTATTGCTGGTTTATTACATTCTCATATTATGTAATATAGAAAAGAGAAAGTACTGCTTTCACGAGAAATTTCGAATTCGAGATTTTGATGGCAATATATGTTTTAAGACCATCCCATTGGGGGCAAGTTACCCCCCCCCCCCCAAGGGGGGAATTCATTACTAAGTATGGTATTAGTCGAGACACTTTTCAAGCCCTTTAAGGTTCAGAGTAATACACTATCGTTGTAATCAATTGAACCTTCGATACTGATTTTTAATTTTTTTTTCTTGTAAAATTAAAATAAAAAGGAATCTGGTATGAGAAAGTCGAGTGGAGTCACACTCTAGTTAATTTTTCTTGACAGTTGCTTTGTGATTTTATAATATAGCTAGAGAGTTATTTATAAGCTAGCTATTGTCCCTATTTACGCATATTAGGGCTTTTGATAAAGTGTTAGTTATCCCGAAAGTCTGACCTAATCCTTGTGCAAATATACCCTCAATTCCATAGGATAAATTGTGACAAACATATTTTCCACTTATACAAACGCGTTTCATACGCTTCTAAACGCGCGCAAAATATGTAGCGATTTATATGATAAACTCTGTTCTGATGAATAATTTCGGCATATACATGTAAGCATTTGCTTGTCTGAAATATATTGAAAGCAACATCTCCATTCAATAAAAATAAATGGAAATGTTTATAGACATCTGTTCCTAGGTTTCCAGACTGAGAAATTCAAAATAGCATTTTTAGTAGGTTTCAAATATTTGCGTCGATATTTGCTTATTCATTTCATTCACTTGAATATAAATTTACTATTTTATTGTCCTACAAAATAAATATCCTATGTTATTGTCCTATAAAATAAATTTCCTATTTTATTGTCCTACAAAATAAATTTTCCTATTTCATTTTCCTACAACACAAATTTCCTATTTTATTGTACTATAAAATAAATTTCCTATTTTATTGTCCTATAAAATAAATTTCTTATTTTATTGTCCTACTAAATAAATTTTCCTATTTCATTGTCCTACAAAACAAATTTCCTATTTTATTGTCCTATTAAATAAATTTCCTATTTTATTGTCCTACAAAATAAATTTTCCTATTTCATTGTCCTACAAAACAAATTTCCCATTTCATTGTACTATAAAATAAATTTCCTATTTTATTGTCCTACAAAATAAATTTTCCTATTTCATTGTCCTACAAAACAAATTTCCTATTTTATTGTCCTATAAAACAAATTTCCTATTTTATTGTCCTATAAAATAAATTTCTTATTTTATTGTCCTACTAAATAAATTTTCCTATTTCATTGTCCTACAAGACAAATTTCCTATTTTATTGTCCTATTAAATAAATTTCCTATTTTATTGTCCTACAAAATACATTTTTTTATTTTATTGTCCTACAAAACAAATTTCCTATTTTATTGTCCTATAAAATAAATTTCCTATTTTATTGTCCTACAAAATAAATATCCTATTTTATTGTACTATATAATAAATTTGCTATTTTATCGTCCTGCAAAATAAATATCCTATTTTATTGTCCTATATAATAAATTTGCTATTTTATCGTCCTACAAAATAAATATCCTATTTTATTGTCCTATATAATAAATTTTCACACACATACACACAGCCGGCCACACAGAAAGCTACCATTAGGAGTTGCACTCGGTAGGTCCGAGTTCCGAGAGGTTGGTGGTAGGGGAAGGAGGGTACGATCTCTGGGGATGCCTCCCCCACTGGGTTCCGGTCTAAATTGGGTGGCACTTCTCAGCCGTCCAAACAGTTACCTTACACCTTTCTGGTAGGTCGGACGGTCTGGGTCTCAACAACAACACATACACACAGATATTTTCCTTCATTATGTAATATTATTAGAATTTTTTTAAACTTAAATACAATTCAGTCATTATTTATCGTAAAATTGGGGAAATGTTTAAGGAAATGATTTTTAATTTTATCTTCAGCCTTCCTTAAAAATTAATTTAATGTTCACACCTCCCCTAAAAATGAACTTCATATTTTTACACGTCATATCTTTATAATCGACCTTAAATAATCGACAAACCGATATGATAAATATCCTGGGAAATACTTCCCCCCTCCCCCGCCACCCCAGTATTCTGGCACCTCCCCTGGGGATACTCACTCCATGGGTTAGCAATGCCTGCTTTGAATATTCTCGATCATTCATGGTTTCGATTTTAATACTCACAATATACTGATCTGTTTGTTCTGTTTTCATCCTAGAAAGGGAGTCTCACCTGTTTTATATCTTGACTTACCTGGCCAGGTAAGGCTCCCTGGCGCCATCTATCGATCATTTTATTAATTACTTTTCCGAATTCCTTTTTTAGTATTTACATTTTATTCAATTCAATTGTGGTTTAAAATATCTTAACAGATTTAAATTTAAAGTTTTTTTTTTTTTTTTTTTTTTTTTTTTTTGGGGGGGGGGGGGGTTGGAAAAAATGATTTTAAGACAATAAGAATTATATTTGGCAAATTTGAAGTAATATGTCATTGTGATCGACGCATAATTCAAACTTAGAAGCAGTGGTGGAGGGGGGGGGATGCAAAGGGTGCTTGTATCCCTCCTCCGTAATTTTCTTCAATTATAATAAATTAATGTTATTATAACTAGACTAGCAGATACACTCTCCGTAGTTCGGGCTTATAAATGTGCATATTCTAATAGTATTCTACTTCGAAAACTTTTATTGAAATATCTAATATAATTCCAATAAAAAATATGAATAAAAATCTCTGTTCTCGTTATACAAAATTATCTGCATTGATAAATCTAAAGACATTCTGGTCTCGTTTATAAACCAATTTAAACAACTTAGAATTTTCGTAAGCCCATATAAAACGCTAAAATGGCCGTAAAAATGATACAGTGAAATTTTTACCCTTTTGAAATAATCGGTTAAATACACCTTTACAGGCAGCCATTCCTATTACGTGAATGTAGGGATGTCAAATTTTAAATATCGGGACTGGGTTGTCAGATATGACGATTTATTGCTAACTTGGCGACTTTTCAAATGTAGTAGAACTTACTCGAAATAACGAATATTTTAGGAGGTACGAGCTCCTTCTGAAAGTTTCTACGGAGAGTATATAAAAGGAGTCATTGCTCGATTGAACACCAGTTGACGTGACACGACCGAAGTTGAATTGCGAAACACATCAGTGTTTTGATAATACTATCGGCTGTTTTGTGAATTAGCTAAGAATTTAATTGTTTTATTGTATCTGACAGTTTAGAGATCTCGTAAGACAGTTGTCGAGCTATTCGCTATATATTGTTCCTATTTACGCTTACTAATGCTTTTAAATAAAAGTGTTAATTATTCAGAATTTTGGACTCATTCTTGTACCCTGAGAGTACAGCCACGATTCCAGAGAATACGTCGTAACCATAATATGGACATAGTCAAACTGAGTAGTTCAGATTGGAACTAAAAGTCTCGTATAGTATGCAATGCCAAGTACTGAGACACTACGATGTTTGTACTATGTGTATAAATTTTGAAAAAAATATCTGTGAAAAGGATTTTCTTTATCACACAAGTTATACAAAAAATAAAAATCAGAAGAGAATAAAAGAATTAGCAGATTAACTTTAAGGTAATGTTTTTTTTTTTTAAATTTCTATCGATTTTCAGCATTTTGATGCCATTGATTTTTGTAAAATAAAATAGTTTCGACTGTGGATCAACTGTGGTCAATCTTATGCACGTTGGTGCAGGAGCAAGAGCATTAGGGTCATCTTTATGAAAGGAATAGTGCGACCTAGAGCTTCCCTCACCCCACCTCAATATATGCACACATCTTTACCTGCGTATAATGCAAGGAATTTAATTCTGTTACAATCAAACAATCATGCACAAGGTCATCGGTACTATGATTTCGTGTTGAATTGCAAATTGAAATTCGGCGCTTTTGTTGTTAAGTTGTGCAAAGCTATTTCAACGTGATAAAATCAACCTATATTTCGTGTAAATCCTACGGGATGCTAGAGAGCTATAAGAAAGATTGCATAGCAAAGTAATATACTCCATATATTTATTGCTTAATTATTAAAATTGACTGTTAACTGCATAGAACCCATGGTCTAAGTTCACATTATTATATTCCTAAAGTTCAAGATTGAAATTCTACTTGTGGATGTGCATATTTCAATAAAAAGAGTATTTATTTTCCTAAATTCATATGGAAAAGCAAATCTGTTATATGACAAACATCTAACTATTGTCGCCAAATATTCGTATAGATAGATACAGTCTACCATTGGGATAACTAAGGCTTCTAAATAAGCAGGCTGGCGAAACAGCGGCCATCTGGACTCCCAATTGAAGAGATGGCTGCACAATGTACACACAGGGGCCTTACATGACGCAGGAGAATGCAGGACAGCTTCCCCAGCCCCTGTATCAGGGGATTTCCCAAATTAAACAATTATAACATAAAAAAAATTAACAGCTGCTTCCTCAAAAAAAAAAAAAAAAAAATGCATGCCAACGGACTATTTTTGACCAGCGAATAGATTCATTTTGGGGATATAAGGATTAATCGTATTAATTGAGAATGTTGTCATCTTGGCTATGATGAAAAAGTTGCCAATAACTTAAAGTCCAGTAACATATGCAAGTATCACATTTTGCATACCTTTTTCTTTAATGCAATTATATTTTAGAAAAATATAAATTTGAAAATTAAAGAAAACTTTGTTCTCTTCATATATCTCGAGAGGTCAGAGAGAGCTCTGGAGGAATGCCTGCCCTGGTCCCCAATCGGACTAAGTCGGATCCTATATATACATGGCGAGAAAAGGGTTACTTTTTCTTTCTTTTCTCGGGATCGAGGAAAGTAAAGCATCCTAAACTACTTTTTTGAATGAGTGGTACAATTTTTTGAAAGCAGACGCACCTATACTACAATTGCGTGTCAAATATCATGTAACATGCGCAAGCCATTGAATTAGCCCAGACAGACGATAACTAAATGAACTTTTTGGAGTCAAAATGGCGGTTGCGTCAGCCTGCATATATAGGAGTCTTAGTGTATGAGGCCATCACGTGATGACGTCAACATTGAAGCTGCTTCCTGAAATCCTGCAAATTGTTCTAAAAATTAGTTATTACTGCAATGAGATGCAAAATTAAATATTGAATTATATTTACAAATGAAAGTTTATAAATCATAAAATTTTACCTCTAAATTCCAAAATCGTAACTACTTTTGTAAAGAAAAGTTGAGTATAAACTTGACCCATTATAAACTTAGCTAGAACAATAGCTTTCAAAGTATATTTCAATTAGTGTATAAGATTTTATAACTCATATGGACTAACTGTACGATTTTATAACTCATAGGACTAACTACAATATTTTATAACTCATATCGTAGTATATTCCCACTTCTTTTACTATATATGGAAAGTGAAAAAAGGCTTTACCTTCAGTCATGCCAACAAGTGTAAACTATACAGAATAGCCTTTATATACACCACTGGGATGACTATACTCAATGTAAAGTGACTTATACTCAAGAGCGTTACGTTTTCTATATTTTTCAGCACTTTTCCACTATTTTCAACAAAAACAGCCGACTTTTATATCGATAACACAATAGCTTCCATTGCTTCCATTTCAATCTCACATATATTCTATCAAAGTTCAACTAAGCTTCTTCCATGGATGATGGCGATATAATATATCATTCAAATATTCCAACAAGCTTCTGAAGTGTCTTTAGACTTTTGAGGCACTTACTTTTTTTTTTAATATTTATTTTAGAACGAAAACACCATCGTACGGACATCCTTCAACTTTTCCCTGCGGAGCATTTTTAGTAGAAAGCAGTTGGCAACGTTCGTTGCAGACGATATTTGCTATTTTCCCTCAACGTTTCCAGTGTTTTCATATATTCATTATATTTCAACTGTATAAAACATAAACTTCATGCACCTGTCTGTACCATACCGCTAGAACAACACTTCCTCTAAAATTTTATTGCTATATTCTACCCAAATAGCGCATTTGTCAAAAACACTATTGGGGCAAGGGTGTTAAATTTTTATACAGTTCTTCGTATATATGAAAACTGTTGCCAACATAGAACTTATATGTATGAAGCATGGTCTGAGTTGGGTTGTTCTGCAGCTTTCAAGTGCTGGTGTATTTTGATGAGTTCTTTCAGTAAGTTGAAAACAAGAATGGGGGGAAGTGTAAAATAGATGCCGTATCAGAGAACTGATATGGCACTGACAGTTCTGGGGTGAATTGAAATATGTAATGATAAGATAGCAATAGCAAAAGAGCAAAGGAGTAGAAAAAGTCCAAGGAAAAAAGTGAGTGTTTTGGTAAGAAAGCTACAACAGGGCATTTAGATTTGTTATTCAATACTGCTTTCATTTCATCAATAGAGAACAAAAGTGTTACTAGTGTGACACCTGCAAATTTAACACAAATTTTTTACAAAAAAATGTTGAGCACACATGCAGCTCTGACTTTGCATTTCAATTCTGTTTTATGATCGAATCTCAGGAATGGCATCGTTTTTTATTCAACAAAATCAACTTTGTTCAACACATCGTTCAACAAAATTTAAATATTTAATTTTTTTTTAAATGCTTTCTCTTTCTTCTTAAATACACTCTGTTGCAAAAAAAATGCATGCACTCATAAAAAAAATTGAACTACAGCCGCGAAACTAAATATGCAAATGTCGTTTATGAGTTATGCAAATGATCAGACTGTCCGCGCCAATGATGTTATTGGGTTCATGCGATACGCATGAAAACGAAGCATCATTAAAATAACCGCTGTTCTCACTCACGATCAATTGGAACTAGATTTTCTGCTTTAATACTGCAAGTTGTGTACAAAGATACCTTTGAGACGTACTTGCCGGCGCCAAGAATAATTGTCGGATTCGGAGAGAGATCGCATCGTGGGCCTAAGAGAAGGAAACTGGTTTGTCCAAAAGGCGTATTAGTCGCTATCTTGGTCGGAACGATATGGCAATTGCTCGCTGTTCGGAACAATGGATCAGAGAAGGCACATATAACCGTCGCAAAGGTTCAGAACGGCTCAGACAGATAACTTCTCGAGAGTATCCTGAAGTCAGGAGAGGCGTCACGTCCACAGCAATGGCGTCGCTATCAGCCATTCGAAGGTATTTGCCATCCTCCATGCCTCTGTATCAAGGGATAAAATTCGCAGACGACGTCCATTAAAGCGCCTACCACTAACCCCTCAATATAGGCAAAGCCGTCTGGATTGGTGCCGAGTTCGGATGGTCTGGACAATGTCCAAGAGGAAGACTGGTCTGAAAAAAAAAGAATAAAAATTAATTTATAGAATATAAAAAAATCGCCTGCTATAACTGTAAGTTAAAATATATCAAAACCGGTTGGTTATAACCGTTGGTTAGAAAATTTAGGATATATTTTTTTTCTGCGCATGATGGCATAGAAACAAACTTTGTGTGTCTAGCTGTTTTCTAGTTGTTCCTGGTAAATGTATTGGAACAAAAAATTTCGCAATTATTTTTTTCCCACAAAATTTATTTGAAGTAATATGGTTATTGGTGAATGGCTGTCTAAAAATGCAGTAAAAAACACTGATATGAACAGAAATCCGGTGTAGAGCTTGTTTAGAATGCTCTCTGTTAGAAGATATGCCCATTCGGATTCTAGTAAGAGTGTCAAAGGACGTTAACTATTGAATCGTGATTTATTTTCAGGAATGATGAAAAACTATTTTGATCGCATTTCATCTTTTTCATTTCTCATAAATCGTACTCAATATAGGCAAACAAAAAGTTACATATTATATGGCTGCATTAAGTCATATTTACAAACATTTATTACTATTGTATTCTTTAACACTTGTGTAATAATTAATTAAGGTGGTGTTACATTAAGATTAATTTTGCTTAAGGTATATTACAGCTCTTTTGTTTTAAATTGGATTGATGTTTGTACAATATAAAACTAACGTTATCTCAAAACGTGCAATTTTGTAGTTAACGTTGGCACTAAACACTCGATGTGATTGCGTACTTTGAAAAGCATTGCTTGTGTCACCGTGTTAGATGTATTTGTGGTGCAACTTTTTATTGTATTTATTGCCTTCCGTGTCTGCAATTCGTTCGTTTCTGGTGGTAGATATCTACTCAATAGCTAAAGCTCTAAAATTTTGTAACTGAATTTTTTCGTCTATTCCACTTAGCTGTTGAGTTATTTCTCCTAAATTTTTAATTCGACACCAAACACGCTACAATCTCTATTATTCGTTCGGGAGTGACCACTATATTGTCAGTATAGTGGTCACTATATCACCTAACGTATATACTTTTTCCATGCAAAGCTATATGGGGTGGGGGTGTTACAAAACTTTCCTAAAAACCCTAAAATATTCGAAATTGAAAGTAAAACTGTTTCATTTCATACAATTAACCAGACACTCCTTTCAAAAATGTATTGTCCATTACCCTCATACTATCTACACCGGAACGGATGAGAAGTATGTAGAAGACTGGGAGCTGCCCCATCCTACCCAGTGATCCGGAAGGGACAAGGAAGAGAAACCGAAGAGTGGGTAATTGCCGGTCCCTGCTGTATATTTAATGAGGAGAGTTATACTAGTGTCTCGACAGCAGCTGCGTAGAGCATGAATTTCAGATTCCGGAGCTCCAAATCCAAGATTTGTTTTGCAAGGTTCTGCTCTTCTTCGTCTTCTACTGCTGGGACTTATTTTGGATCACCTGTTTTCTGGCAAAATTCATCTTCCTCATTCCTTTTCCTTGATCTGATAAATCTACTGAGATGTGCAGGACATTGCACTACAACATTGGTCCGTATGCGGCGAAGATTTCATGCTTTAAGGAAATCATAAATGTATATATATATATAATATATATATGTATATGTATATATATATATATATGATATATGATATATATATGTATATGTATATATATGTATATGTATATATATATATGTATATATGTATGTATATATGTATATATGTAAGTATATATATATGTATATATGTAAGTATATATGTATGTATATATGTATATGTATATATGTATGTATATATATATATATATATATATATGTATATATGTATGTATATATATATATATATATATATATATATGTATGTATATATATATATATGTATGTATATATATATATATGTATATATATATATATATATGTATGTATATATATATATATGTATATATATGTATATATGTATGTATATATATGTATATATGTATGTATATATATATATATGTATATATATGTATATATGTATGTATATATATATATATATGTATATATATGTATATATGTATGTATATATATATATGTATATATATGTATATATGTATGTATATATATATATATGTATATATATGTATGTATATATATATATATATATATGTATATGTATATATATGTGTATATGTATATACAAATGTATATATATATATATATATGTACATATATATGTATATATATATGTATATATGAAATCTTGATTTAATACAGGAACCTCATCTCAAACAATATCTAAGCTATGGATCCAAATACAGAATACCTCTTCTTTATAATAAAAAGAAAATAATGCAAGCTTCTGACATTGATCTACATAAATATATATTTAAAATGTCAGGTAAATCCCACTGCCCTTTGGAAGCCTTCAAGAGCTGGAAAGTACAAATCTCTAGGCATGTAAAACATTTGATCCAACACTTTCCCATTCCAATATATTAGCATAATTACCAAGAAATCATTAAAGAAATCAAGTTACTACAAGACAAATTTGTAATCACATATGTTGACAAGGCATCCAGTAATTATGCGTTTATATGCAAAAAATTTTATTTGGACGAACTTAAATTGCAACTCAGTACCTCTCTTTCATTAACTCCTTTATACACTCATATTAATGTTATAAATAAGCAAATAATAGCTTACTACGAACCTCTTAAACAAAAATACAATCTAAATTTTCCTTACTTGGTACTCATACCTAAATTCCATAAAACACCTATTTCTTTTAGAACAGTCACTATAGGATTTAATTCACATACCAATGCAGCTGACAAACAACTTCTAATCATAATCAAATTTATGATTATTTTACTACACAAAAAACACATATAATCAAAAATAGTATAGAACTAATTAATAAAATAAAACTAATCTTTGCATACATGATGTAAAAACTTTTTATTTCAAAGACCTATTTAATAATATAGACATTAATGATTTATATAAAGTCATACTACTTTTATATGAACAATTCACTCAAGCAAAAAACATATCATTTCCAAAATTCAAAACTTTATTAAAATTCATTTTGTTCAAACAGTATATAGTTCAAGGAAAATGCATATACAAATTAAATAAGGGAATACCACAGGGAGGTAAATCATCCACCATACTGGCCAACCTTTATCTACATTTTTACGAAATTCAGAGCCATTTCAACAGTCATATAATGTACAGATATATTGATGATATTATTATTGGAATTACTAATGAGACCAATGAATTAAATTTTAAATTCTATCCACCTAATCTACAACTCATTGAAAATGTATATACATCCAACTGGATCACTTTTCTAGACGTTAGTTTAACAATTAAAAATGCAAATACAATAAAATTTAAAATCTATGACAAAACAGAAACTTGTAACTTCAAAGTAAATAAACTTCAACATTTCTCTTCCAATCTTTCCAAATCTGTATATAGAAATATTATTAATAACCAGTTATTAAGAATCAAAATGTTAAGCACACCTTGTTACTACAAAGAACATCATAAATTCATCAACACCGTTATCAAAAATAACTACCCGCCCAACCTTATTTTTTCTTTTATTAAAACACATTTTAAATTTGAATTCAAAAACTTGCAGCAATTACAGCAACATATTGACAGATCATACTCTAGCATTTCTAAATAATTCATGATATCCATGTCTTCTTCTAACAGTTAAACAATTCGTATAATTCACTTTAACCTGCTTTACGAAAACTGCTTAGTCAGTAACTAAAAATTCACTGTAACCTGTTCTGAGAGGATTGGCAATACACATACTTTTCCAGAAGTACCACAGTACTAGGGGTAGATATATTTTCATTATATTTTCATTATATTCTTTTGATATTATTTTATATTACTTTGCATCCTAATTTTAAAAATTAGCCACAAGCTGGTGTAAAAGAATATATTATTTTCATGACTGATATTTTTGTGTATTTGATCCACTTTGTATTTTCTTCTACGTCGGGCCATGTACATTATTTCTGTAATACATTTTACAGTTGTGTACACAGAAACATAGAATCAGCATTAATGAAACATGTATGGCCCTTGATAACGTACATGGTTCCAGAAATGCTTTTCTTATTCAGTTTATTCCTTTAATATTCACTATATTCCATTAATTCAATTTCCAAATTTCTTGGGAGCTATAAAAGGCCTAGCTCATCGCGCTACACTTGGTTTCTGATTTGCAATTTTTCACCTTTACCTTCAGTTTACATGTATGTATGTATGTATGTATGTATGTATGTATGTATGTATGTATGTATGTATGTGTGTGCGTGTGTGCGTGTGTGCGTGTGTGCGTGTGTGTGTGTGTGCGTGTGTGTGTGTGTGTGTGTGTGTGTGTGTGTGTGTGTGTGTGCGTGTGTGTGTGTGTGTGTGTGTAACCTTTTTCTAACTACTGCAATTGATAACATTTCATTTTAAACATTTATTCTATGATTATCTCATTACCAGAAGTAAAAATCTTAATGTTTATTTATATGTCACAGATTTAAACTTTAATGATGAAACAAAACAATATACTAAAATAAACGAATATTGAACCTTGAATTTCACTAATTCTATCTTAAATAATCTGAAGATAAACAATTTTTTAAAATCGGTTTCCAATTACTTTCCAGTCAAACATGTAAACCCTAAAATTGCTTATAAATATGATAAACCGCTAGGACGTTATATTTTCAATTATAATCAAATTGCCAAATCAATAGATATTAATCAAAATTATGAATTGGATAAAGAGTCATATTGCCACTGTCATTTAGAAAAATACAAAGATTTCGTAGATATACACCATGGGCATGTTATAACGGGAAATCTAAATATTATTAATTATGATGGAGATCACTGATGTTACTTGGTACTCAGTACCGTATACCTACTAAATTTAAACATAAATTAATATGTAAAGGTTTATTTCTTGACTTAAATAAATGTATCTATAAAATCAGTTATAAATATCAAATCCTTGTAGAAGCCTTCAAACCCTGGAGAGTCTTAATAGAGCAATACTTAAATCATTATATATATAATCAGAAAATTAATAATTCATATAAACTTAATTCAATTAAAAATGATATTAAAGAAATACAAAATGATTTTGTCATTACATATGTCGATAGGGCATGTGCTAACTACTCAATTATTTGTAAATATTACTATAAAAGTACCCTTCAGTCACACTTACTTAATAATCAAATCCATAATTTACATAAAACTAACCTTAAAATCTTATCCACTTTCAGACAAATATAAGCAATTCCATCTCAAGAATAGTTGTAATAACATTACATATATTGTTTTAGTACCCCAAATTTCTGTTGCTTTTCTAACCATTACCAGTGGGCATAATTCTTACATTACTAATGCTGGAAAATTATTATTAAAAATATTACATGAAGTATCCTTGTCAGATGAAATCTCAAATAAATGTCATATTGTAAAAAACAGTTTTGAATTAGTTAAGAAATTAAAAATTCTTACTAATATTCATAGTATTTATACCTTTGATTTCAAAGATTTGTTTAATAATATTAATATAGATGATCTGTATAGAATTATTTCAGGAATTTTTGAAAAATATAATATCAACCTAAAATATTCAAATTTTCTCTTTAAAAAATTACTTAATTTTACTCTTTATGAGAATTATATTCAACATGGTGGTACTTTTTTTAAACAACAGGTTGGTATCCCACAAGGGCGGTGTGCCTCATCATTGTTAGCTAATCTGTATTTATTCTTCTATGAAAAAACATTAATCCAAGCTTGCATAATATGCACATGTTTAGATATTTAGATGACATATTATGTGTATCCCTAAATAATATCACGATAGTATTAAACATTTATCCAAAAAATTTACAATTAAATGCAAGCAATAATGACTCTAATGTTGCAAACTTTTTAGATTTAAATTTAAATTTACAAAATTGTAATATGGATATAAACTTGTATGATAAAAGACAGGATTTAAATTTAATACATCAAAAATTCAACATTTTGACTCTTGTTTGCATATATCTGTATTTAGAAATATTAGAATAAACCAGGCTCTTAGAATCAATAAAATTTGTAATGAATATTATAAATTGCCCCATTTCATGGAATTATTGAGTACAGCGACTAATAATACATATTGTCCCAAGTTCGTTATTAAAATTATCAACTCAGTGTATCAACTTTCACTCGATAACACCCTAGAAAACTTTCTCAATTATAGTGGCTAACATACAAAAAAAATTATATATAATTATTTATTAATTATAGAAATAAATAAAAATGTAAAAAAAAATTAGAAAAATCAAAAAATCGGACAATAAGATGCATTAACATTAATGTTTTGAATTTTATTTTCGCAAAGAAATTGTAACTTTTGCCAGTATTGAAACTACGATTTGAGCGTCCTTATAATGGTGTATAGTGGCATTCTCGTGTATCCAGTTTTCCTATGAATTACTTGTTTAGTAAGAATTTTCATCTTTGATTCATGTTCATATTCTGAATTGCTTGTCCGGTCTCCAGCTTAGACTCACTGGACGGGTCTGAGAGTGTTACTGTGAACGTTCGTACTGCCTCCTTGGTGGAATTTCGACTTGTTCATTCCGGTTCTTCTAGATAATTAAGCTGTTGAGGTTATATCGTGTATACACGTGGTGCAAGAAGAAGGGTTCATGCCGCATGGTAATACAAATTTTCTTAATGTATCCTATTTTCATTTTTTTGATGTCTGTAGTCTGAGTTAGAGTATTTATAGTAATGTACTATTGCTCTATCTGAAACAGGCATGTGTTTGGGTTAGTTAGGGTTAAATACTCAGACCTGAGGAGGAATTTAACTCTGACTAATCATCGAATTTGGGCTGGTGCTGTTCTCTTCTCTTATCGGCATTATGGCCGTGAATTTGCTTATATGGTGATATTAATATTACTTGAATTTTTTTTATTATTACATATTTCTAATATATGTATATATATATATATATATATATATATTATATGTATATATATGTATGTATATATATGTATATATGTATATATAAATATGTATACATATATATGTATATATATATATATATTTATATATACATATATACATACATATATATGTATATATGTATATTTATGTATATATATATATATATATATAATAGTTTGAAAATCCAATGATAGAATAGAGAGAAGTTGTAACTCAAAAAGCCCTAACTTTATAATATACCTACATACAAGTAATAAAAAGAAGTATTAAATAGAGAATCATCAATCAAATGGAAAATAAAATGCAAATTTCTAGTCATCAAGCTGTAGATAATCAATAAATATTAATAGAATGGAATCGATAATTGAAAATCAATTAAAATTCAAGCATTAAAGCTATACACGTGGATAAGCGCTAGGCCTAAATAAATGAATTGTTCATGTTGAAAAACTCTCACAGAATGTGTGTTTCTGATAATTGAGATATGCTATATCTATGAACACTAATAACTTGGACTACACACATACAGATGGAAAAATTCTAAAGGAAACAAGAATATCCGATAAAAACTCCGCATATGTCCTAATCAGTGGAGCCCTGAATGAAGAGCGCAGTGTTGCCAATCGTGAGAAATAAGTAACAGTAATGCGAAAAGGCTTTAAAAGGTGATATTCTACAGTAAAAGCAACAAAATAATGGGGCGTATAACATAATCGAAAACAGTGAGGCTAATGTATAAGGGGATGTAAATACAATATAATGTTTATACAAGATAATGTTGATCTCTGGCTAATATAAGATACTAAGAAGTGAATTCAAAAATATTCAGTTAATTCAAACCTTTTAACTATATCATTTACTAAATATGCTGGATATTTATATAATTTGCTGGTAATTTTCAGATTATTTATATGCATAACATGAAATTTTTTATCTGATAATCTATAAATTCTAAAAAGTTGATTAAGTATAATATTTCTAAGCAATTGAATCGAGTTGCAGGAATTAAATGGTAATATTTTATTAATGCTAAAGTGAAAATGTTCATTTTTATCATATAAATTTGTAACTTTTCCATTAGTAGGTTCAATAACTAGATTTAAATACAAAAAATTAATATTATTACTAATAGTGGCTTCATTAGGAATTAATTCCAAATTGTCTGGATAGAAATCTATATCTATGACATAGTTTTCAGTAAATACTAAACAAATCAGATGAACAGCATATTTGTAAATTTTATAATATATTGAAGTAAAAGACTGCTCATAATGATAAAGATATAAATTAGCTAACATAGCCACCATGTGGAACCCCTGAGACTTGTAAGTATAATTTATTACCTTGAAATATATAATTATTGAAAATAATAAAGTGAAGAAGTTTAAGAAAATTGATAGTAATATAAGCATTATATAGAGCTAAAATTACATCATACAGATCTGAGATCTTAATATTATGAAAAAGTTCTTTAGAATCAAAATTGAAATCCTATTAGTTTTCTAAGTGATGTTAATTTATTCTTTAATTCTTTACTATTATTTAGAATAAGGTAAATATTGCTAGACTGACGTAAACTAGCATTTATTAAATTTAAAGAATTTAGTAGTAATTTACTCATAGCAGTAGAGTAAGTATTATGACCACTAGTTACTGCTCTAAATTTAATAGGATTTTTATGAAATTTAGGAATAAGCACTACATAGGGAAATTTAAGGAATTTAGATTTTATATTTAAATCACTAAACATATTGATTATTTTCAATTTGATACTATTAATGGAATGTAAATCTAGTTTAAAAAGACTATTATTTTTTAAATAATCTAACAAAAATTGTATATAAAATATTTTACAGATAATAGCATAATTATTAGAGGCTTTATCAACATAGGTGACAGCAAAAGATCGTTGTAAGTCATTAATGGAGTGTTTAATATTATCAATAATATATATAGATCTAGACAATTTAATACAACTCATATCATTTTTAAATTATAATAAAGTAAATTTCCACATATTAAATGCCTCTAAAAGTAGAGCATATTTAGAAGCTAATTTATATAAATATATTTATCAAGGTCAAGATTTATTGACTTTAAAACTTTAAAAGAATTATTACAGGATGGTATCCTGAATTTTCTGCCAAATGACACAATGGTTCTTAACGTGTCGCCTTTAACTATGACTAAGTCTTCTGTAACTATATGCCCCAAGTGTGGATTTAGATGTTTAACACATTCGTCTACTTTGCAAATACATTCTTTATCTGCATTTGACATGGAATATTTATCTATTGAGAGAAACTGTGAAATTTCGCTAGAATTAAAAATAGATCTACCAATAGGCTTGTTGAATTTAAAAGTCTTTGAAACACTCAAATCCCTAATAGGCTATAAATATTTGAACTTGTTAAATAGATGCCCAAAATTTATAGAATTATAATTTGTATAATTGAAATAAATTACACAATAAGAATTAGTAGACGTATTATTATTATGATACTGATTAAGTTTTAATTTTAAATGCTTTGATCTAGTAACGAGCAAATCATAGAAAAAATGATTAAAATGTTCATTAGTAAGATTTAATTTTAAGAAAACGGCACATAAACATGATTTAAATGTTTTTTTTACCGCAAATATCCATGATTTTATTAATTTCCATTGATAAGTGCTGTTAAATTGATGATGTAAACATCATTTTATCTCAGCTTTATAATCATGATGTTTGGAGCTTCCTTTGCCACTTCTAAATCTATTGAGATTAACAGAGTTTCTATTTAAATGGGATTTCAGAAATAGTTGATTAAAAATAGAATATTTATTATCCACAAAATCATTTTATTATATATATATATATATATATATATATATATATATATATATATATATATATATATATATATATATATATATATATATATATATATATATATATATGTATATATGTATATATATATGTATATATATATATATGTATATATATATGTATATATATATATATGTATATATATGTATATATATATATATGTATATATATATATGTATATATATATGTATATATATATATATGTATATATATATGTATATATATATATATATATATATGTATATATATCTATATATATATCTATATATCTATATCTATATATATTCCACAGGGATCATATTAAAAAATTTGACCATAAAGTCTTTAATGATCTCCCTACCAAAAATCAATTTGAATATCAGCACTTTGCTACACACGGATTTAAAAATGTATCCCTTCATATTTTAGATATTAAAATTTCACTCACGGATAGATTAGTATTTGAAAATTATTACATTAAAAAATATAAAACTCTCTTCCCCTATGGCTTAAATCAAATTTATAATAATAATAATGTTGTTAACAATAGTTTTGAATACAATTCTCATAAATCTTCAGTATATAAACATCTTTTTCATTATTCAAAGTCATCATCTCCTAGTAAAAAGCGATATAAGCGTGGCAACGGAAAAAGTAACTTAAGTAAAACTATTGATTACAAAGCAGGCATTTTGAAATTACAATATAATTATTCTCAAACTTTCAATTTTCTACCTGTTAGAACATGGTTATATAAAGTCAGAAAAAGCAAATTAAGTATTGTTTATACTAATTTTTTAAAATTAAAATTAACTCATGAGCATTTTAAACATTTATTTTTTGATTTGCTTCTTTCACGTACACATTTCTTAAATTACCACCTACTCCATTCACCAAATCCACATACTAAAATAGCTTACTGTGTAATCTCTTTTAAACACCCTATTCTTAATTCTCTTAACTTCAATAATTTATTTGCAAAACATAAGCACTTGTTACCAGTAAATGATATCAAAATACAAAAATCATTCAAATATAATTTACCAATTGGTAGAACTATTTACAATTACAATGAAGTTTCTAGGACATTAAACTCCGATGATCTTACATCATGTGTATGCAGCAATCAAAATCTTGCCCCTTTTGTCAACTCCACTCATGGTCACATTATTACTGGGGATCTCAGTATAGTTCAGGATGATATACTTAGGGATATTATGAATAAAGGGTCTAAATTTCGCATTCCATTCTGCCATCACCCTAAACAACTTCTTCAGTCTCTATCATTTGATTTTGATAAATTCATATATCAACTTGCTTGTTCACATTCTATTCCTATTGAAGCATTCAATCTATGGAAGTATACGACCTTACATCTACTTAAAAATGTTATTATAAACACTAAATTAACGAAGCCTAGGTATCCTTATAAACAACTCCTATCTGCTATCAAAGAACTACAACAACATTTTGTCATAACTTATGTAGATAAAGCTTCTAATAATTATGCCATCATTTGTAAAAAATATTATGTTTCTCTGTTACAGAATTACTTAAAAGAAAATCAAATTTTTAAACCCATTAATAATCAGTCTATCCAAATCAAAACTAAAATGCTAAAATTATATACACAATTAAATATTAATTGTAAGTTTTTTAAATTTCCTTATGTTACTTTGGTTCCTAAATTCCACAAATCACCTCTCAGTTTTAGAACAGTCACTTGTGGACATAATACCTTTACCACTACAGCTAGTAAGTACTTGCTTAACTGTTTAAATCGAATTAATGAATCTCTTAAATTCAGGAATTCAGGATATTTCATTTTGAACAATAGTTTTGATTTAGTTAATCACCTTAGCAAGTTACCACAAATTCTTGGTTTCCAAACCTTTGATTTTAAAGACCTATTTAATAATATTGTCATTAAAGATTTACATAAAGTTATTATCTCTCTTTATCATGACTATATATCTTCCAATCATGATGCTTTTAATGTCAAAAATTTTCCTATGCTCTTGCACTTTGTGTTATACAACAATTATATTATCCAAGGTGATAACATTTATTTACAAACATCTGGTGTACCACAAGGTGGCTGTAGTAGTAGTATACTCGCTAACTTATATCTTTATTATTATGAATGTCATTTTAACTCTAATTCATATATTATATATAGATATGTTGACGACTTAATTTGTATTATCATTGATGATTCCTATCCCATTAATATTGATTTTTACCCGTCTAACCTAGAATTAATTCCTAATGAGCCTTGCGTTAGTCAAACTGTTAATTTTTTAGACCTAAATTTAGATACCCTCAATAATCATGTAATTACCAATCTATATGATAAAAAAAATTCTTACAACTTCACTATCATAAAGCTGCTATCATATCAATCTTGTAATTCTATTCAATTGTTTAGAAACATCATTTTAAACCAGCTATTTCGAATACATCGACTTTCTGATCCTCAGTTTCACTTTCTCCACATCAATAAACTTAAACGCATTTGTCAAAACTACCTATATCCGGAAGTATTTGTAAATAATATTATTAATAATTTCAAATATACCACGTAATAATTTTACACATGCATTATTTATCTTTGATTGGTTAACTCATTTTTGAAAATTCACCCATTCTTATCACCTCACTTACCACTTGGCCTGAGTCTAATACTGTTTACTATTTTCGAATGTCTATTTTCCACTTGTCCTGAGTCCTATACTGTTTACTATTTTCGAAAGTCTCCATACTTATTATGTATCGTTCAACTGTATTCATTCCCACTCGCATTGACGAAGTGAGGTGAAATGCTCGCCCACTCGCATTGACGAAGTGAGGTGAAATGCTCAGTCACTAGTTTATCTTACACGTGTTGCTATGCTTTTGATTTCACATTACAGTTCGTGGAGGTATTGTTTTTCAACTTTGTATAATTCAATTGATTTATTTTTCTAATTCCTCTAGCCAGTAGACAGTTCCAATGGTGTCTATAGTTAAATACTATCGCCATTGTCAGAAACTGGCTATTCTATCGGTTTTAATTCGAATTGTATGGCTGTCCTGATGAGAATGCAATTTCGAACTGACCGCCATTTTTTGTGTGGTTTCGATTGATTGTTCTCTATTCTTGATCTCTTGTCTTGAGCTGATTATTATTGCCTATTCTCATTTTTGCAGAGTTTTATTTTTATTTACTTTTATATACTTTTAATTGTGATTTTTGAATCCTAATATTCTTCTCATCCCCCTTTCCAATGTAGTGATATGTAACCTTCTATCTTTATCCTTAGACTTGGCTTATAGTTACTCATTTGTAACAGATATGCTAGAGATGGGTTTTTTTGTACATACAGTAGTTTATGCATAATTTTCGATTAAAATCCTTCAATTTTTATTTATATATATATATGTATATATATATATATATATATATATATATAAATATATATATAATAAACAACATTACAAAATGCCTTACAAGTATCAAACAGAGAATCATCATTCAAATGGAAAATATAAATGCAAACCTCTAGTCATCAATCTGAAGACAATAAAAAACATCAATGGAAAGGAATCGATAAAATAAAATAAAATAAAATCCAAGCATGAAAGCTTTACACGTGGACAAGCCCTAGGCCTAATAATGAATCGTTCATTTTGATAAAACTCTATATAAAGTTCAGGTATTTCATAAAAATGAACACAAAATGCATGTTTCTGATATCAGCGATAGAACATATCTATAAACTTAGATAACGTAGACAACATGCATAAAGATTGAAAATAATAGAAAACAAGAATACTTGAAGAAACAGTGCATACATCTGATCCATTGGAGCCTTGAATAAAGAGACCAATATTGCCAATATCAAAAAATAAAAAGTTGAGAACTGCTGTTGCCAATTGTGAGAAAGAAGTAACAGTAATGCGAAAAGACGATAAAGGGTGATATTCAAAGGTAAGAACATGTAAATACATGGTAATGCTTATTCAAGAGATAGTGGATGTCAGGCTGAAATAAGATACTAAGGAGAGAATTTAAGTATAATCTATCATTCTAAACTTTTTAACTATACTATGTACTAAATAAGCTGGATATTTATATAATTTGCTAGTAATTTTAAGTTTATTAATATGCATAGCATGAAATTTTTTATCAAATAATCTAGAAATTCTAAAGAGCTGATTAAGTATAATATTTCTAAACAATTGAATCGAGTTACAGGAATTAAAAGGTAATAATTTATTAATGTTAAAGTTAAAATAGTCTTTTTTATCATATAAATTATTAGTAACTATCCTATAAGTAGGTTCAATAATAAGATTTAAGTCCAAAAAATTAATGTTATTATTAATAGTGGCTTCATTAGGAATTAGTTCCAAATAATCCGGATAGAAAAGTCTGTAAAGACAAAACAAATCAGATCATCAAAATATCTGTAAATTTTATAATCTGTGGAAGTAAAAGATTTTTCATAATGACAAAAGGTATAAATTAGCTAATATACTGCAACTATCGCCACCATGTGGAACCCTGAGACTTGTAAGTATAATTTACTGCCTTGAAATATATAATTATTGAAAAAAACAAAGTGAAGCAGTTTAGGAAATTTGGTAGTATGAGTAGTATGATAAGTAGTATAAGTATTATATAGAGCTAAAATTACATGATGATGATCAGAGATCTTAATATTATTAAAAAGATCTTTAAAATCAAAAGTTTAAAATTCAATTAGTTTACCTAGTGATGTTAATTTATTCTTTAATTCTTTACTATTATTTAGAATAAGGTAGTTACTGCTAGAAAAACGTAAACTATCATTTATTACATTTAAATAATTTAGAAGTAATTTACTCGCAATAGTAGAGTAAGCATTATGACCACTAGTAACTGTTCTAAATTTAATAGGATTTTTATGAAATTTAAGTATTAGCACTATATATGGAAATTTAAGAAATTTATAATTAATATTTAAATCACTATACATATTGATAATTTTCAGTTTAATACTATTAATGGAGTGTGAATCAAATTTAAATAGACTATTGTTATTTGAATAATCTAACAGAAATTGTATATAGAATTTTTTACAGATAATACATAGAATTTTTTACAGATAATAGCATAATTATTAGAGGCTTTATCAACATAAGTAATAACGTCTTTGTAAATCATTAATGGTATGTTTTAAATTATCAATATTATAAAGATCTAGTCAATTTAATACTACAAATAGTATTTTTAATAAATTTTAATAAAATGAATTTCCACATATTAAATGCCTCTAAAGGCAGAGCTTATTTAGAAGCCAATTTATAAATATATTCAGCAAGGTCAAGATTGATTGACTTTAAAACTTTAAAAGAGTTATAACAGGATGGTAACTTGAATTTTGTACCAATTGACATAATGGTTCTTAACGTTTCGTCTTTAACTATTGCTAAGTCTCCTGTAACGATATTTTCTCACAGCTGGTATATTACTTTTCATAGATAATTTCTCATAGTTGATATGGTAAAACGACATAAATGAGAAATATGCTACTTTTGTAGGCAAAGTTCGTCATAGTTGATTCAAGAGTAAAATTTGGGTAAATTATTGTAAAAAATGTAATCAAAACAAGAGATACGTAAATATATTATCATTCAGACCAAACTATAAAAAATATTTGTATAATTTTCAATAGCAATTGTTAATTTGAAAATCATTACCATACATTTTTCTCAATATGATGTTTCTACAGATACATCGTTTTTCTATCACAAGGTCATCCTGATGAAGTATAAAGTTATTTTCTATTAAGTCTATTTATACTAAACGCTATAGACAAGAATTATTTGTAATAAAATTATAAACTGAAATCCGTTCAGTGGTATATGGATTCCCCATTACAGTATTTTCAGGAGTTTTACATTCAGTCTAAATAGGCTTATTTTCCCATAGAAACGCATACAGACGAATTTAAAAAGGCTTTTTTTTCTGGACTAAAGCAATCTAAGACCTGGGGTAATTGGACTTTATGCTAGATAATTATACAACTTCAGGCTAGTATTTATTATAAATTATTAACTTATTTATTGTTTTTAAAGAAACTCAGGTTACCAAAACCATATACGTTGATTTACATTATTGCCATTTTATCTCTCTGGTGGGCATCACACTTTCCTTCAAGTTATGCAACATTTAGACCTAAACGCAATTATTACACAAAATTACAGATATATGACGAATCCTCGAGAATGGCTCAACTCCCTGCAAATTCAATATCCACACAAAAATGTAGGTAAATCTGTCCTCAGTTCATTTTACATTCCACTTCTTTCAAAACTATATTTTTAGTTACGATCTTGCCATGGACTGGAAGGGAAAATAAGTTAGAGATATAATATTCTATCCAATGATCAGGAAGGGGCAAAAATAAAATTCAAAAGATAGGGTAATTGCCGATCCATGCTATATACCTAATGAGACGAGTTATGCAATGTTTCCACAGCAGCTGCGTTTGGCATGAATTTCAGATTCCTGGACAGAAAATATAAGACTGACTACAACGTCCTGCTCTTTTTCGTATTCTGCTTCAGGAACTTATTTTGGATCACTTGTTTTTGTGTCGGGATTCATCTCTCTTCGTTTTGCCTTCTTGCTCTAAAGGGACTTCTAGAGATGGACACGGAGTTGCATTAAGTCGGTGTTCATAAGTGACGAAGATTTCAGATTTCAACAAAATGCTGCAGATGGTAATTTATTTTTAGTTACGATTTTATCATAGACTGGAAGGGACAATAAGCTACAGATATCATATTCTATTCCATGATCAGGAAGAGACAAAAATAAAAGTCGAAAGATAGGGTAATTGCCTATCCATGCTATATACCTAATGAGACGAGTTATGCAATGTTTCCACAGCAGCTGCGTTTGGCATGAATTTCAGATTCCTGGACAGAAAATATAAGACTGACTACAACGTTCTTCTCTTTTTCGTTTTCTGCTTCAGGAACTTATTTTGGATCACTTGTTTTTGTGATGGGATTCATATCTCTTGGTTTTGTTGTTTTACTTTAAAAGGTCTTCTAGAGATGGAGATGGAGTTGCACGAAGTCGGTATTCTTAAATGACGAAGATTTCAGATCTTAACCAAATGATGCAGATGATAGTATACAAGAATATAATCTTTGTCCAGATTATTTTCTGTTTTCGTTTAGTTTGCTGTTAATGTTTTGTAATTCCTGCAGCTAGCTTAATATATTGAAATTTCCCGGTCTATTCAATTCTTATTCTCAGTATTTAACTTGGTGACTAGTATGTAGTCTCACAATTGAGTACTGTATTGAGTATTCTCAAAACCAACTAAATTTTGAAAATTGAATATACCAAAAGAAGAAAAAAATTTATTTTCTTCTATTAGAGTGTCCATTTTGTTCAAAACTATATTTTTAGTTAAAATAGTCCTGGAATAGAAGGAACGACTAGCCTAAGATATCACATTTTACCCAATGATAAGGACGGGAGAATGGAAAAAGGCCAGAGATTCAAAAATTACCTATTCATGCTGTATACCTAATGAGACGCGTTATACAATATCTCAACAGCAGCTGCGTTTGATATTAATTTCAGCTTCCTGGACAGTAAATATGAGATTGACTGCAAGGTTCTGCTTGCTCTTTTTCGTATTCTGCTTCAGGAACTTATTTTGGATCACTTGTTTTTATGAAGGGATTCATCTCTCTTGGTTTTGTTGTTTTGCTTTAAAAGGTTTTTTAGAGATGGACTCGCAGGAAGTGGGTGTTCTTAAGGTGAGCGTCAGTAAATCTTCTGCCCTATCCAAGCTTTGTTAACTTTCGCGGCACACATTTTTCGCCGAAATTCTGCTCAAACAGTTGCGAAATATTTTCTGAAAGATAAAATCTAATACTTAGATTATGTTAAAACTAAATTTAATACCCAATAAAACATAGAATATATTTTTTATTTTAATCTAAAATATTTTTGGTGCTCCCATCTGTTGTCATAATTTAATTCATACCGATTATTTTTATTTTTGAATGAACATTTTTAAATATCTATTCCTTCTAATACAGTATTAAATACAACAACAGATCATATATAATAATGCCACATTCACGGAAAGGTAATTTATCATTCTATAAATTTGATAAGGGTATCTGAATGTACATCACTGAGGACTGCAGCTTTGTCTTCAAGTTCCTGTGTCTTCAAGTTCAAGTTCATTTACGTTTCCGTGATTGTGGCATTATTCTATATGATCTGTTATTGTATTTAATAGCGTATTAGAAGGAATAGACATTTAAAAATGTTCATTAAAAAATAAAAATAATCGGTATGAATTAAATTACGAAAACAGATGGCAGCACCAAAAATATTTTGAATTAAAATAAAAAATATATTCTATGTTTTATTGGATATTAAATTTAGTTGTAATATAATCTAAGCATTGCACTTCATCTTTCAGAAAATATTTCGCAACTGTTTGAGCAGAATTTCGGCGAAAAATGTGTGCCGCGAAAATTAACAAAGCGCGGATAGGGCAGAAGATTTATTGACGCTCACCCTTAAGTGACGAGCAGGCGAAATGCTGTAGTTGATCCATTTCCTGATTTACATAAAGCTACACTTACAACTTTATAGGGATGCAATTTCAGTTGTGAGCAGTATGTAAAAGGAACAAACAATCCATTTTCCTTTATTAGAGTGTCCAATTTGTTCAAAACTATATTTTTAGTTAAAATAGTCCTGGAATAGAATGGACGATAATCGTATTTTAACCACTGATAAGGACGGGAGAACGGAAAAAGACCATAGATTCAAAAATTACCTATTCATGCTTTATACCTAATGAGACGAGTTATACAATGTCTCGACAACAGCTGCGTTTGATATTCATTTCAGATTCCTGGACAGCAAATGTGAGATTGACTGCAAGGTTCTGCTCTTTTTCGTATTCTGCTTCAGGAACTTATTTTGGATCACTTGTTTTTATGTCGGAATTAATCTCTCTTGGTTTTGTTGTTTTGCTTTAAAAGGTCTTTTGAGATGGACATGGAGGTGTACGAAGTCGGTGTTTTTCAGCGACGAGGATTTCAGATTTCAGCGGAATGCCGTAGATGGTAATGTACAGAAATAGAATCTTTAACCCAAACGGAGAAATGTACCAAATTATTTCATGTTTTTTGTTTGATTCGCTATCAATGTTCTGGTATTCCTAAATAGAGTGGAATTTATGGAAATTTTACAGTCTATTAAATTGTTATTTTCATTATTTAACCATTTGACCAGAATGTAGTCTCACAATTGAGTACTATATCGAGTATTCCAAAATTCAATTAAACCTTGAAAATTAAATATTAATACAAAAAGAAGGAAAAAATCCATATTCCTCTACTTGACTGTCCATTTCTTTCAAAACTATATTTTTAGTTAAAATATTCCTGGAATAGAAGGGAAAACAAGCCGTAAATATCATATTCTACCCATTGATAAGGAAGAGACAAAGAAAATAGACCACAGACTGAAAAATTTCCTATCCATGCTGTATACCTAATGAGACGAGTTATATAATATCTCGATAGCAGCTGTATTTGGCATGAATGTCAGATTCCTAGACAGCACATATGAGATTGACTGCAAGGTTTTGCTCTTTTTCCGTATTCTGTTTCGAGAACTCATTTTGGATCACTTGTTTTTGTGTATTCATCCCACTTCGTTTCGTTGTCTTGCTCTGAAAGATCTTCTAGAGATCAACGAAGTTGCACGGTGTCGATGTTCTTCCAAATTATTTCCTGTCTTTCGTTTCATTCGACGCAATATCTTGGGATTCCTGTAGAGAGTGAAATTTATTGAAATTTAACAGCTTATAAAATTCTTAACTTATTATTTAACCATTTGATCAGAATGTACTCTCACAATTGGGTATACTACATTGAGTATTATAAAGATCAATTGAACTTATGGAAGGAATATTAAGCCGAAGATATCATATTCTATTCAATAATCAGGAAGGGACAATGAAAGAAGTCCACAATTGAGATTGAGTAAAGATTGAGTAATTGTTTATCCATGCTGTATACCTAATGAGATAAGTTATACAATGTTTCGACAACAGCTGCGTTTGGCATGAAATTCCGATTTCTGCACAGCAAACGTGAGATTGACTGCAAGTTTCTGCTCTTTTTTGCAGTCCGCTTCAGGAACTTACTTTGGATCACTTGTTAACACTTTACAACAAAGTTGAAAAGTGTTTATGACTTTGTTAACACTTTACAACAAAGTTGATAAGTGTTTATGATTTTCTGTCTGTCTGTCTGTCTGTCTGTCTGTCTGTCTGTCTGTCTGTCCGTTAGCACGATAACTGCCGTAAAAATGACTTTATCAAAATGAAATTTTAGTATGTTGTTCAGACGGTCAGTAGGACCTATGGGAATATAAATAAATAATATCACCCAATTAGTTTTTTATTGAACCCGGGTTGAAAAAATGAAATACATTGAACCCTATGGGACCTAATTTTTCAAACATTTTTTAAGTAAATTTAAAATTCACGAATTCCTTCGAAATTTTTAGGAAATATTCACATTATCTCATAGAATATATAAAAAAAATTCAGTAAAATATGTTAAGTAGTTTTTTAATTAAAAATTATTTAATATGGGGAAAAAAACAAATTCAATTAAATTCTGACTTTGGGATATCTTCCAGAAATAAAAGAGAGATATATTATATAATAAATATCTTTCCAAGTGTTGAAACGTTTTGCATATGGGAGAGGCTTTACATTTTAAAATAAATTTGGTAGATAACAATTATTCATTTTTTTTTAATTTTATATAACTCTTCATGATATACTTATTTGATGGCATTTTTAATGCACTTTCCTACTTCCTAGAGAGTTAAAATTTGGTACACAGCTTAAATTTGTTGAACATTTTATTCGATAAAAATTTGATAGATCTTTAAATATAGATCATACATTTTTTTCGAAATGACCTGAAAATAATCCCCGTTCACTTCTATAAATCATTGTTGTAATATTGTTAAAAATTCTGATGTGGACAGACCATGTCTTTCCCTGCAGACTCATATTCGTTCTCTTTATTTCTTCAATAATAACATGAGTTTTTTTTTCTTCGGGCGGATTTCAGATTTCAACGAAATGCTGCAGATGGTAATGCACAAGAATATAATCTTTGATCCAAACTTAGAAGCGTACTACTTTATTTCCTGTATATTGTTTGGTTCGCTATCAATGTAATGGTATTCCTAGAGAGAGTTGAATTTACTGAAATTTTACAGCCAATTAAATTTTTACTCTCGTTATTCAACAATATGACTAAAATGTAGTTTCACAGTTGAGTACTACTTCGAGTATTCTAAAAAACAACTAAACGTTGAAAATAGAATATTTATATAAAAAGAAGAAAACATCCATTTTACTCTATGAGACTGTTCATTTTGTTCAAAACCATCTTTTTAGTTAAAATAGTCTTAGAATAGAAGGGAAAATAGGCCTAAGATATGATACTCTACCGACTGATAAGGAAGGGACAACGGAAAAAAGCCATGGATTCAAAAATTGCCTATTCTTGCTATATACCTAATGAGACGAGTTATATAATGTCTCGACAACAGCTGCGTTTGATATTAATTTCAGATTCCTGGACTGCAAATGTGAGATTGACTGCAAGGTTCTGCTCTTTTTCCTATTCTGCTTCAGGAACTTATTTTGGATCACCTGTTTTTGTGTCGGGATTCATCTCCCTTTATTGTGTTGTTTTGCTTTAAAAGGTCTTTTGAGATGGACATGGAGGTGTACGAAGTCGGTGTTTTTCAGCGACGAGGATTTCAGATTTCAGCGGAATGCTGTAGATGGTAATGTACAGAAATAGAATCTTTAACCCAAACGGAGAAACGTACCAAATTATTTCATGTTTTTTGTTTGATTCGCTATCAATGTTCTGGTATTCCTAAATAGAGTGGAATTTATGGAAATTTTACAGTCTATTAAATTGTTATTTTCATTATTTAACCATTTGACCAGAATGTAGTCTCACAATTGAGTACTATATCGAGTATTCCAAAATTCAACTAAACCTTGAAAATTAAATATTAATACAAAAAGAAGGAAAAAATCCATATTCCTCTACTTGACTGTCCATTTCTTTCAAAACTATATTTTTAGTTAAAATATTCCTGGAATAGAAGGGAAAACAAGCCGTAAATATCATATTCTACCCATTGATAAGGAAGAGACAAAGAAAATAGGCCACAGATTGAAAAATTTCCTATATATGCTGTGTACCTAATGAGACGAGTTATATGATATCTCGACAGCAGCTGTGTTTGGCATGAATGTCAGATTCCTAGACAGCACATATGAGATTGACTGCAAGGTTTTGCTTTTTTTCCGTATTCTGTTTCGAGAACTCATTTTGGATCACTTGCTTTTGTGTATTCATCCCTTTTCGTTTCGTTGCTTTCGTCTTGCTCTGAAAGATCTTCTACAGATCGACACGGAGTTGCACGGTGTCGATGTTCTTCCAAGTTATTTCCTATCTTTCGTTTCGTTCGACACAATATCTAGGGATTCTTGTAGAGAGTGGAATTTATTGAAATTTTAGAGCTTATTATTTAACCATTTGATCAGAATGTATGTCTAACAATTGGGTACTGCATTGAGTATTACAAAGATCAATTGAACTTATGGAAGGAAAATTAAGCTGAAGATATCATATTCTATCCAATAATCAAGAAGGGACAATGAAGGAAGTCCAAAGATTGAGTAATTGTTTATTCTTGCTGTATACCTAATGAGATACAATATTTCGACAGCAGCTGCGTCTGGCATGAAATTCAGATTTCTGCACAGCAAACGTGAGATTGACTGCAAAGTATTACTCTTTTTTGTATTCTGCTTCAGGAACTTACTTTGGATCACTTCGTCAAGAGGATTTTAGATTTCAACGAAATGCTGCAGATGGTAATGTACAAGAATATAATCTTTGACCCCAAAATTAGAAGCGTACTAAATTATTTCCTGTTTTTTGTTTGGTTCGCTATCAATATAATGGTATTCCTAGAGAGGGTTGAATTTACTGAAATTTTACAGTCAATTAAATTTTTACTCTCGTTATTCAACAATTTGACCAGAATGTAGTTTCACAGTTGAGTACTACTTCGAGTATTCTAAAAAACAACTAAACGTTGAAAATTTAATATTTATATAAAAAGAACAAATCCACGTTCCTCTATTAGACTGTCCATTTTGTTCAAAACTATCTTTTTAGTTAAAATAGTCTTAGAATAGAAGGGAAGAAAGGTCTTATATATGATATTCTACCCACTGATAAGGAAGGGACAACGGAAAAAAGCCATGGATTCAAAAATTGCTTATTCAGGCTGTATACCTAATGAGACGAGTTATACGATGTCTCGGCAGCAGCTGCGTTTGTTATTAATTTCAGATTCCTGGACAGCAAATGTGAGATTGACTGCAAAGTTCTGCTCTTTTCCGTATTCTCTTTCGGGAACTCATTTTGGATCATTTGTATTTGTGTTGGGATTCATCTCTCTTAGTTTTGTTGCTTTGGTCTGAAAAATCTTCTGAAGATAGACACGGGATTTCACCAAGTCTGTGTCATGTAACTGACGTTTAATTCAGATTTCAATGAAATGTTGCATATGGTAATGTACAAGAATATGATATTTCACCCAAAGGGAGAAACGTACCAAATTATTTCCTCTCTTTTGTTTAGTTCGCTATCAATAACTTGGGATTCCTATAGAGAGTGGAATTTATTGAAATTTTACAGCCTATTAAATTCTTATTCTCATTATTTAACCATTTGATCAGAATGTTGTCTAACTATTGGGTACTACATCGAGTATTACAAAAACCAACTGAACTTATGGAAGGAAAATTAAGTCGAAGATATCAATTCTATCCTGTATTTGCTTAGTTTGCTGTTAATGTCTTGGAATTCCTGGAGAGAGATGGATTTATTGAAATTTCCCAACCTATTAAATTGCTATTCTCATTATTTAGCATTTGACCAGCATGTAGTCTCACAGTTGAGCACAACTTCGAGTATTCCTAAAACCAACTAAATTTTGATAATTGAATATTTGTCCAAAAAAGAAAAATCCATATTCCTGTATTTGACTGCCCATTTCATTCAAAACTATATTTTTATTTAAAACAGTCCTGGAATAGAAGAGAAAATATGCCTTAAATATCATATTCCACACATTGATAAGGAAGGGACAACGAAAAAAGGCCACAGTTTAAAAAATCGCCTATCCTTGCTGTATATTTAATGCGACGAGTTATACAATATCTCGACAGCAGGTGTGTTTGGCATGAATGTCAGATTCCTAGACAGCACATTGACAGAGATTGACTAAAAGGTTTTGCTCTTTTTCTGTATTCTGTTTCGAGAACTCATTTCGGATCACGTGTTTTTGTGTATTTATCCCTCTTCGTTTCGTTGTCTTGCTCTGAAAGATCTTGAGATCGACACGAAGTTGCACGGTGTCGATGTTCTTCCAAATTATTTCCTGTCTTTCGTTTCATTCGACGCTATATCTTGGGATTCCTGTAGAGAGTGGAATTCATTGAAATTTTACAGCCTATAAAATTCTTAACTTATTGTTTAACCATTTGATCAGAATGTAGTCTCACAATTGGATACTACATTGAGTATTACAAAGATCAATTGAACTTATGGAAGGAATATTAAGCCGAAGATATCATATTCTATCCAATAATGAGGAAGGGATAATGAAAGAAGTCCACAATTGAGATTGAGTAAATATTGAGTACAAGATTGAGTAATTGTTTATCCATGCTGTATACCTAATGAGACGAGTTATACAATGTTTCGACAACAGCTGCGTTTGGCATGAAATTCAGATTTCAGCACAGCAAACGTGAGATTGACTGCAAGGTTCTGCTCTTCTTTGCATTCTCTTTCGGGAACTTACTTTGGATCACTTGCTTTTTCGTCGGGAGGATTTTAGATTTCAACGAAATGCTGCAGATGGTAATGCATAAGAATATAATCTTTGATTCAAACTTAGAAACGTACCAAATTATTTCCTGTTTTTTTGTTTAGTTCGCTATCAATGTAATGGTATTCCTAGAGAGAGTTGAATTTGCTGAAATTTTACAGCCAACAACGGAAAAAAGCCATGGATTCAAAAATTGCTTATTCAGGCTGTATACCTAATGAGACGAGTTATACGATGTCTCGACACCAGCTGCGTTTGTTATTAATTTCAGATTCCTGGGCAGCAAATATGAGATTGACTGCAAAGTTCTGCTCTTTTCCGTATTCTCTTTCGGGAACTCATATTGGATCATTTGTTTTTGTGTCGGGATTCATCTCTCTTAGTTTTGTAGCTTTGCTCTGAAAAATCTTCTGAAGATAAACACGGGATTTCACCAAGTCGGTGTCATGTAACTGACGGGTAATTCAAATTTTAACGAAATGTTGCATATGGTAACGTACAAGAATATGACATTTCACCCAAAGGGAGAAACGCACCAAATTATTTCCTTTTTTTTTTGTTTAGTTCGCTATCAATAACTTGGGATTCCTATAGAGAGTGGAATTTATTGAAATTTTACAGCCAATTAAATTCTTATTCACATTATTTAACAATTTGATCAGAATGTTGTCTAACAATTGGGTACTACATCGAGTATCACAAAAACTAACTAAACTTATGGAAGGAAAATTAAGCCGACGGTATCATTTCTATCCTCAATTAGGTTGCTGTTAATGTCTTGTAATTCCTGGAGAGAGCTGGATTTAGTGAAATTTCCCAATCTATTAAATTGCTATTCTCATTATGTAGCATTTGACCAGCATGTAGTCTCACAGTTGACGCAACTTCGAGTATTCTCCAAACCAACTCAATTTTGAAAATTGAATATTTGTCCAAAAAAAAAAATCCATATCCCTGTATTTGACTGTCCATTTTATTCAAAACTATATTTTTAGTTAAAACAGTCCTGGAATAGAGAGGTAAATATGCCGTAAATATTATATTCTACCCATTGATAAGGAAGGGACATCGAAAAAAGGCCACAGATTAAAAAATCGTCTATCCTTGCTGTATATCTAATGAGACGAGTTATACAATATCTCGACAGCAGGTGTGTTTGGCATGAATGTCAGATTCCTAAACAGCAAATGTGAGATTGACCGCAAGGTTCCGCTTTGTTCCGTATTCTGTTTCGAGAACTCATTTTGGATCACTTGCTTTTTTGCCGGGATTCATCTCTCTTAGTTTTGTTGCTTTGCTCTGAAAAATCTTCTGAAGACAGACGCGGGTTCTTGAAAAATCTTCTGAAGACAGACATTACTCCAAGTCTGTGTCATATAAGCGTCGGACAATTCAGATTTCAACTAAATGGGACGTATGGTAATATGTACAAGAATAAAATTCTTGACATAGATTGAACAAAACTTACCAAATTAGTTTCTGTTTTTATTTGATTCTCTGCCGAAGCCCTAAAATTGCTGGGCGAGAACGGAAGGTTAATGTAGTCCTAAATTATGAGTATTTGAAAGAGAAAGCTAATATCTAGGTTTGAAAAAGAGTATGTCTTCCGCTTTAGACCTCACTTTATAAAGAACAACCTACTCTTTTCTATGTAATTTTGGATACAAATACTGTGTAATTAGTATATATGTAATCCATATAATTTAGGAAAATGAGTATTTTGCATGGAAGCAGTAGCAGATTCTATTTTTAACACGATCAATCATGCATAAAGCATTGTTTACGAAATATTTTCCAACTTCAATGCAATTTTATTTAAACATCTCTAAATTGCGATACATTTCTCGGTAATATTTTTAAAATTGTCACAATACTACATTAATTTATTATACTTGAAAACATAAAACTTCATCGAAAAAAATGAACTTCATTCAAATGACGGCATTGAAATATAAATTGCCAGGTTTAAACATCTCTAAAATGCGATACATTCCTCGGTAATTATTTTTATATTTTTGTAGTATTATGAAAATTATCATAATACTACAACATTTTATTATATTTGAAAACTTCATCGAAAACAAATGAAATTTATTCAAATGACGTCATGGAAATATAACACGCCTGGCTCTCTCTATAAAAGCAGCATTTCATTCATAAAAAAATTTCCATTCATTTCATTCATCATAATACTATAATAATTTATTTTATTTAAAAACTTAAAACCATGGATGTACAAGTAATTTAACTCTATGCTTGAAACTTCATCGAAAAGTCGTTTGCTTCTCTGCTTAAATTCAATGAATGTTTCATTCATATCAGCTATATTGCAGACTCCATGAGTTAAATAATTTTGCGTTAAACAAATACAGCAATTCTTATACAACTCATTCTACATCTTTTGGTATTTACATCTTCCATAAGTGAAAAGTAGGCTTCATTGTAGAAATAATCAAAGTTGGATGACCATTTAAACTTAACTATATCGTAATTGCGTTGTTTCAACATGTAGATGCACAGAATTTAAGCAAAAATAAAGCGGTTTTAGGACTGATACAACACTAAATTTGAATTAAAAAGAACTTTAAAATTCATGATTTTGACACCAGATGGATGCCATATTTTATTTTGAAGTGAGTCACGTGATCTCTCCATATAAATGGTGTAATTATTATTTTAATTTTTATTTAAAAAACTACTAAATATATTTTGCTGAAATTTTTTTCATATATTGTATGGAATAATTTGAATATTTCATAAAACTTTCGAAGCAATTTGTGAATTTTAAATCCGCTTAAAAAATGTTTGAAAAATTAGGTCCCATAGGGTTCAATGTATTTCATTTTTTCAACCCGGGTTCAATCCAAAACTAATTGGGTGATATTATTCATTTATAGTCCCATAGGTCTCACAGCCCGTCTGAACAACATACTAAAGTTTCATTTTGATAAAGTCATTTTTACGGCAGTTATCGTGCTGACGGACAGACAGACAGACAGAATGAACAAAGTCATAAACACTTTTCAACTTTGTTGTAAAGTGTTAAAAATGCTTTTACTGTCAACATATTTCGTCCCTTATTTGTTTTTCTAGCATATACTGATGATAGGCTTAGTTTTTGAAAGCTAATTCTCTAAGGTGTTGGCAATATTCTTTTTTACTATTGCCACTATTTCCATCTGTCACATTGCATCTCCATAATTCAAGTATTTCTAACTAACGATATTTTGGTGTCCTCATTTTATGTTCTGTCACCCCTCTCCCTTATTGTTTCATTCCTCTATCATTGTTATTTCTATTATTTATTGATTGCCCACAAATCTAAAATCGTCTTTATTCATATAACACCATCTAGAACAGTCACATATTTTAATCTTGTATTACGTGTTGTAATTCCATGTATCATTATTATTTAGTGACCTCAACTAAATGTAATATTATACTTGAGTATCGCATTTCACCAAACTCTGGCCAAATTGATTATCTACATTAAACAGAATGAAAATTGTTTTTCAGCATTCAATTAACATTCAACTACTTTCACATGTGGATGTGATTTATCAATTATACCCTACTCCTAGATGTAGGATGCATTTGCAGAAGAGATTCTATTCTTCTAATTGATTTGGGAAAGTCAAGTGAAAATCACTATAAAACGGGTAATTGTGGATCCCTGTCGTGATGTATGCCTAATGGAGAGAGTTATATAAAGGTCTGGAGAGTTATATAATAAGGAGAGTTATAATAATTAGTTATATAATTAGGAGAGTTTATATAGAGGAAGGTTATACCGGGATTATATCACAAAGAGTGTAAAAAAGAAATATACAGTCAACCCTTCTATAAGACGATTAATTCGTACCACGTTATATGGAAACCGTGTTATAAGAAACTCAGATTAGTGCAAATCAGATTAATTCGTAACGTTCTATATGGAAACTGCATACTGTATTGTATGGAAACCGCGTTATAACAAACTCAGAAGTCTTACAAAACAGAACAATTCGTACCGCGTTATATGGAAGCGGCGTTATAATGTTTCTGCATTTACAGGGGATTTCCTTGATAACTGAAATTGAAAAATGGTGATGTACGTGGATGAAAAAACAGGATTCCCCATTACTTTTAACTGTAGAAGTGTAATAGAAAAATTCATGCTATAGGGAGATTGCTTAAGCTAATTGAGTTGTATTATAGAGAAACCGCGTTATAAGACATACAGCGTTATATGGAAACAACGTTTTATGAGTACCGTATTATGGGAGGGCTGTCGCAATTTTTGCTCCGCGTTATTTGGTTGACTGTAGCATCGAAGGTTGATCCTAGAAGTAAAATGCTAAAAATAATCAGAAAATTCAAGAGAATCTTGCATGATAGTTGCTCTCCTCCCCTGAACTGATAATTTTATAAAAATGTGAAATTTAATTTTTTGCGGCCCAACCCGCGCCATTCAAAGCAATGCCAATTAGTAAAATTTGCACCGAGCTTAATAAGAACGAAATAAATTTATCCGGTACCTTTTGATAAAAAATCGCTGATATTTCAATTATCGTTATTAGGTATTTTTCGTTTGATTGTAGAAAACCAGCAACAAATAAATTATTCAAAATTAAAATGTAGCAGATTTCAATTGACGATTTTCCTGTTTTTAATAGGAATTAATTGAAACTTGAAAGTGTTGAAATTTTTTATGTACCTTCAACTCCATCTTTAAGGGGAAGTAAACGGTTCCTACTTTCAGTTCAGATGAAATTTATTAAGTCAAGGATTTCAATAATACCAGCTGCTAACGAATCTTCGCTTTGGGTGTTCGAGCTCTGTTTGAAATTATATTTGCCTGCTTTGTTGCAAATTGTTCTTAGCGGTTGTAAAGTATGCACATTTTCCTTTGGCCCGAGGGAGGGGCTTTAAAACAACATCAAAACAACTGAAGCCGCCAAATTGGAGTATGCCTGCTTTCTTCAAAGTAAAAAATGTTATATTTTACACTAGCTTCTGCCTATTTTGGCTCTCCGTGTGCGGTTTTTAATTCACCTTGTTTGAATCACCTTTCCGGATTCACCTTGTTCGTTTACACTTTGTTTTACACGATTCTCCGAAGATGAAAAAGGAAATGACTGCGACGGCGTCATGTAGGTGGTGGAAAATTTTAATTTTCACAAAGATGTTTAATATAACAATGAGAAAATAATGGAATGCATATATCTCAATCAAAATAATACAGAAGTATTTTTCCATGCAGCCCCATGTTTATGATTGCTCTGATATTATCTCCAAAATCTGGAAAAGCGTAAAATTCTTTAACTAAAATATAAAATGAAAATTTTGTCGAGCCACGCCTTAGGTAATTAAATTTGGGAACACGTTGGGCATTCGAAGATTTATTAGTGGGAAATATGGTACGGTCCTTGTGGTTGCTGCCCTCATTGGGCTCCGATCTAAATTGGATGGCACTACTTCAGCCAGTTGTATTACACCCTTGGGTAGGTAGGACGGTGTGGTAATGGAAAAAAAAGTCTATTAGTAATGTTAAAATGCGATATGCATGACATTTTTCAGATATCCATAAAGATTTCTATAGGAAAGCACTGCAAATCAACGAGTCCATCAATAAGTAGACCAGGGTATTACATGAATTTTTTTTATAATTCCTCAAGTATGAAACTTCCATGAAACTTATGCGGTACCCTGAACAGAATGTCATGTCATGTCATGTTCGAGCATGACGCCATGTCAGGTACCTATCCACTGTATATTATAAACTGGACTGCCCCTTACGTTATACCTCGATCTGAAAGTGAAAGCTGTTTGTTGTTCCTCACAGATTCATTTATCCTTGAGGAACAACGAAAAAAGACCAAGGAGAGGTTAATTGCTGAACTTTACTGTATTTCTAATGATGAGAGCTATACAAAATCTCGACAGCAGCTGCACTGAGTATGAATTCACCGATTTCAGGATTTCGAATCCAAGGTTGGCCAAGAGGTTCTATTCTTTTTTCGTCTTTTGTTCCCGAAACTTATTTTGGATCAGTTGTTTTTGTATCCAGATTGCTCGTTCTTCATTTTCTTACCGATATTTACAGGATCTGCTGAATATCGTCAAGGGATTGTATTAACACAGTACTTCATATATGGTGCGTATTTTGGGTTTCAATGACTATATGTATAGTACTAAATATGGTAATAATGATTACACTATGTCATAGTCTTCAAGAATGTGTGTGTCTTCAAGAGTTTCTACATATACTAAGCGGAAGAAAATCTACTTCTAACATTCAATTAACCATTCAACACTTTCTCTGGACTGCGTTGTTTATTAACCTATACTCTAGGATGCATGATATCCTACTAACTGAACAGGATGGAACGACAAAAACAATAAACTCAAGGAGTTGGTAAATGCCCATCCATACTATATACCAAATGAGAAAAGCAACAGCTGTGCTGAGGAGGAATTTCAGATTCCAGGTTTTCGAATCTAAGGTGAACTGAGAGGTTCTATTCTATTTCGTCTTTTGTTCCGAAGCCTTATTTCGGATCAGTTGTTTTTGTGTCGGGATTTCTTGTTCTTCATTTTGTTACCTATAACCACAGGACCTGCTATATATAGCCAATGTGTTGTATTAACACAGTACCTCTTATGTTGTGAATATTTCGGGTTTCAATGACGATATATGCGTAATACTAAATATGATAATAATAATTTATGCTATATCACAGTTATAATCTTCAAGATTACGTGTATCATCAAGAATTTCTACATACGCTAAACAGAAGGAAATCGATTATCAGCATTCAATTAATCATTCAATACTTTCTCTAAACTGTATAGCTTATTACCTTATGTCTCGGATTGCATAATATATTCTACTAATTGATCTGGATGGAGCATCAAAAACCTAAAGAGTAGGTGTATGCTCATCCACACTGTATACCTATTGAGGAGAGCTATACAGAGTTTCAGCAGCAGCTCTACTGAGGATGAATTTCAGATTCCAGAACTCCAAATCTACGGTACAAGGTTCTGCACTTTTTCGTCTTCTCAGAGGACTTCGGATCACTTGCTTCTGTGCAAGGATTTCCGTTTCCTCCTCTCGTAACTTGCTTCAAAAGATTTTCAAAAGATGGACAAGGTATTACTCTAAAATTGTACCTCATAGGGGTGGAGATTTGGAGTTTAAGTGGTTGATGTGTGGTACTAAATATAACAGAAAATGACACTCGAAAGGACTTCGTCCCTGAAAGAAGAAACCAGGCGTGTCATTCCGAGTAATTCCTTGAATTTGAATCATTCACTAGTATTGTACTTTGCATTCAGATCCTGGGAGATTATCCTCTGATTAACTGGTTAATCCTCCGCTAGGTAATCTTAGATCCTCTGGGTAATCCTAGATAGTTTGGGTAATCTGAGACTCCAGATCTCAGATTACCCAGATAGCTTAAAACTATATATTCTTTGAAATATATTAATAATAAAAATAATAATTGAACTGGGAGAAAAACGTGTGTACAGTTAGTTATATGGCTGAATATCTGGAGATTGCAAATTTTGTGTCCCTTGAGCTTAAAATTAATAACAAATATGATATTTTTGTAATATTTGTTTAGAATATAATCTGTTCTACACATTTTACAACAAAAATGTATTTTTAATTATATTAAATTTAGTTTAGATGTCATAAAAAGACAAATTTGTTAATTTTTCATATCTGTCACTGTCCTTAGTAATTTTTCATCTCCTAATTACATCGGTAAAAAATCTGATGTGGGCAGCACATGACTTTCCTTATATAATGCAATGAATTTACTACTTTTACAGTACAAAAATATAGATTATTTTTATAGTAGATATATATATATACTTTTCAAGATATTGAAGTTTCGTCAATGAGTCGTCATTTTCATTGATTTAATGTAATTTTTATCCATTTGGCGAGTTTTTTGTTAATTTAGCAATATTTTAAAAAGTCTTATAAAATTCGTCACCAAAATCTCGCCAAGCGTTATGGACGGAGAAATAAGTTATTCTTACAGCGGATAAATGACTATTGGCGTTCAAATACAAAAGTATTACTCAAAGTATCTTTTTTCATGAATGGAACGAGCTAGATCCCCGAGAATAATGTCACCAATTTTATCGCATGGTATTACATACGAAAAGTGAACATGTTTCTTAATAAGAAATATTTTTTTTATTTTATATGATTTTTTGATAATTTTTTTGAAAAATGTGCAATATCTCGAGAACGGTTCATATTAGCGTTCTAAAATTTATGTCAATCGTTTTCTAATGAAAAATTACATAATGTCCTTATATGTAACTCCTTATATGTAACTATGTATGTCCTTATATGTAACTTTATTAGAGGTTTTGATTTTTTGACGATTTCATCAAAATTTCACTCAAAAATTTAGGGGGCTCTAAACATTCGATTGCTTATAAAAACAATAGGCTTCCAGTGTTCATTGATTGTAATTTTTGTACCAAATATTGTTTGAATCGGTCCATTCTTTCGTCAGTTATCGTCTCCGGACTTACTGACACACACACATCACCTTAAGAATGGTCGATTCGTGATCAGGGATGCTTGAAAGGTGCTCTCCTGACGAAAACTCGAATTCGAATTTTCGACCCAATCACAATACTTTCCTTATACATTATTGTATATAAGGAAAGTAACACATTGCTTGATCAATAGTAAGACATCCTTGAATGCAACAATTTCAAAAGTTTAACTACCAGAATTTATTTCAAAACCAGCAACAATAGTACATATTTACGTAATACAATAATATGAATGTCCCAAAGCTCAAGTGCTCCGTTATGGCTTGTATACATTAGCGCTACTCTATCATTGATCTGGTAGATGATTATGAGTTATAACATCACCAGCATTAGAACAGGGACCGGGGACCACTTCAGAATCGCCTTTGGTTGTGATCAAAGTGACTTCCACAGCTTTGGTTGCAGTCATCAGGCTTGAGGACAGAAGTCGGGCTCGTTGGAAATAGTCCACTTACTCAAAAATTGAACAAAAAAATCTGATGTGGGTAGCACATGATTTTCCTTATGTGCAATGAAGTTACTACTTTTGCAGTGAAAATAATAGGTTATTCTTATAGTAGATATTTATATTCTTTCCAAGATATTGAATTTTCGTCAATTAGTCGTCATTTTCATGGATTTAGCGTCATTTTTATCCATTTGGTGAGATTTTCATTAATTTGGCAACATTTTCAAAAGTCTGCAAGTTGGCGACATTCCGCTAAATTCGCCGCCAAAATCACCAAGCGTTATGGATGACGAAATGAATTATTAATATAGCAGATAAATGATTATTGGCGTTCAAACACAAAAGTATTACTCGGAGTATCTTTTCTCTTGAATGGAACGAGCTAGATCCCGAGAATGATGTCATCAAATTTATCGCATGATATTACATATGAAAAGTGAACAAGTTTCTCAACAGTTGATATTTTCTTTTAATTTATGAGATGGATATTTTGATAAATTTATTTGAAAAATACGCAATATCTCGAGAACGGTTCATGCTAGAGTTCTACAATTTTTGTTAATCGTTTTCTGATGAAAAATTACATAAGAAATGTCTATTTGCGTAACTTTATTCAAGGTTTTAATTTTTTGATGATTTTTTCAAAATTTCACTCGAAAATTCATTTGGATTCTGAATATTCGTCTGCGTTTAAAAACAATAGGCTTCCAGTATTCACGGATTGTAATTTTTATACCAAATTTCATTCGAATCGCTCCCTTCGTTCGTCAGTAATCGTCTCCACAGTCTCACTCACTCATACACACAGACACACACACATAGACATCACCTCAAAAGCGTATGATTCGTGTTCAGGGACGCTTGAAACGTGCTCTCCCGCCGAAAACTCGAATTCGTATTTTCGACCTCGTCACAATACTTTCCTTATACGTTATATTTGTATAAGGAAAGTAAAAATATTACTTTCCTTATATACAATAATGTATAAGGAAAGTATTGTGACGGGGTCGAAATTTGAATTCGAGTTTTCGACGGGAGAGCACGTGTTCAAGCATCCCTGATCACGAATCTAACATTTTTGAAGTGATGTCTGTGTGTGTGTGTGTTTGTCAATGAGTCTGTGGAGACTATAACTGACAAACGTATGGACCGATTCGAACGAAATTTGGTACAAAAATTGCAATCCGTGAATACTGGAAGCCTTTTGTTTTCTTACGCAATCGAATGTTCAGAACTCTCTAAATTTTCAAGTGAAATTTTGAAAAAATCGTCAAAAAATCAAAACCTCTAATAAAGTTACGCAAATGGGCATTTCTTATGTAATTTTTCATTAGAAAATGATTGACATAAATTTTAGAACGCTAGCATGAACCGTTCTCGAGATATTGCACCTTTTTCAAAAATAATTATCAAAAAATATAAAAATTAAAAAAAATATTTCCTATTGAGAAACATGTTCACTTTTCATATGTAATACCATGCGATAAATTTGGTGGCATCATTCTCGTGGATCTAGCTAGTTCCATTCATGAAAAAAGATACTTTGAGTAATACTTTTGTATTTGAACGCCAATAGTCATTTATCTGCTGCAAGAATAACTTATTTCTCCGTCCATAATGTTTGGCGTGATATCAGCGGTTTTGATTTTTTTGACGATGTTTTCAAAATTTCACGCGAAAATTTAGGGGGTTTCTGAACATTCGATTGCGTATAAAAACAATAGGCTTCCAGTGTTTACGGATTGTGAGTTTTGTACTAAATTTGGTTCGAATCGGTCCATTCGTTCGTCAGTTATCGTCTCCACAGACTCACTGACACACACACAGACATCACTTCAAAAATGCTTGATTCGTGATCAGGGATGTTTGAAGCGTGCTCTCCCGTCGAAAACTCGAATTCGAATTTTCGATCCCGTCACAATACTTTCCTTATACAGTATGTATATAAGGAAAGTAAAAACATAAAAAGTGGTAGTAAATTGGGGAAACCTAAATTATGATATTTACTTGTAAAAAATCCTTATTTATAAAACCTTTAACGGTATTATTTTGCGATGTAGCTGATACAAGTTTGTCCCTGAGAATCGGTATCATTAAAATGTTTCAAAAAATCATCTTTATCATCCACCAGATGGCGGTAGTATTGATTTTAAGTCAGTTGCAGAACACTATTCAGAGTTTTATTCACGATCTGTTTGATGTTTTGGAGCTTTGTTATTAACAGACAAGTAAAAGACCCAACTTTGTTACCTACTTTTCGCGAGTATATTTATTGACTGTCATTTCTATAAATATTATTAATATAGATGAAAATTTAAAAATACCATGTCTATTAGTATATAAAAGCCAAATATGTACAGTACATACCTTGTTTCCCAATATTAGTTTTAAGTTCCATGCGGAATAAAACCAAGCAAATATGTCATTTCAGTCACAAACAAGGCGAATGTAATGGAATCCAAACTTATCTTTACATGCACTAAAAGAAAGATTTCTTATCAACTGTATAACATAATTGTATAAATTTTTATACAGTTGGTGCGTGGTGTATTATTATGTGGGTGATGCATAGCATCATAACACATACAAACAGAAAAATTGAATATGAGTGCATACTGTACAGAACAAATTATGAAACCATTAAAAAAGAAATACTACGTGAAGAGGAGATATTAGAAAAAAATCGAATAGCTTGGAAATACATTAATAGGGGCATTGGCAGTAATAGGAAATGTGATCTCTCCTAACTCGTACACATATATCACAACATGATTTCATGCTCTCCATAATATGGTTAATTTGAGTTTCTGCAGTAAATTCCACACTTTCAGCAATGTTGTCTTCAAGGCTTTACGATCTATAGGAGGAGGGTTTCGTTGCGTAACAGCTCTTTTGTGGGCGTCCCATAAGTTCTCGATCAGCTTCAAATCAGGAGATTCGACTGGTCAGTTTATTCGCCCAATGCCTTGGCTTTCAAGAAATTCGTAAATCAGGTTTGATCGATGTGGACAGGCGTTATCATCCATAAAATGAAAGGATCCACATACACCTCTAAAAGGACTTACGCAGGGTTCTAAGAATTTATTTGATAACTTTGGCTATACACAGATCCTCTGTCGAACACGTGCTGGGAAGTACGTACATTTATTATTACTTTCCCCATACCAGCAGATCTAAACCGCCGTAACGGTCATATTCCCTGATGTTGGTGGGAAGATTTGAGTTCCTGATCACCTCCAGGTGTAAACGCGAGTAGAATCAGAGATTAGACTGAAACTCGACTCGTCATTGAAGAGAACCCATATATCCATTATTGTTGACTTCAGCTCTGATGTTTTCTGCATCCATCTAGGCCGTTCCACTTATGTTGTTAGGTACGTGAAACACGTATCGTTGGCTTTCTGGCGAAAAATGCATTTCTCATTAAGCCTTCTGTTAAGATGTTTAGAGTGTGTCGTGGTACTAAAGTTCCAGTGGTGGATGCAAGCTTTAAACTCAGCTGCCTACAGCTGTCAACTCCCTGTTGCGAAGAGCAGTTACGGACAGATACAGATCTTGAGAAAGAGTTGTTATTCTTATATGGCTTTGTCCAGGCTCCCTAGCAAAAAGTTCCAGACTCTGAATTGTTTCCAGAGGGCAGAGACTGTCTGTGGTGAAACATTCAGCCTTCTTGCCAGTTCCATCAATGTCTGCCTACAGCCTCTAAACGGCCGATAGCTCGCTGCCTCAAAGATTCTTCCAAATGATACTTCGGTGTTTTGAATCGATAAACACCGAAATCATATCCTGAATTGCATAAGTTCACAGAGAAACATACTTCGTGCGCAGCTCTTGCATTACCAATGACGACGTAACTCCATTATTTGCATAACAGGAGCAGTTTGATCCAATTAGATCAAATAATTATAATTTTGATTGTCTTTTGCTTATTTTCCTGAAAAATAAATTAGATTGGATGGATATTTCAGGAAACATCATTGTTTTTATGTCTGTAAAGTTTAGTTTGGACTCCAGTGTACATTAAAATTCAATTAATTATGTTAACCAGTTCAGTGATGCGTCAGAAATCTTAAAGGACATTTCCCAAGAACTTATTCTAAGCAAAAGTTTCTAGAAAATATAAAGTTACAAAAAATTTTTGGAAACTGAACTGACAATTATCAGATATTCAGTCATATATTCCGTTTTATACCATTTTAGTAAAATTAATATATTTGTATTTAAAATTATATTCATACAATATGTAGTGAACTGTCTGACTGAGTGAGTGAGGGGTTATATATCAAAATTATCGAGCTTTTTTACTATAGCTAGAATATTGGTTTTAGCGTCATGCGATACTTCTCAGATTTGAGACTAAAGAAAATGTTCAAAATTTCATTACATGAATATGGGCAAATGAAATGAATGAGCCCATTTCATGTGTTTGACTTCAGATTTATTGGTTCTCTTACACTAACGAAGAGGATCTAGCGCATCTTCAAAACAGCTGTATGTTGCGTTATTATTTTATTTGTGCTCAAATTTTCCTTGTCGTGCAAATTGCTATAAACAATTTGAAAAGTGTCATATCCAAAGACTTTCTCAAACAAGCAATTTTTCTATTTGATTATCGCTTGGATTCTATCTCTCTCTACTTGATGCTCTCATTTACTGTTCTCTGCCCCCTCCTGAATATTTCTCTCTGATACTCTCTTATTCTCTAACTTTTCTCTTTTATTCTCTAACTTTTCTCTTTTATTCTCTAACTTAATATTTCCTTTACCCCTAATTCTAACTTTCCCTGACTTTCTCTTTATCTAGATGAAACCCCTCTCTTTGATCTTCCCTCTGACTCTCTCTTAGACTCTTCATCTCCTTGACTCTGAGTATTTCTCTCTCAGACTATTTCTCTCCCTCTGACTTTCCTCTGACTCTTTGTCGCTCTGACTATTTCTCTCTCCCTTATCATGATCTGCTCTGATACTCCTATTTCACTTTCTGACTTTCTCTTACTCTCTGAATTTCTTATTGACTCTTTCTCTTGCTGACTCCTCTCTCTGACTCCATCTCTAACTCAACATCTCCCTCTGACTTTCCATCTCTCTGTCTCTCTCTCTATATATAATTTTTTCTCTCTGACTATTTCTTAAGCCTCTTTTAATTACTCTCTTTTCCTCGCTGCCGGTCTCTCTCCATCTCTTATCCCTCTTTGATTCTTTGAGAATTCCTCTCTTTCTCACTGACATTTCACTCTCTGATTCTATTTTCAACACTTCCCCCCCCCTCCATTTTCTTACTCATACACACACATATACTACCGAATATCACCTCAGAAATGTTGAATTTGAATTCAATGGTGTTCAAAACGCGAGAATCTGCAAAAACTGGCATTGGAAATTTGAACCGCTAGAGCACTATATATAGTATGTTATCCAATCCTTTGTATACAGAAAGAGTAAAAGATAAAGCTATTTCCTCTACACTCAATTAAGCATCACTCCTTTCAAACCTGTATTGCCCATTACACCCTGTCCCAGGATCGAAAAGAAATATGTAGAAGATTTCACATCTTGCCCATTGAACCGGAAGGGACAACGAAAAAAGGCCAAAGAGTGAGTAATTGCCGGTCCCTGCTGTATACCTAATGAGGAGAGTTATACAGTATCTCGGTAGCAGCTGCGTTGGGCATAAATTTCAGATTCCGCCGGACTCCTCCGAACCCAAGATTGGCTGCAAGATTCTTCTCTTTTTTTTCTTTCTTCAGATCCTGAGACTTATTTTGGATCACTTGTTTTTTGTGCCGAGGTTCTTCTTCATTTCGTCGTTCTTGTACCGCTCTGCATGATCTTCTAGAGATGGACACGGAATTGCACTAAGACTGTGTTCTATTGGTGGCGAAGAATTCGTTTTTCAACGGGATCGTAAATAGGGAATAAAAAGGAATACAAGCCCAATCCTTCAAAAGTAAATCTAAGTCTTCTTGATATACTTCCATGCTTTTAATTGGATCGTTATAAATACCTCCAGATCTTCTTGCAAGTTCTAATATAACCAAGTATTTCCATGCATAGTCCTTTGAGCATGGCCGTCTTCATGATAGTGCTAGTGAGGCTTCAAGGCAAAGCCTTCCACTTCTTGGTATTTTATAGTCCTCATCAAAAAACTTGAGAGACCCAATATGCAGAAAGTAACCCATTTCGCCACTTGAACAACATCTTAACAAATGCTTTGTGAAGCCTGATATATTGTTAAGCAGTACAATTTATGATACTTTTGAAAAACGTTTCAACAGAGGACTTGTGAGGGCCGATATACAGCCAAACAGTCCATTTCACGACACTCTTAAACAGTGGCCTTCAGCAAAGAACTCGAAAAGCCTGATAAACTGCTAAACAGCACATGTCATGAAACTTTTGATTTGAAAAACGTCTTAACAAAGGATTGAAGTCAGATATATAGCTAAACAATTCATTTTATGACACTCTTGAAGAACGTACTTTAGCAAAGAAATTGAAAAGCCTGATAAACTGCTAAACAGCACATGTCATGAAACTTTTGATTTGAAAAACGTCTTAACAAAGGATTGAAGTCAGATATATAGCTAAACAATTCATTTTATGACACTCTTGAAGAACGTACTTTAGCAAAGAAATTGAAAAGCCTGATAAACTGCTAAACAGCACATGTCATGAAACTTTTGATTTGAAAAACGTCTTAACAAAGGATTGAAGTCAGATATATAGCTAAACAATTCATTTTATGACACTCTTGAAGAACGTACTTTAGCAAAGAGATTGAAAAGCCTGATAAACTGCTAAACAGCACATGTCATGAAACTTTTGATTTGAAAAACGTCTTAACAAAGGATTGAAGTCAGATATATAGCTAAACAATTCATTTTATGACACTCTTGAAGAACGTACTTTAGCAAAGAGATTGAAAAGCCTGATAAACTGTTAAACAGTACATGTCCTGAAACTTCTGACCAACGTCTTAACATAGGACTAGTGCAACCACTAAGCAACATTTCGTGGCATTTTTTTATAGTCTTAACAAATGACTTGCAACGTTTTCTATTCAGTCTCAAGCAGCTTAAACAGTCCATATAATGCTACTCATAAAACCCTGTTCTTATTTAAAGCGTGTAATGGCCGTATATTTAATGATCTCAGTCAGCACCGCAGATTTCTGGAATTAAATTGGAGACAGCATGAATTTGAAGTACCAAAACTTTTATCTGCATATTTTTAATCTTTTAAATCTGAAAGTTTATTTGCTTTTAAGGAACATAAATAGAAGTATTTTTAAAATTTTAAATTTATAATGCTTCGAACCCTTGAAATGGTAAAGAATATTATATTAAAACACTACAATTTGGGAGGGCGTAAAATAGAATTATATTTTTTAAAATAATTTAAAAAGTAAACAATTCTTTATACAGAGAAAACTATTCAGGGAATGAATTTGGGCATTTTTATTCTTTATATAGAATCTACGGCACTTAATAGTATACGCTTCGCCACTGTTAAACTATTCCTACGACGGGAAAAAAAACCTTGAGAATGCCATATATTATTTTTTTCTCTCTTCTTATTTTCTACAACGCCATTCCTCTGACGTTCAAAAACACAACAAAAATTCTCAAAATCCCATCACTAAAAACAGGGAAAAAAAAATCTTTCGCAGAAAATTCCCATTCGCGGTTACGCTCTGTACACAATATACCTAATCCCGCCAACCCTAGCACCCCGTGGAATATGTTTATCAAAACAAAAGCCGGCGACCCTCTTTAAAATGTATGAAAACGGCACCGAGACCGGACATTTTGATCCTCCACCGCAAAGTTGTAAATGAGGGATGGAAGGAAAAGAAAGAACGGGAAAGAGAGAAGGAATAAATTCTTTTGGAAAAGGAGGGGGGGGCGGAGGGAATGCTAGATGCCCCCGACCAAATCTGTCAACTTAGTGATGCGGCGGGCGCTTCTTAACAAGCCCCGCGTGCTGCTTTAATTTCATTCACTTAACAAGAGAGGGCCTCCTGTGATGATCCATATTAACTTGATAATTAGGGACCCCCCCTTCCCCCCTAAACTCCCAGCTTTTGCTTCTGCTTTCCCTTAAAAGCGGTTTCTCCGCTGGTTGTGAGGGGGGCCGGAACCTATTGCAATGCAGATGAAGAGGTAGTTTCCATATAATTACAAACGAATACAAGAAAGTGCGCTGCAACGTAGGACAAACTCTCTAGTGCAGTCTCGGCAGACCGGGAGAGTAGGACGCTGTGCCACGGGGCTCCTAAGGTTTTTGGAAGGACTTTTTGGAATTTTTTTCTGTTGAAGAACATTTAGAATAATTTTGGAATAACTATAAGCGATATATGTCAGGACTTACATTATAGTTTAGATTTTATTAACTATAAAACGAGTGTATCTTTCACGTATTGTATTAAGTATTGTAAAGAACGATTGCCCCACCAGGGATACAAACCCTGGATCTCCCCCTGGTGGCGTTATATCTGCTGAGCTACTGGGACGATTATCTAATATTCAACATCGGAAGTGGATTCTGCATTATCCTTCAGACAACAGATCCGAGTGCAACTGCATAACTGTACAGCCTCATTATTCTTCTGCTTTTTCTTACACAAGATAGAATCCAGTTCGTTGTACTACACTTGGATGGACTGACAGCCATAACTCGTAAAGCATTAAAGTCTTTGAGAAAATCGAAGCTTATCGTTTTAGATGTCAGTGATCGACTGCATCAAACCTACAGAGTTGAGTTGTTCTAGCACCATTGAAAAGAACTCGTGTCCTCGCCGGGATATAAACCCTCTCCGGCAGACTCTGTGTTTTGAGCTATCGGGATATTCTTGTATACTAAAGTGGTAGTGAATCCTATAAAGTGTAGAACGAAATTATAGGCAAGAAATATGTTCCTACTTGAATGGTGATCTCTCTTTAATGGTTCTATCCTTCCTTTCCCAATGCATCTGACTAAATCTTCAGTAACATGTACAATTAATAAACAAAATATTTCTGTAGCGTCTTTTGGCGTACTAAGTAAAAAAATACTGCATTCAATTATTCAGCAGTTAGGACTAGTTTCGGCCATTTTGAAGCTGGTAGGAAGGACAGGAATCTAGGAGGATAAAGTTTTAATCGATGTACTACTGATCTACTACAAAGCATCTGTTTTTTCCATTATGCTCATATTTTCGACAAATATATTGAAAGCTATTTGAATATTACAGATGCTTCAAGGCATCGGATAAAAAGGAAAAAAAGTATACATCTATAACATAACATTATAAATCTTGGAGTTTCATCTTATCTTGATTAACCATTGTAATGTATTTGAATCTTCAACGTTGAGTTCTTACTTAGATACTGCATTAAGAGAGAATATTTTGAATAGCAATATGGATCGTATAAGAACATGGTTTTTCTATTAATGGTAAATGAAAACGTTCATAATGTGATCTGAAATACATATTCAAAAATTTGCTGATAACTTTCTACGGTAAAAATATTTATGTATTATCTTAAAAATCTAGTCGGAATGTTGATCGAAAGAAAAATGTCCAGAGAGGATGTTGCACAGTGACGCCCTCTTACGAGAGGTCTATGAACTATTTGATAAGGCAGATTCCTGTTTCAAATGTGCTCTCTTAGTAATATAAAGACATCATTATCTGAACGGATATGCTTGCTGTTGATCACAATCTGATTTTTAACTATATGGTCTAACTTAACAAACAGACTAATGATAAATCTATATGTTAGGGCTGTGGGAGTAGCCAGAGGAAAAATATGTTCTATTTTGATTTGATTCTTCACGTTGAATCTTCTATTTACCTGTGACAAGAATTAATCAGCAATTATAATGTTGCATAAATATTTTGTGTTCTAGATAATTTTAAAAAACAACTATATTTTACTAGAATATAATGTTTAAAAAGCGATAATATTTTAAAAGTTATTATGTACATAAAAAATATCATTTTCTTGTTTGTTCCAACCAGTTACTTCAAAAGATTATGAAAATGGGAACTCTTCGGAATTTTAAGATAACTTGAAACAGCCTGATACAGAGAAAAGAAATCCTGCTCAGAATTTATTTAATTAAGCCACACTTTGGGATACCTTAAATTTCAGGAAAATTGTTCAGCTAAGACTGTGCTGTGATCTTATTTTTAAAGATAAAATGGCTGAAACTAACTATTCTTTCAGAATTTTGTCGTATCAAGATGAATCACTGAACATAAAAAACAATGACTTTCCAAATGAGATATACCAATGAGTACCAAGAAATTTTTTAAAATAAAGCGAGGAGAGTTTAGGTTGTACAGCAAAAATTAAAATTGTTCAGTCAACCATTCTTATTGTTCTATTCCAAACCTACATTACATCAACTTCAGCTCCATGAGTCGATACTGCGATCAATAAGCCATCCATTTTCCTGTGGAATTTGCTACAATCTCGGATAATACTACGCAGGTTGTAACTTTTTAATTTTATTGTAGTTAGTTATTGTTGTAATTGCTTGCAGTAATATTTTTTAAAACAAATAGAATATTCTTCTTCAAAATTTAAACTGATCACTTTCAAATGTTATTATTTGTACCGAGATTTTTTTTAGTTGAAATTTCTCTCTTTAAATGAAGTCTTTAAAATATACACTGAATTTTATGCGCTAGATTTTTTTAAAACAATTTTACAATTCGCCTACGTTTTTAGATAAATTTCGTCAAACAAAATTTGAAATATTAAACTTTAACGACAAATCTAAAGTTATAAATAAATATTTTTTGGTTTGAAATGATATTTTCCTACAGCATTTAATCTTAGGGTACCTTGTGCATGGAAAACATCTCTCTCTCTCTTTCTTTCACTCCCTCTCTCTATCTCATTTCATATATATATTATTTATATGTTATAATTGTTTAATATTTCCTGAGTGGCAGCAGTCAAATTATTGACTTCTTGTAATTTTGCAATCTAACTAATTTTCTTCCAAATTATTGATAGCTAATAAACATTTTAATTATATACAGCGAAAAGTGGCTGTAAAATAAAATGTAAAAGAGGGAAAATCGTTTTGATGTGTTTAGACTCTTCAGCTGTTTTATGTTAATAATTAACTCAGTATAAATGAACAAAAGCAACAGATTACTGATGTTTTTATGCATTTTCCTACATTTTAGGGTGGTCGAAAATGATGATGAAAATAATAATTTATTTATTTTTCTCGGTGATGCAAATCAAAACAAGTCTAATTACAATGATCACAATAAAAAATACAATCATAAATCCAAACATAATTCTTAAATAAAATGACTTAAAATTCGTTTCGAACATGCAAAACAAATCAATATCATTAAAACTTTAAACTGTATAAAGTATGAAATTTAAAAACAGAAATGTTAAATTACGTTTAACCCCTTAAACAAGACTAGTTAGTTTAAAAGTCCACAATTTGTAGAAGAGAACTACAATTAATCTGGTGATTTAACAATTATGAATAAACACCATGCACAGCATGATAATGATGATGATGATGATGATGATGTTTACGATGATGATGATAAAATACTTTTTTAAATTACAATTATTTTTAGATTATAATTGAAGTAATATATATATATATATATATATATATATATATATATATATATATATATATATATATATATATATATATAACACTCTGCAGTTCATTTTACAAGGAAATTTGATTATAAAAAATTGAATGCCGAGAAATCTGTCAAAAACATTCTCAAGTTCATACATTGGGCAGTATTATATTTTCGACTACGACAGAAGTTCAGAATGGCAACAGATGTTTGGGACCTTGTGAAATCACGTGTTTCATACACATAAAGAGCATGGTTGTTTTAGAATTCAAATGGTGATTCCGAAAACTGCTCATTTTTATTCCAAATGCATACATGGTGAATATAAAGATAAGAGACCGCTTGATTTTTTTCACATACTAAAGTCAAATTATTGTAGTCGACACTCTCTTGAAATTATCTCTGTAATATGTATACAATCTATTTGTATATCAGAATGTTCAATAATATAATAATAATGAGTTAGTATCATTTAAAGCCAAATATTAAAAGATGAAATTCTTTACTGAATATTAATATATCATAATTTAAAGCGAAGTAAATGTGAATAAATGAATAGAAATAATTACAGTTATTGATTCATGATTTAGTAAGTATTTTTATCCTAGAAGTACATTAATTCTATCCCCTTGCAACCATAGTCATGATCTCGGAAAGAGGCAGGGGGGGGGGGGGGGTTCGACGGTTGAATGGGGATTTACAGTGCTGGATATCCTGTAGCAACGTGCACCCGATGGAAAACCACTATAATTGTTTAGGTATGAAGGGGTTGTGACCATTTAAACCCCCTCCCTCCTCTTAGCTACATAATTGCTTACAACTATCGTTTACAGTTTCACAATCATACTTCGAAAGATGGCATCATTATAGCATACAATTGTAAAATGCGCCATTTTGTAATTGAAAATGAATACATTTGATGCATAATTTTATTTGATCTGGATTTGTATGGTGGTATCAAATAAATAGTTAATTTATACCATTCGTACAAATCCTGTTCAAGTAAACATTAAGCAAATACAGAAGATAAATAAATAAGACAAGTGACCTTTGCTATGATACGAAGAGTTCGAACAAAAATGTTTTTCGGGTGGGTCTGATCTTAAATTCAACAACACCGGCACAATTGCAAATCTGAAAAACCGGAAAAAATACTGAAAATAAAGAATTCATGAAATAAAATTTGATGAAAGGAAGAAAAAAATAAATAAAAGTCTGTTCAGATAACAGTACAAACCAGCGTTCTTTACGATGCTACCTTATCTTCTTAACAGGAAACTAAAAATTATGGCCAGGCAGTCAGTCACAGGAAAAGAAATGCAAGGGAAAGAACACACGACCATTGCCAGATGCAGCAGTTAATAATTTCGAAATAATCTCGTTAGCAGTAACGTGGCTTGCCTGTGAAATTAGTTTCCGTTTCAGAGTTTGCTTGGCCCTTGAAGATAGACTAGCAGGAGAGATCAGCTCCTTTTGTTACTTATTGTGGTTGTGTTTTAAAAGTGATTAAAGATTGCAGGTACATGTAACCTTACAACGTTGACTAAAAGCAATTCTGCTATCATAATGGATAGAGTAATGTTTGTTTCAAAGAAAATTATGCGTGTTTTGCAAAAGGATATTCATTTTTCTTTAAATTTACTATTATTAATTTTTATCTGGTGACTTATATCCTGTACTATACAATATTTTATAGAATGTAATTTCGCTGACACTGCTATCAGAATAAATCTAAAAAAAAAGTTCTTCACAACATAAAAACACAGTTAGCTTACACTTTTCTGGTAGGGTGGACGGTCTGGGTCTCAACAACAACAACAACATAAAAACAGTATAAAAATCTGATAAAAGTATAGTATCAGTCTGCTTCATTACTTCATTAATATTTCATTAGCACTTCATTAACACATTATAAAAGCAGCATAAAATGTTGATAAAAGTATCAACCGGTTTAATTACTACATCAACACCTCATTAACATAGCACAAAATAACATAGAAAGCTGATAAAAGTATCAGCATTTATTAATTTTTTAAAAACGCTACATAAGTGCTAAAATGTAATATTAAATTAAATGTAATATTTTAGTGCATTCTCATCCGTCCCTCCCCCTCCCCCAAAAATAACAGTTACTTGTGAGTCTAGCCCCTATATCAGCACTGTTGTGCCCCAAAAAGTTCACTCCAGCCCTTCTTGAATTCTGCTTCTGGCTACAGCTCTGCTATCTATCATGCGAATTGCAAATTTTAGTTTTAGAATTCTACGAGATATGCATTACTAAAAAAACGGACATTCCTACAATATCACCTTCGCACATGTTACAATTTTTCAAACTTCCGGAAATAAATACCGATAATATCACTTCCAGACTCATGTCCGGAAGTAATTAAAGACGAAAAAATATGAACAGAATAAACAATAATGATGTATAAAAAAATACAAACAAAAAATAAAGAAAAGGCTAAAATGCACCTTCTGTAAAAGCGGAAACTTTAAAGCAATTTTAAAAATGGGAAAACAACACGCTAAGTAACAATGTTCCTAAAAAATTTACTCCAGAGAAAAAAATTATCCAAATAATTTATGTAAAGGCGAAGAGTTTGTCTCTGAGAAATTTTTCATTTGCAAAAAAATATCACCTTGAAGGGTGAAGAAAAAGAATGCTGTTCGTTTCACTTGAATTCTTCAAAAATGTCACTGCTATATTTATTCTAAATTATAAAGAATTACCCGTTGTTTTCCGAATACTTAGATTGCGCCCTACATTAAATAGATACCACTCAATTCCAAATCGCTTGCTTCAAAACAAAATCATTCCCGCGCTCTGTTTTTTCCGGCAGAAACCATATCAATTATACAACGCAGGCGTAATACGCTCCTTTAATCTGCCCTAAATAAGCCTAATTGATACGTCCTATATGAGATCTGCAATTCACCATGAATGTGCATAAACATCTGGTTCGTAGATCGTTGGCAGAATGACGTATATATATATATATATATATATATATATATATATATATATATAAATTAAAAGATTTTAATCAAAAATTATGTATAAAGTATGTACAAAAAAACCCATCTCTAGCATATCTGTTACAAATGAGTAACTATAGACCAAGACTAAGGATAAAGATAGAAGGTAACATATCACTACAATGGAAAGGGGGATGAGAAGAATATTAGGATACAAAAATCACAATTAAAAGTATATAAATATAAATAAAATGAAAAAAAAAACACGGAAAAATGAGAAAGGCAATAATAATTAGCTCAAGATAAAAGATTAAGACATAGAGAACAATCAATTGAAACTACACAAAAAATGGCGGTTAGTTTGAAATTGTATTCTCATCAGGACAGCCATACAATTCGAATTAAAACCGATAGAATAGCCAGTTTCTGACAATGGCGATAGTATTTAACTAAAGACACCATTGAAACTGTCTACTGGCTAGTGGAAGGAGAAAAATAAATCAATTGAATTACACATCTGAAAAATAATACCTCCTCGAATAGAAATATGAACTCACAAGCATTGCTACCACGTGTAAGTTGAACTAGCGACTGAGCATTTCACCTCACTTCGTCAATGCGAGTGGGCACCGGAATGAATACATTTGAACGATACATAATATGTATGGAGACTTTCAAAAATAGTAATCAGTATAGGACTCAGGACAAGTGAAAAATAGTCATTCGAAAATAGTAAACAGTATTAGACTCAGGCCAAGTGGTACGTTTGGTGATAGGAATGGGTGAATTCTCAAAAATGAGTTAACCAATCAAAGATAAATAATGCATGTGTAAAATTATTATGTGGTATATTTGAAATTATTAATAATATTATTTACAAATACTTCCGGATATTGGTAATTTTGACAAATGCGTTTAAGATTATTAATGTGGAAAAAGTGAAACCGAGGATCAGAAAGTCGATGTATTCGAAATAGCTGGTTTAAAATGATGTTTCTAAACAATTGAATAGAATTACAAAAAATTGAATAGAATTACAATGAAGTTGTAAGAATCTTTTTTATCATATAGATTGGTGATTACATGATTATTGAGGGCATCTAAATTTAGGTCTAAAAAATTAACGGTTTGACTAACGCTAGGCTCATTAGGAATTAATTCTAGGTTAGAAGGGTAAAAATCAATATTAATGGGATAGGAATCATCAATGATAATACAAATTAAGTCGTCAACATATCTATATATAATATATGAATTAGAGTTAAAATGACATTCATAATAATAAAGATATAAGTTAGCATGAATACTACTACTACAGGCACCTTGTGGTACACCAGATGTTTGTAAATAAATGTTATCACCTTGGATAATATAATTGTTGTATAACACAAAGTGCAAGAGCATAGGATAATTTTTGACATTAAAAGCAACATGATTGGAGGATATATAGTTATGATAAAGAGAGATAATAACTTTATATAAATCTTTAATGACAATATTATTAAATAGGTCTTTAAAATCAAAGGTTTGGAAACCAAGAATTTGTGGAAACTTGCTAAGGTGATTAACTAAATCAAAACTATTGTTCAAAATGAAATATCCTGAATTCCTAAATTTAAGAGATTCGTTAATTCTACTTAAACAGTTAAGCAAGTACTTACTAGCTGTAGTGGTAAAGGAATTATGTCCACAAGTGACTGTTCTAAAACTGAGAGGTGATTTGTGGAATTTAGGATCCAAAGTGACATAAGGAAATTTAAAAAACTTACAATTAATATTTAATTGTGTATATAATTTTAGCATTTTAGTTTTGATTTTGATAGACTGATTATTAATGGGTTTAAAAATTTGATTATTTTTTAAGTAATTCTGTAACAGAGAAACATAATATTTTTTACAAATGATGGCATAATTATTAGAAACTTTAACTACATAAGTTATGACAAAATGTTGTTGTAGTTCTTTAATAGCAGATAGGAGTTGTTTATAAGGATACCTAGGCTTCGTTAATTTAATGTTTATAATAACATTTTTAAGTAGATGTAAGGTAGTATACTTCCATAGATGGAATGCTTCAATAGGAATGGAATGAGAACAAGCAAGTTGATATATGAATTTATCAAAATCAAATGATAGGGACTGAAGAAGTTGTTTAGGGTGATGGCTGAATGGAATGCGAAATTTAGACCCTTTATTCATAATATCCCTAAGTATATCATCCTGAACTATACTGAGATCCCCAGTAATAATGTGTCCATGAGAGGAGTTGACATAAGGGGCAAGATTTTGATTGCTGCATACACATGATGTAAGATCATCGTAGTTTAATGTCCTGGAAACTTCATTGTAATTGTAAATACTTCTATCAATTGGTAAATTATATTTGAATGATTTTTGTATTTTGATATCATTTACTGGTAACAAGTGCTGATGTTTTGCAAATAAATTATTGAAGTTAAGAGAATTAAGAATAGGGTGTTTAAAACAAATTACACAGTAAGCTATTTTTGTATGTGGATTTGGTGAATGGAGTAGGTGGTAATTTAAGAAATTTGTACGTGAAAGAAGCAAATCATAAAATAAATGTTTAAAATGCTCATGAGTTAATTTTAATTTTAAAAAATTATTATAAACAATACTTAATTTGCTTTTTCTGACTTTATATAACCAAGTTCTAACAGGTAGAAAATTGAAAGTTTGAGAATATATAATATATATATATATATATATATATATATATATATAACGTGTGTGTGTGTGTTTTAAATTAGTGAAGTTAGAAACCAGTATTCAAGAAGTTAAACTTCTGGATTGCTTAAAATAAACACAAATAAATATGTTAGTCACTTGAACTCGCAAAATTCGATAAGAAAACTGTCCTTCCCTCCAGAAATAAAATTCATAAAAGTAATTATTATTTAAGAAAGTTTTTGTCCGACTGGAATTCAATTTTCAGATACACTTATAATATTAAAATAATTATTTACTCCAAAACATGAAAATTTATCTTTTAAATTCACGAATTTAAGAAAAAGCACTAAAATAACATTCGTCAACCACCTGCGCCATTTTACATTTTATCGCCTTTCTTTGTTTGTCCGTCTGAAACGCGAGCACAGAATATCGTCTGTACCTGCAATGGATAAATAAATTTGGCGAAATGGTTTAATACAGACTATTTTCTGCTTTAAAAATTCGTCACTTTTAAACTGATTAGAATAAAAAAAAATATCCCCAAGGTATGCTGTACCGGGACCTCAGCTTACCCAGTACTGAATTTCGCGGCTATCCAAAGCTTAGATTTTCCTCTAAATATCACCAACGCTGCTAAATATCGTCCGCTATATATCGTCAACTTTGCGAATTTCAACGAGTTCTGGAAACTTCTAAAATTTTGTAGATTGGCTAAAACCTTCACGAGTTACGTGCCTTTTCCAGACCTTTTCACAGAAATTAAATAAGTTCGTCATCATTCAGTTGAGTTATTGACGGGATAAAAGTAAAACTATATGTTGAACTCAATACAGAATTCATTATTCTTAGTACATATACTCCTTAAGCTGTATTGTAAAACAATTTTTGAAAAAGTTCAAAATAATTAAATTTTAAATCTGCGACATCTGTGCATCGATATCTGCGCTTTACGTATTCTCTTGTCACATGTGCTGACCGCACGCTCTCCCGGTAGAGTGACCACAAACAAACATCAAAACGTCTCATCGTCGATAACTTTGTCGTTTGTGGTCCAAATCAAACGTAATAAATTGAATGCTATTAATCAATCGAAACAGTATAATATGCAAAGTAATTAAATAAATAAATAAAATAAATAAAATAAATCAGAAAATGTAGAAAACATTTTCCTATAAGTACCTTGTACCATCGTCACAAACATCAACTTTTTCCCATTCGAAATATGCCGAAGGAATGATGTTTTACACCAACCCGTAACAAGTAACGAAGTAACTTACTGCTTTTTAAAAAAATTATTTTGTTTCACAATGTATGGTTCTCAGTGTCGAAAATAGTTATCTCAATTGAAAATTGGGCAAATTAGGTTCTGATTCTCGAATATCCGAAATCCGGTTCTATTAGATTCTGTCCTATAGTTGATAACTATAAGTTTGCATATATTCAGCCTTTTACGTCACTTGGGGCTTCTGGAGGCTCAAGACAGACAAAAACATGTTAAACAATTACAGATATATATGTATATATTATATGTATATATGTATATATTATATATATATATATATATATATATATATATATAATAAAAATTGAAAGATTTTAATCGAAAACTATGCATAAACTACTGTATGTACAAAAAAACCCATCTGTAGCATATCTGTTACAAATGAGTAACTATAGACCAAGACTAAGTATAAAAATAGAAGGTAACATATCACTACAATGGAAAGGGGGATGAGAAGAATATTAAGATACAAAAATCACAATTCAATTGAAGGAATGAAAGGGTTAGCTAAATAAAAACAATATCCATAGAGGTCCATGTTAAGACATAGTTGGGCTTGTAGTTAAAGTATAGAAATACGTTAGCGATAAAAATAAAGAAAATAAATTAAAATAATATATATATATATATATATATAATTAACTTGTATATATATATATATATATATATATATATATATATATATATATATAATTAACTTGTATATATATATATATATATATATACAGGGTGTCCCAAAAACATTGACCTCGGCTTTTATTCCTTAAATATTGATTTTAGACATATATAATAAATTACAAAGTTGCATAAAAAACGGTACAGAATTTTAAGAAATCGATAAACGTTTTCAGTAGATTAAATTTGAAGAAATATAAAATTTAAATTTTTATACAGCTCCCGTGCAAGAACATTTCCAATGAGCGAAATGTGCCTCATACACTGGTGGTGATGAACAAAATTTAAGCATTTTATCATAGAAAGTCCCTGAGATATGTTTCAACAAAGTTGGTGAGGGATTAATGACAAATTAAAATGTAAATATTTCCAACAAGAGTGCAAATGACGCAAGGCAGAAATGCATCATAGGCAAATAATATCTACCTCTTATCTTTAATTGATCTTTGCCATGGATGGAAAACATTTTGAACAAGCTTTGCAATCTTTGTGTAAAGTTATTATTTATACACAGTGTAGATACTTTTGTACCAATAAATGGCAACATTATTATTTATTTAGGTAATCATTGTTTTCTTTCGTCATTTGTGTATGATCCCTGAAACGCGATCTGCCGACATGATTTTTCCCCTCTGAGAACCCATGTCGATGCGTTGGTAAGTAGTTTAAGTCAGCATTTTTGTCTTTTCATATTTTTTTATGATAAAATGGACTTTTTATGATAAAATGATTGATATTTGATATGATAAAATGATTGAAATTATGATAAAATTTTGCACATCACCTTAGGATGAGTCGGACTGTCTAGGTCTTCAACATCACCTTATCAGTGTATGGGGCACATTTTATTCATTGGAAATGTTTTTGTACGGGGGTCGTATAAAAATGTAAATTTTGTATTTCTTAAAATTTAAATCCCATGAAAATTTTAATCTATTTCATAAAATTCTGTACCTTTTTTTAAGCAACTTTGAAATTAACTATATATGTCTAAGAGGGATATTTAAGGAATAAAAACCGAGGTCAATGTTTTTGGGACACCCTGTATATATATATATATATCATATGTATATATATATATCATATGTATATATATATATCATATATATATATATATATATATATATGTATATATATATATATCATATGTATATATATATATATATATATATATATCATATGTATATATATATATATATATATATATATATATATATATATATCATATATATATATCATATATATATATCATATATATATATCATATATATATATCATATATATATATCATATATATATATATCATATATATATATCATATATATATATATCATATATATATATCATATATATATATATATATCATATATATATATCATATATATATATATATATATCATATATATATATCATATACATATATATATCGTATATATATATATATTTTCTAAATGAAAAGAGGTAAGGATGGAAGCAATATACCAAAAGATGGCGGGGGGAGTTGTGACTCCCTCACCCCGTTTAAGCATGCTTTGCGTCGCGACAATACTCCCGAAGAGCCGGTATACTGCAAAATAGAATACGAATGTATCAAATTTTAAGATGTAAAACAGACATCATACACAAACAAACATAAGATGTAATTGTCGAGATCCAGCCTTATCAAAAATCACCAACAGTAAATGTTTGAAATATGTTTGAAATATGTTCACTAGTATAAATGAGCAAAATTACATAGCTTCTACTTAAAGAAGACTTTAAATATTGACACTTAATAGAACGATTATAACAAAGTCTATCTCTAAAACCATTTACCTTAATGACTGTTAATAGCATCATACATGTAGATGTACATCCCTCATACCGTATCATACAAGATGAAGCAAATCTTCCATAACGTATTATACAATAGACCCTATTCAAGAGGTCCCATATCAGTTATTACTCGCTTTACCTGTGACTAGTATAAATGAGCAAAATTAGATAGCTTCTACTTAAAGAAGACTTTAAATATTGACACTTAATAGAACAATTATATATATATATATCATATATCATATATATATATACATCGTATATAAATATATATATATATATATATATATATATATATATATATATATATATATATATATATATATATATATATATATATATATATATATATATATAATGATTTTTCATACAAGCGTTGAAACAATTTCTCCTTTTCACATGTCACAACTTTTCAAACTCCGGAAATATACAAGCAATATCACCTCCAGTTTCGTGTGCCGACATAATTAAAGTAAAAAAAAATATGAACAGAATAAACAACACGTATTTTATTTACTGAACTTTTTTGCGCGGGAACTTGATATCTAAAGTGACGTAAAAAAAAAGTAAATAGAAAAAAAAAATGCACCTCTTATAAAGCGGAAACTTTGAAGCAATCTAAGAAATGGAAAAACAACTTGCTAAGCAACAATGTTCCTAAAAAATCTTACTCCCGAAAGAAAAATTATGCAAATAATTTATGTAAAGGAGAGAAGTCAGTCTCTGTGAAATTTTTCATTTGCAAAAAAAATATCACCTTGAAGGGTGAGGGAAAAAATGTTGTTCGTTCCACGTGGATTCTTCCAAGTATGTCACTGCTATCTTTTATTCTAAATTGTAGCATATTTATTCTATTTCATTCATTATTGTTTTGTACTGCATGAAGTAATTGGTACAATTTTGTGAAGATCATTGAAGAACTCGGTTGCAATTCATTTTCAAATCTGGGTAATTCTTCCTACATAATGTGATGCATCCATTTCTGCTAAATATAGAAAATATTAAATTTTAGTTTTATTTATATCCACACTATTTAGGCTTCTCAAAAACAGGGAAACTAACACTCTTAAAATTAAGTGGAATGCGGCTCAACTCCACGTTCTCGCAACAGAATCTATATCTTAGTAGCCCCCCCCCCCAATTTTTTACTTAAAAAAATTGCAAAATCAATATTGGGGGTCTGAGTGATTGCAATTATAGCATATTACATTTCACTTTAGAGGACTTGAAAAATATTTTGATTGATAGCATACTTAACCATGTACCCCCCCCCCCGGGAGATAACTTTCCCTCCAAGAGAGGCTAATGACGTCACGAAGAAACAAAATTTATATCGCCGTTATTATTCACTATAATAATTGAAATTATTAAGTCTTGTGATCATTGATATTAGAAAAATTCTGTCTAGTTCTAGGTTTTTTTATAACAAAGCCGAGTATAGAGTTCCGTGAAAATCCATTTATATTTGTGGACGCTATCGTGTACAAAAAAATAGACCACAGACAGACAGACGGACATCATTCCAAAAATAACCAAAACGTGTTCAGAAGGTCTTAACAAATATTGGCATCAAAATCTCAAACTCAAAAATTTTCGTGAAGACAGTACTTTCCCTATCCATAGTCTGCATCATAAGTCAACTCATATTAGTGTTATTGCTTTTCCACAGTATGAAAATTAGTTAAACTTAATTGATTTTTGTCGAGATTGCATCATAAGATAACTAATATTTGTGTTATTGCTTTTTCCCAATATAAAAAATCTGATGTGGGCAACACATAACTTTCCTTATATAATGTAATGAATTTACTACTTTTACAGTAAAAAAAATAATTTTTCTTTTAGTAGATACTAATATTATTTCCAAGATATTGAATTTTCGACAATGAGTCGTCATTTTCATTGATTAGAGTCATTTTTATCCATTTGGCGAGATTTTTGTTAATTTGGCAACATTCCGCCAAATTTGTCGCCAAAATCTCGCAATGCGTTATGCACTAAGAAATAAGTTATTCTTACAGCAGATAAATGACTATTGGCGTTCAAATACAAAAGTATTACTCAAAGTATCTTTTTTCATGAATGGAACGAGCTAGATCCACGAGAATGATGTCACCCAATGTATTGCATGGTATTACATATGAAAAGTGAAGATGTTTCTCAATAGGAAATATTTTTATTTTTATTTTATATGATTTTTTGATAATTTTTTGAAAAATGTACAATATTTGGAGAACGGTTCATATTAGCATTCTAAAATTTATGTCAATCGTTTTCTAATTAAAAATTACATAAGAAATGTCTATTTGCGTAACTTTATTAGTTTTTTGATTTTTTGACGATTTTTTCAAAATTTCATTCGAAAATATAGGGTGGTTCTGAACATTCGATTGCGTATAAAAACAATAGGCTTCCAGTGTTTACGGATTGTGATTTTTGTACCAAATTTGGTTCGAATCGGTCCATTCGTTCGTCAGTTATCGTCTCCACAGTCTCACAGACACACACACACACACACACACACAGACATCACTTCAAAAATGTTTGATTCGTGATCAGGGATGCTTGAAACGTGATCTCCCGTCGAAAACTCGAATTCGAATTTTCGACCCGGTCACAATACTTTCCTTATACATTATGTATATAAGGAAAGTAAAATTAGTTAATCTTTATTGATTTTCATCGAGATTGCATCATAAGATAACTAATATTTGTGTTATTGCTTTTTTACTTTATGAAAATTAGTTAAATGATTTTCAGCAAGATTGCCTCATAAGATAACTCATATTTCTGATATTGCTTTTTCACAATATGAAAATTTGTTAAACTCTCCATTTTCAGCGAAATTGCATCATAAAATAACTCATACGTGTGTTGTTGCTTTTTCACAATATGAAAATTAGTTAAATTTTATTGATTTTTGTCGAGTTTGCATCATAAGATAACTCATATTTGTCTTATTGCTTTTTCACAAACGAATATTAGTTAAACTCTGTAAAAGTCATGTGTGATACATAGAGACATACGATGTTTTATGACGATGCAGAAATGAGGATAGCGTAACTGTCAGTAAAAACGTACAAGAATCGATGGATATCTCAGATAGTTGATGAATTCATTTAATTTGACTTGTTTGTTGAAATAAATATTCTTCTTAGGTAGAATTGTTTATATAGAAATAAACATGAATTTTTGTTGCAAGTACGTACTATAGAAACACCGGAAAATATTTCATCATATTTTTTAAAACTATTCGTTTAGGCAAATGTGCACCTCAACTTCTATGATCTAATTAAGAAAATTGAAAATTTGTCTGTATGTGTGTGTGTTTGTCTCATCATCAAGGAAAAACAGCTGAACCGAATTTCATGAAATTCTGTGGATACCTTTGGAATAACTCCACTTAAAATTGACTCGTTGTCTCAAATTTCCAAGACCAGTGAACTATTAATAAACAAGGAATATCAATCATGCAAAAAGCATTAATTATGAAGCACTTTCCAACTGAAATGCAATTTTTTAAACATCTCTAAAATGCGATACATTCAGCGGTGACATTTTTAAAATTATCACAATGCTACAATAAATTATTATATTTGAAAACTTCATCGAAAATAAATGAGCTTTATTCAAATAACGTCATTGAAATATAAATCGCCTGGCTGTCTATATAAAAGCAGTTAATATTTCATTCATAAACTTTTTATATTCCTTTCATTCAGCGGCGATATTTTTAAAATTATCACAATACTACATTAATTCATTTTACTTAAAAACTTAAAACCATGGAGGTAAAAATACTTCCTAACTCCATGCTTAAAACTTCATCGAAAAAGCAATAATATAGAATCGTCTACTTGAATGTTTTATTCATATCAGCTATATTGCAAACTCCAGAGCTAAATAATTTTGCGTTAAAGAAATTCAGCAAATATTATACAACTCCTCTTACAGCTTGATGTGTTTAGATTCTCCATTCGTAAAAATTAGGCTTCGTTGTAGAAATAATCAAAGTTTGGTGATCATTTCAACTCAAAAATTTTGTAAATGCATTGGCGCAGTATATAGATGCACAGAAAAAGATAAAAAATAAAGCGGTTTTAGGACGGATGCAACACTAAATATAAATTAAAATGAACTTTAAAAAATCACAATTTGGACACAAGATGGATGCCATATTTTATTTTGAAATGGATCACGTGATCTTTTCATATAACATAGGTGCAATTACAATTTTAATTTTTATTTAAAAAAATTACTGAATATATTTTGCTGATATTCTCTTTATATATTTTATGGGATAATTAGAATATTTCCTAAAATTTTCGAAGCAAGTTGTGAATTATATATTCGCTTAAAAAATGTTTGAAAAATTATGTCCCATAGGCTTCAATGTATTTCATTTTCTCAACCCGGGCTCAATTCAAAACTAATTGGGTAATATTACTCATTTACATTCCCATATGTCCTACAGACCGTCTCAACAACATACTAAAATTTCATTTTGATAAAGTCAGTTTTACGGCAGTTATCTTGCGAACGGACAGACAGACAAAATGAACAAAGTCATAAACTCTTTTCAACTATGCTGTAAAGTATTAAAAACTATGTTAAATTATTAAAATTAATATTATTATTTTCCTTATATACATAATGTATAAGGAAAGTATTGTGACGGGGTCAAAAATTCGAATTCAAGTTTTCGACGGGAGAGCACGTTTCAAGCATCCCTGATCACGAATCAAACATTTTTGAAGTGATGTGTGTGTGTGTGTGTGTGTGTGTGTGTGTGTGTGCGCGCGCGCGCGCATCAGTGAGTCCATGGAGACGATAACTGACGAACAAATGGACCGATTTGAATCAAAGTTGGTACAAAAATCACAAGCTGCGAATACTGGAAGCCTATTGTTTTTAAACGGTTCAGAACCCCCTTGAATTTTCGAGTGAAATTTTGAAAAAAACGTCAAAAAATCAAAACCACTAATAAAGTTACGCAAATAGACATTTCTTACGTAATTTTTCATTAGAAAACGATTGACATGAATTTTAGAACGTTAACATGAACCGTTCTTGAGATATTGCACATTTTTCAAAAAATTATCAAAATGTCATATAAAATAAAAAAAAATATTTCCTATTGAGAAACATGTTCACTTTTCATATGTAATACCATGCGATAAATTGGGTGACATTATTCTCGGGGATCTAGCTCGCTCCATTCATGAAGAAAGATACTTTGAGTAATACTTTTGTATTTGAACGCCAGTAGTCATTTATCTGCTGTAAGAATAACCTATTTCTTCATCTATAACGCTTGGCGAGATTTTGGCGGCGAATTTGGTTGAATGTCGCCAATTTGGCGACTTTTTTCACTGATGCTAAATTAACAAAAAATTCGCCAAATGGATAAAAATGACGTTAAATCAATGAAAATGACGACTCATTGACGAAAATCCAATATCTTGGAAAGAATATAAATATCTACTATAATAATAATCTATTTTTTTTTACTGTAAAAATAGTAAATTCATTGCATTATGTAAGGAAAGTCATATGCTGCCTACCTCAAATTTTTTTGAACTAAGTTAAAATATTAAAAATAAACCTTCTATCGATGTAGCATTATGCAGATAATATTTTTTCCGCAAATTTATTTGAAAAAAGAAAATATTTATATGATATTGCTACGGAATTAAACCGAATGAGTTTATACAGCAGACGATTTTTGTCAAATTTTTTCTGATTTAAATAATTAAGACGTGTATATAAAAAGAAATTTTATCGAATTACATTTTTGACGGCATTGTATCGAAAACCGCTTTTGGATTGAAAGGTTACAGAAATTTCTGAAGGGAATTTTATTTCGGCAAAGATTTTTCTAATTCATACATTGTGTTTAGCCAATTGTTGAAATAAAATGAAAATGGTACGGGTATATCTTCTAATACCATTTAAATTTACAAACATTAATTTTAATATTTTCCGCAAAGACTACAGCTGTTGAAAACTGTATTTAATACACTGTCTTGATGTACAGGAGAAGTTCTTTAAAATGCCATAGCGTTTTCGAACAATATAGTGTGCATCAGCAGTGGCAATAATAAGGAATTGACAGACATGAGTTTTTATACAACCAAAAATCGCCCGGCCGTCCAAATAGCTGCTCTTAGTCCTCTGGACGAGTCGGACGGTCTGGGTCTTCAACAACCAAAAATCGCGAATACAAATTTGCATACAGTAAAGTGAAAAAGTCGATTTTTCCGATTTACTCTATGCAAATTTGTATTCACGATTTCTAGTTGTATAAAAGCTCATATTTGTCAATTCCTTATTATTGCCGCAGTGAAGCACTGAAAAACTTGTCAACAGAAGCACTTGAAGCACTGCAAAACTTGTCAACAGAAGCACTTGAAGCACTGAAAAACTGTACGTCAAGATGGTATATTAAATAGAGTTTACAATACTTGTAATCTTTTCTGGAAATATTAAAGTAGTTTGGACGTGTTTTACGGTACTTAAATATCAATTTTAATGTAAGAAACATGGCTATTTACTTCATTTCCTTTTGTTATTTGCTCAAGTAATTTATTATTATCATTTCATTGGACGAATCTATATAATATCAATGAACTGTCTAACTGAGGCATCAAATTTAGCGAACACTTATAGTTAGAAACACGGTTTCGATGTCATTATATTCATCACAGTTTCGAGGTCAAGGAAAAAATCGAAAATTTCAAAAATTTTAATTAGACATGACAAGTTGAGTAAAGAGATAATCAAAGATTGGGCGGATGATGATGTATCAAAATTATCGAACACTTCTACTATAGTTGGAATTTTGATTTTGGTATCATTATATCTACCACAACTTCGAGATTAAAAAAAAAAAATCGAAAATTTCAAAAATCTGAATTAGGGATGAAGGTGCGAGGAGATGATCAAAACATCAAAACCACTTTTCAAAACCATCGAACATTTCCATTTGAGCCAGAATCTCGTTTTTGGTCTCAACCTCTTTTGTCTCAGTTTCCAGGTCAACGAAAATAATATTTAGAAAATTCGAGTTGAAGGTAACACTGCGAAAGAAAAATTAAAAATTCACAACTTTTCAGAATGATCGAGCACTTCCAGAGTCAAAGTATCGGTTTTAATCGTGTTTCGATCCGTCTCAGCTTCCAGATCAACGAGAGAATCGAAAATTCGAAATTAGGGGTGACGATAAGAAGATATTTTCAGAAAACGCACACAATTTCGTCTATATCAGAATTAATATAAACAAAATTTGATATTATTTCGCTGTCAGGTGAAAAATTAAACAATTAATTCATTTTATCGCTCGCGGAAAAGGATTCCATATATTTCCCATTTAACATGTTAACGGAACAAATGCACACCATTTTTAATGTACGCTAATTGGCATATATTTCCATAATTGTGCACAATTGCTTAAAAATGCATGTGTCCAATTTTTGTGCTTAAATTTGAAAGGATTTTTGATATTTAGAAAAGCTTTGATTACGAGTGTAGGTACAGTTTGATAAGTTTGTTTATAAGTTTGTTGTTAAGTTGTTTGTCAAATGTGATACTCAGAAAACAGCTCTGATTAAGTGCGTAGATGTCGCATTTAATGTCTACTAGCCATTGAGAACGAGCGAAGCATGGTGAAATGGCTAGTTTAACATATTGCTGGCGCTCTCTGGAAGAATTTTAGAAAGCTACTCCCTGACAAAATTAGCATGCTGATGCTCTTTACTAGTAAAATATTATTACTCCCTGGTGCCATCAATAGTTAAAAAAAATCAGCGGTGGCTCCCTGACAAAATTAGCATCGTGCTGATGCTCTTTACTAGTAAAATATTACTGTTCCCTGGTGTTATCAATATTAAAAAAAATAATCAGCGGTGGCTCCCTGACAAAATTAGCATCGTGCTGATGCTCTTTACTAGTAAAATATTACTGTTCCCTGGTGCAATCAATAGTAAAAAAATCAGCGGTGGCTCCCTGACAAAATTAGCATCGTGCTGATGCTCTTTACTAGTAAAATATTACTGTTCCCTGGTGTTATCAATATTAAAAAAAATAATCAGCGGTGGCTCCCTGACAAAATTAGCATCGTGCTGATGCTCTTTACTAGTAAAATATTACTGTTCCCTGGTGCAATCAATAGTAAAAAAATCAGCGGTGGCTCCCTGACAAAATTAGCATCGTGCTGATGCTCTTTACTAGTAAAATATTACTGTTCCCTGGTGCAATCAATAGTAAAAAAATCAGCGGTGGCTCCCTGACAAAATTAGCATCGTGCTGATGCTCTTTACTAGTAAAATATTACTGTTCCCTGGTGTTATCAATATTAAAAAAAATAATCAGCGGTGGCTCCCTGACAAAATTAGCATCGTGCTGATGCTCTTTACTAGTAAAATATTACTGTTCCCTGGTGCAATCAATAGTAAAAAAATCAGCGGTGGCTCCCTGACAAAATTAGCATCGTGCTGATGCTCTTTACTAGTAAAATATTACTGTTCCCTGGTGTTATCAATATTAAAAAAAATAATCAGCGGTGGCTCCCTGACAAAATTAGCATCGTGCTGATGCTCTTTACTAGTAAAATATTACTGTTCCCTGGTGCAATCAATAGTAAAAAAATCAGCGGTGGCTCCCTGACAAAATTAGCATCGTGCTGATGCTCTTTACTAGTAAAATATTACTGTTCCCTGGTGCAATCAATAGTAAAAAAATCAGCGGTGGCTCCCTGACAAAATTAGCATCGTGCTGATGCTCTTTACTAGTAAAATATTACTGTTCCCTGGTGTTATCAATATTAAAAAAAATAATCAGCGGTGGCTCCCTGACAAAATTAGCATCGTGCTGATGCTCTTTACTAGTAAAATATTACTGTTCCCTGGTGCAATCAATAGTAAAAAAATCAGCGGTGGCTCCCTGACAAAATTAGCATCGTGCTGATGCTCTTTACTAGTAAAATATTACTGTTCCCTGGTGCAATCAATAGTAAAAAAATCAGCGGTGGCTCCCTGACAAAATTAGCATCGTGCTGATGCTCTTTACTAGTAAAATATTACTGTTCCCTGGTGTTATCAATATTAAAAAAAATAATCAGCGGTGGCTCCCTGACAAAATTAGCATCGTGCTGATGCTCTTTACTAGTAAAATATTACTGTTCCCTGGTGCAATCAATAGTAAAAAAATCAGCGGTGGCTCCCTGACAAAATTAGCATCGTGCTGATGCTCTTTACTAGTAAAATATTACTGTTCCCTGGTGCAATCAATAGTAAAAAAATCAGCGGTGGCTCCCTGACAAAATTAGCATCGTGCTGATGCTCTTTACTAGTAAAATATTACCACTCTCTGGTCTAATCAATAGTAAAAAAAATAATCAGCGGTGGCTCCAGTCCGCTGGAGCCGAAATGGCTTTGCGTGATTAAAGTCTTGTGGCATAAAACTCCAATGAAATTCAATAAGTTTATTCGCTGTTTCAGTCTCATTTGATGTGTTTACAACAGATAATAAGCACCTGTGGTAACTAAAGTAAGATACGTAATTAAAATAACCTATCATTTCTGTGTACGAGCGAATATTAGTCGCGTTTAAACCGTTGTTACGATATAGTTCAAAATATTAAAATATCGAAATTCTAACCACTATGTTTCTGTAACTAATCACCATATCCGAAATCCAATTGCATATCCTTGTGAAGCTTTCAAAGAGTACGGATTTCCATTGGACTAGATCTAAGACTAGTGCAACCAAAGGTTTTATTATGTTTACTTTCTCATACTATACGCAAGATAGAGAAAGTATTATTTTCACGAAAATTTTCGAATTCGAGATTTTGATACCAATATATTTTGAGACCTCCTGAACACGTTTTGACTATTTTTGGAGCGTCTGTCTGTATGCCCGTGGTCGGTTTCTTGTGTACACTGTAGCGGCCACATATAGCGGCCAATATTGAGGGATTTTCACGAAACTTTATATCCGGCTTTGTTATTGAAAAATCTAAAACCACATAGAATTTTATTTTAATTCGAGAGAAAACTTTCCAAATTTTATATTTTCTTAACATGGCAGCATAAACGAAATTTGATATAATCATGCATAAAAGGGTTTTTTTTTATGACTCTATGATCACAAGGCTTATTAGTTTCCATCATTGTTGTGGAAAATAGCCGAGATACAATTTTTTTTTGTTCGTGACGTCATTAGCTCTCCCGGGGGCAAATTACCCCCCCCCCGGCCCCACTTCAGTTAAATTTTACTTAATAGAATTTGTTTTCCAAATATAACCTTTTTATTATAAAATATTACAATTGTCATGTGAAAATCTCAAAATTTAGGTAACTTTAAATCCATGTATTGTGCATGTTTTATGCGCTGCTGCAACTTGGTCTCATTTTGCTGCCGTTTTGTAATCAATCTTTTAAAATACATATAATTTCAAAGTAGCCATAGTTATCAGATAAAACGCTCATGATAGAAATCTTAATAAATATTTCTAAACAAAAATATGGTTATTTAAATGAACAAAAAAAGTATAACCAATCCGGTCTCCTTCAGCCTATTATTAGGGAAATTTATCTAAGTACTTTGAATAACCGATTTCAAAAATATCAAAAATCACTACTAATGATATTTCCTAAATTACACTACCACCAAATGGCAACATTACCCCCAAAGTGGAAAACGAAATGTCTCTTAAATCCTTTCCCATCATGATGTTTGCTCAGCAATCCCTGTCGCACATCCATGTAAGAACCAGAAATTTGTTAAACCGTTAACGCGTATTAATTCCCATAAAACCGCCCTACCTGCACAGCAGCATTTAATGCGACATACTCTATTACACGCATTTACGCCACAATCTCTTTCAACATATCCCCGCAAGCCTATCATAAAACATATCCCCTGAAATCCCTCTTAAATTACCATCCCATTACGCTCATCAGCCTTTGACGCTCGATGCGACGGTCACTCTTCCCGATGTCCTGCCGAGAAAAGCCCGAGCTGCTGCCGATAAAGGCCCGAGCTCGGCCGCGATAATTTTCCCTCTTTTTCCCCTCGGGGGATACGCCGTTCCCTTCGGTGCCGCGGATAGCCATCGCCGGCGGCGGGTTGCCGTAAATACCGCCCGCTCTCTCACGGGAGTTGATCGCGCTCGATTCCGCAAAGAAGAAGCGGGATTTCGCCGTGCTTTTTGATCGCTGGAGGTGTCGTGTTACGGAGGGGGTGGGAGGAGAGGCTTAAGGAGGCGCCAGGCTGAATTTTGAATTTTAAAATGTGTGCTTCGCTGGGTGCCTAATTTATTGAACTTGAAGTATGCTTGTTTGATTTGTTCTCCACACTCACCTACTGTTGTGTTTGGGTTGGTTTTAAATGACATAGCTGTTTTTCTGGTATCGGAAATAGTATGTGCATCAATTTTTATGCGTGTTGAGCTATGGGAAATTGTACTTAAATTTACAAGAAAAAAGAATAAGTCGGATTTCCCATGCTCTAAAATATTATTTCCCATGCTCTAAATTATAAGGTTTTCTCCAATGGTAATTATTAGATGTTTCCTTTTTTTCTGGTATGGCACTTATTTGATTGCTTTGATTCTCATTTGTTAATTATTGTTTACATTTACATATAATTATTCTATTTTTTTTCATAGGGTAATTATTAAATTGTTTTATTCTCATGTCATTATTTAAGTGTTTTATTTCTCCTACTGCAGTTATTAAATTGCTTTATTCTTATTTCATTTTACGATAGTTCCTTCCCTTAACTTGCTTTATTCGCATATCATTATTTCATTGTTTTATTTCTCGTATGGTAATTATTAAATTACTTTACTCACATATCATTCATTATTTGATTGTTTTATTTCTCATATGGTAATTATTAAATTTCTTTATTCATAGTATAGTGCTGACTAGAATTTACTATGAACTTACTGTTTCTGATATATATATATATATATATATATATATATATATTTAATTTTATGTCTCAAATGCTACTGGATTGTTTTTCATATAATAATTATTAGATTTTGTCCTCAAAAGACGCGTGTTACTTTTCTCATTTTCTGATAGGATAATTATCAAGTTGTTTTATTTCTCATATCGTAATTATTGCATTGCTTTATTTCCCATATTAATCTTATTAGAATAATTTGATTCTCATCTGGTAATTATTAGATTGTTTATTTCTCATATTATTCTTATTGGACTGTTTTATTTCTGATATGATAATTATTGGAATTTTTTTTTTTTTTTTTTTTTTTTTTTTTTTTTTTTTTTTTTTTTTTTTTTTTTTTTTTTTTTGTCTTATGGTTCTTATAATAAGGTCTTTATTTCTGATACATCAATTTTCAGGTTATTTTAATTTTATATCATAAATGTTATGCTTTGTTTATTACATTTTAATTGTTAGGCAACTTTATTTCTCATAATATTCTTACTGGGTTTCTTTTTTTTTTCTGATAAGCCAATTATTAGGTTGTTTTATTTCTCATTTGGTAATTACTGGATTTTTTTTTCATACGATAATAATTATAATTTCTCTCATATTGGGATAGGTTGCTGCTTCTAATAAGCTACACATCAGGTTGTTTACTTCTCATATCAATATTCAGTTTTTCATTTCTTATACTAATTATTAGATTACTTTATTTCTCATTATTCTAATGAGATTGCTTTATTTCTCATTATTCTAATTATATTGTTTTATTTCTCGTTATTCTTATTAGAAGGTTTTGATTTTCTTTTTTTTTTAATTATTCCGCTGTTTTATTTCACATATCAAAATGTTTTGGTTGTTTCATTTCTCATATGGCAATAAATTAGAATGCTCCATTTCTCTCTCATAGGATTCATATTAGAATGTTTTTTGATTCTCATTTATTAATTTGGTTGATTTATTTATCATATCATATTTAGTTATTTTGTTTCTCATGTGATACTTATTAGATTACTTTAATTTATCATATCAAATGTTCTGATTCTCATACTTTAATTTATCATATCAAATGTTTTGATTCTCATACTTAAATTTATCATATCAAATGTTTTGATTCTCATACTTTAATTTATCATATCAAATGTTTTGATTCTCATACTTTAATTTATCATATCAAATGTCTTGATTCTCATTTATTAATTATTAGGTTGTTTTATTTATCACATCATAATTATTTAGTTATTTTGCTTCTCATGTGATACTTATTAGATTACTTTAATTTATCTTATCAAATATTTTTATTCTCATTTATTAATTATTAGGTTGTTTTATTTATCATATCATAATTATTTAGCTATTTTGTTTCTCATGTGATACTTATTAAATTACTTTAATTTATCATATGGAATTTATTGGGTTGTTCTCTTTCAAAGAAACCTCATTCGGTTACTATATTTTTTATATAGTAATCATTATAAATTGCTTTATTTACCAAATTATTCTTAGATGTTTCTATTGCTAATATGTTAATTGTTGGTTTGATTTTTTCTCATTTGATACTTATTATGTCACTGTTTCTGATATGTTAAGTTTTAGGTTGTATTATTTTTAAATCATATTTTTTATGTTTTATTAGAATAATTATTAGACAGCGTTATTTCTCATAGTGTTTTTATTAGGTATATCTACTTCTGATATTCTAATTATTTGAATTTCTCCTTATAATAATTTGGTTGCTTTTTCTTCTCTGGTAATTAGATTGTTCTTTATTAAATAGTACTGCAAAAAAAAAATAATATATTTTATTAAATTATATGGAATTTTATTTTATTGTTTCAAATATGCTAATTAATTATTGAATTATTACATTTTACGTACGGTATTTATTAGGTTGACCTATATCGCAAATGTTAATTATTAGGTTGTTTTATTTCCCACAACGTAATTATTAAGGTAGTTTAATTTTCTTTTTAATTTATTAAATTGCTTTATTTGCCACATGATTGCTACCAGAATACTTTATTTCTTATATATTACTTATTACATTGTCATATTTCAAATATGCTAATTATTAGATTGTTTATTTTTTCATATAATTTTTATCCAATTGTATTATTTCTCATTTCTCATTTGATAAAAATTAGATATCTTTCCTTCTCATACGATACTTATTAGTTTTGACATATTTCTTATATATTATTTATAAGGATGTTTTTTCTCTATCCTAGTTATTAGCGCACTTTATCTTTTCATAAGATTCATTTGATTGTTTCATTTATCATATGGTAATTTTTAGAAGCTTTATTTTCAGGTAGTATTTATTAGGTTGCTTAATTTCTCATATGATAATTATTATATTGTTTTATTTCTTATATTGTAATTGTTAGATTACTTTATTTCTAATGTTGTATTTATTAGGTAGTTTTATTTCTCGCATAGTAATTATTAAATTACTTTATTTATAATATTGATATTATTGGGTTGATTTATTCAGATAATAAATATTATTCTTTTTCACAATCTCACAATTTCTATATTTCATTCTCGTATACGGTGAAATTTCGATTTTTCCGTCTCCCGAATTTTGCGTTTTTCCGCCTCTCGCATTTTACAGTTTCCCATATTTTCCGTTTCCTGCATTTTATGTTTTAAGTTTTCCGCATTTTCCGTTTCCTGCACTTTACATTTGTTGGTCTTGTTACGTTATTTTTCCTCAATCTGATTATTCCCTTATACTATTGACGTGTTTAATTTCCATGTCAGACGTTGTTTCAGTTCAACGTTTTCAGGATTTTTTGAAATTCCATAAAAAATGTTCTTAGATATGTTCATGCACGCATGTAATGTGCATTTCTTTCAAGTACAAACGGTTTGAAGCGGTTCTCACTCCTATCCTGGAGTCGGCGATTTATTCAAAGAGGATTATCTAAATGGATTGGGAATTAATTTTTGAGTCTTATGCTAATTGTAATAGAGATGTGATCATCCCAGAGTTTTTTTGATTTAATGGACTTTTCAAACGGAGGACTGTGACGACGAAGAAACGGAAATTGAAGAACTTAATATACTTTTATAGTAACAACGTTAAAGAGAACAAACATATTCAAAAAAATTCTTGCATCACGATTTGTAAAAATAAAAAATATCATAAAGCGAAAATCACAGGTGTTTTTTTTTTTTACCAGTTGAATTATAAGTGCAATAGTATAAATTTTGATATATATATATATATATATATATATATATATATATATATATATGTAGCATATACGGTAGTTTATGCATAGTTTTCGATTAAAAATTTCAATTTATATATATATATATATATTTATATATATATATACAGTAGTTTATACATAATTTACGATTAAAATTTTTCATTTTATATATATATATATATATATATATGTTGTACTTTTTTTTCGATCCAACAAAGAACATAACACCGAGGTTTTACTGTATAACTATTTAATTACTACGGTATTTCATGCATGGTAATCACTAATTTACCTTTATTTCATTTTATAGTTTTACTGGTAGATATATTTCTTTTCAATTGATCGTAAATTATCAGATTCATGTCAAATCATTTCAAATTTAATCAATTCGATATCTTTAACTCTCTTTCTAAAAATTACTAGACTGGTTTTTTTCACATATCATTGTAATTATTAGATAGTTTTTATTTCATTATGTGATAATTAAGGATTACTTTCTTTTCTACTTTAGGGTAATTATTTGATTGCTTTCGTCTCATATCATATTCTGATTGGATTGTTTTCGTCTTAAAGTAAGATAATAATTGAATTATTTTCATCTCACATTATGGCAGTTATTAGTTTTTTTTATGAAGATTATTTAGTTTGATCATGGCAGAAAGAAAGGAATGTGAGCAACACTGCGGTTTAAATAAAGATGCACTCATGTGAACTATAAAAAAATACTCTTTTTCTCAGTTATCCAATGGATAGTGACTAATTTGCCATCCGAATAGACTAACTTGCCATACTAATAGACTAACTTGCCATCCAAAAATCTGTGGTTCGGATCCCGGCTAAGACATGAATTTCTCAATGGTGGTCGATAAACTTTATGTTGTGGATTGGAAACAGTAGGTCACAGAAGTTTGTAGACGCGGAATATAAACTTTTCCCATGACCTTACCATTTATCACTTAAAAAATATTTCAAAGATAACAATAGCAAACATTAAAAATACCTACTGTGAACAAGCAGCATCTGACTTTCCCCAACAGACTCATTTTTTTTTTTTTTTTTTTTTTAATTTTTTAAAATGCAGAAAAACTGTGCCGTTCTCGAGACGCTATTTTGATCTAATAAGTCATCATTCATCACTTCAAATGTGGAACAGAAAATATGTCCGAACATTGTTCATCCAAGCTTAATTTGAATAATTCAATAAATGAAAAATGTGTTCCAATTTCCTAAAAATTTAAACTCAATATAATTTTTCTATAATCTCATTCTTTCTATATTTCTAATATTTACATTTCTTTGGAGTACAACCGGAAACAATTCTGAGGGTTTTTCGACACATGTTGCTTGTTTTCGCTGTCTGGATTTCCTTTTCAAAGAGTCGTTTAAAATCAGATCGTCAAAAATAATTGTGCTCACCCTTGCAATTGATGGGCTTGGAACTTTTTTGAGTGACGCTGAACACCGGGAAATTACAGTTATCGTGATTTAATTCATAGACTCAGAAACTGCGATTCGAACGTATGTGCTGTGATATCCTTTAATGTAATGTAAATACATTTAATATTCTAATAAGATGTAATGTATAAATACATTTCATCTTCCAATAAGCTGCAATGTAAATACATTTAAATTTCCAATAAGATGTTAAGTAAATGTATTTAATCTTAAAATAAAATGCAATGTGAATACATTTAATCTTCCAATAAGATATAATGTAATTACATTTAATCTTTCATTAAGATATAGTGTAAATACATTTAATCTTAAAATAAGAAGTAATGTGAACACATTTAATCTTCTAATAAGATGTAATATAATTACATTTAATCTTTTAATAAGATGTAATGTACATACATTTAGTCTTAAAATAAGATGTAATGTAAACACATTTAATCTTAAAATAAGATTTAATGTAAATACATATATTCTTCCATTACGATGTAATGTAAATACATTTAGTCTTCCAATAAGATGTAATGTAAATACATTTAATCTTAAAATAAGATGTAAAGTAAATACATTTAATCATCCAATAAGAGGTTTTACCTACTCGAGGAATGTGATCAAAAACAATTTTGAAGGCTTCACAGTATTGCATTATGTTATTCAAATTCGCAATGAAAATTCCTACAATGCATCATTTAGAAGAATGAACACCGGAAGATAGCAGCTAATAAGATTTTAATTCTGGCATTTTCCATTTTGGTTGCATTTTCCTGGTTCTCCAAGACTATATAGAAATATCGCAAATCCCACAAGAAGATATAACCTCCCAATTTAAATATTAGCAAACCTTTCTGCCAAAATTATTTTACACTTTCATATTTAGAGCGAAAATTTCACAACGAGTTTTCGCCAGTATTTATTAAATTCATAAATGTGAGAGACGGGGCGGTTGAAAGAAATAGACAATCAGGGGGTATTCGAGGGAATAACGTTTGAAACTTCTGCTTAAGGAACTAAAACATTGTAACAAAACTAAATAAAATAATATATTAATATTATGTGTCTTCGCAAGCCTTAAACTAGCAACACTTTAAATGATGTTTGAACTGTCTGAGACACAGCTGCATTCAGTTCTTTTGATGAGTTAACGAAAGGTCTCAAAACTCGTGCCTACTCTTTCGAAGCTTCCTTGTTTCTTTCCACAACTTTCAAGCTCAAACGATTCGAACCAATTTTGGGTAACAAAATTTTTATCATATTTATCAGTTTACAATATTTCAAACCAAATCCCTGTATAAAAAACCCCCCTTCTAAGCAAGAGAAAGACTAGGCTCAAATTGTTCGACTGAATTCTTCGGTAAAGCACAAAATACAACGAAAGTGAGGTCGTAGAACAATTTAGGAGAACCTCCCTCTTGCAGACGATTTTCTCCTTAAAAAGAACATTCCCAGCTGTGTCTATTCGCATCGCACCACGGCATCTTTCTGCAGTTGCTTCACGAATTGCAGGATGCATACGTGCCCGGAAAAAGAACACCCCCTTATAAATCGTCTGCTGCTTTTGTATATTATTTTTATTTATTTTGATCGCCCCCCCTCCTGTTATATATATTCTGCCGCTGCTTAGAGCTTCACTGGGTATATATCGTAGGTTCTTTATACTTAGTGTGTAAGCGTAGTACAACCGTGTCAACAATTTTAGGAGATTTGTAGTGATTTATTTGCGGGGATAGAGGAGGAAGGCGGGGATGGATGGGGATAGTGGAAATCGTTCAGTGCAGAACTGGATATGTGTCATTGATTAAGCAGTAGCAACATTAACAAACATGCAGTTACATTTCAAAGAGGCTCGTATTTCTTTAAAATGATTTTGAAGAGATGGATATGGTAACTGCGAAGAGCAAAATTGGAAATGTGGAAAATTATTACACACATTGTGGAGAGCTTTTGACAGAATTTTGGAAATAGGGTGCTTTCGTGTATACAACGGGAGATGGAGAGGGATCATGAGTTTAATGCATCAGAGGGGGGGTTGTCGGTATTAGTTACATCAGGAAAAATCTCTAAAAACAGAAAAAGTGAAAAGTAAAACTATTATCATAAAACTAATATTTTAGACTGTCATGGACAGGAAAACTAACATGCTAACATGCTTAAATTAAGTTGCAACTTTTTTTTTAATAATTTTTATTTTATTTAACAATATATGTTGTTTAGCATCGAAAATATTTGTTGTAATTGAAAATTGACTCAGTCAGTTTCTGCCTCATGGTCAAATTCTAGACTGTTATGGCTCTGGTGGAGATTTCGGGAGAGGGGAGGCTGAGAGACTTTATCCTTATCCCCATTCTGCTCCCTCCGTAAAATATTTACTGGATTCTGCTAGAATATCTATTGATATCCTAGTACGGTCCTCTCTGGGAGCAAAATCTAAAATCTGGTTCCGTTAGGTTCGGTCAAGTCAATAGGCTGTGGGCCCAGTGATACATACTTGAACGCCGCAGACGGGTGCTAGTCTGGCTCAAAAGACCTTGGCGTAGGCTTATAAATAAATACCCACAACGGATGACTGCCATCTACCACACATTGAGAGGCTAAATCTTGGTTCAAAACCTGGCGGATCAGCGACACTTTATGCATTTTCCATCTGTGTTATAAGCTGATTCACATTTGAAAAATATTTCCTGTTATCTTACATATCTTAGTTTACATGTTGTTTTATACCGAACTGCACATGTAGGCTCCTGGAAAACCTCTAAAGGAGTGTTCTGTGTTGTGATGTGTGTATGTACCTGTGAAAGTGTTCTATGTTATGATTAATTGTTGAATGGGTTCTCTAATTAGTTCTATTTTTTAACCAATTTTCTGTGTTTTTTCTTTGTGCTATATGGCGTCTCTTTTGTGTTTACTTCACTTGAATGTTTTCTACATTCTTAAGTTGCGTTTACTTGGAAATATTATATGGAAATCAATAATCGTTGCACTGACAAAAGGGATCAAGCTTATCCTCGAAACAGCTGTATGTTGAATTATTGTGTTGTTTGTTATATACGTTGCTCAACTTTTTCTTAACTATAGCGTTTCTTGAGGGACTTACGACTCACAAGTGGGTGATACTATAAGTGTGCAAGGATTTGGCCTTCCAGGTCATTGGAGGACTGTTAAAGGATCTGGAAAATCTTTTCAAAATTCCCAAATTTTCTCCGCCCGGGGAAAATTGAAAATATGGAATTTAAAATATGATTCGGTTAGTTTCTGTCCCGTTGTTGATACTATAAGGGTGCAAAAATTTAACTTTCTATGCCACCAGAAAGCTTCAGAAAGTGTTTAGGGAAAACTTTTTGGAATCCCCACCTTCTCCGCTCCGACGAATAACTTGAGAATTCGACTTCGTTAGGTTCCATTCCTGTGTTGATACTGTAAGTATGTAAATATTCTGTCGTCTATCTGGATGGGGGCTTTTGGAGAGTCTGTAAATATAAAATAAGTTAGACAATTATTAAATTTCTACAATATTTAATTATTTATTTAATTTACGTGGCAGCTACAGATGAAATTCAGTTAAAGTAACCACACAAACATAGAAAGAACAGATCATAAAATACAAAAATACTAAGTAGTATACGTCAAGCGCATTAACACAGGCTTTTTACTTTCCTTATATACATAATGTATAAGGAAAGTATTGTGACGGGGTCGAAAATTCGAATTTGAGTTTTCGACGGGAGAGCACGTTTCAAGCATCCCTGATCACGAATCAAACATTTTTGAAGTGATGTCTGTGTGTGTGTGTGTGTGTGTCAGTGGGTCTGTGGAGACGATAACCGACGAACGAATGGACCGATTCGAACAAAATTTGGTACAAAAATCACAATCCGTAAACACTGGAAGTTTATTGTTTTTATACGCAATCGAATGTTCAGAACCACCCTAAATTTTCAAATGAAATTTTGAAAAAATCGTCAAAAAATCAAAACCACTAATAAAGTTACACAAATAGACATTTCTTATGTAATTTTTCATTAGAAAGCGATTGGCATATATTTTAGAACGCTAACATGAACCGTTGTCGAGATATTGTACATTTTTAAATAAAAATATCAAAAAGTCATATAAAATAAAATAAAAATATTTCCTATTGAGAAACATGTTCACTTTTCATACGTAATGCCATGCGATAAATTGAGAGACATCATTCTCGTGGATCTAGCTCGTTCCATTCATGAAAAAAGATACTTTGAATAATACTTTTGTATTTGAACGCCAATAGTCATTTATTTATCTGCTGTAAGAATAACTTATTTCTTAGTGCATAACGCTTGGCGAGATTTTGGCGACGAATTTAGCGGAATGTCGCCAACTTGGCGACTTTTTGAAATGTTGCCAAATTAGCGAAAATCTCGCCAAATGGATAAAAATGACGCTAAATCAATGAAAATGACGATTAATTGTCGAAAATTCAATATCTTGGAAAGAATATTAGTCTCTACTATAAGAAAAACCTGTTTTTTTACTGTAAAAGAAGCAAATTCATTGCATTATATAAGGAAAGTCATGTGTTGCCCACATCAGATTTTTTAAAATGGGCAGGAGTCAAATTAAAAATATGAATATCATTACAATAGGTATTATAGAGATCAACAAATTTATAGATAGAATAGCTCTTAATTTAATTGTGTTTAACAGTAGTATTAAATATTTAGAATTTGACAGCATGTTTTGTAGTTTGCACAATTGCAACAGGAATTTAACTAAGTATATTTATTATGAAGAAGGCAGGATAATTTCGGCCACAGTGATAGTAGTGGTTGTTAATCGATAATTATAGATATTAATAGATAGTTAATAGATAATAGATGAATAAAAATGTCTGCAGATTAAAATGTTTATTTTTATTTCGTCAATTTACAAAACTTCAGCAAGTTTAGAGATTGGGGTACAAATAAAGAGCGATTCACTTTATCGAATTTTGAATTGTATTTATTGCAGAGAGACTAAAAAAAAAATATTAAATTGCGTTAATTTGGAAACCCCAATAACTATTATGTTCCATTTGTTTGTATACTCATATGACTGGGTCACACTTAAAGTGAGGAAACAGCCAGAAGTATATGAAGACAGACAAACAGAAGAACATACACATAAATCTAAAGTTAGATCATGCCAAGTCATACTCATCAAAATTTTATCGAGTTCGTTACAGTCATTTTCCCGTGATGATGAGACAAACAGACGAATCTTCAATTTTATTTATGTAGATATACAAACGGGAATCAGCGTTAAATATTATTTGAATAACTCTTTCCCGTCCATCTTTCTTTCCTGCATACCTTCCCGTTACAGGCGACTTCTCCGCCGGTCTTAATCAATTTCTCCCGCTGCATCCTTTCCACAGCTGTGCAAAACCAACAACTGCGGATAACACAATATCTACCCTCAAAAACCGAGCGGGTGACCTCACGGCGGGACTAATCCTCCTACCTCTCCCCCATCCCATCGGTCTTTGCCTGAAACCGCCCCTAACCAGATCACTTCCAAGCCAGCACCTCCACAATGCGGGGGTGGTGCATGGAATACAGTCATGGTGGAAGCAAGCTGGGAAGCTCGAGAAAAGGGTGCTGATCAGGGCACAGTCGAACCTGAGGTTGGGGCATTGGGTGAAAACATCGGTGACGATTATGTTAAACAAAAACGATGTACCCTGAGCTATTACGTTATTGATAAAATTTTAACTTACTATAAATTATACTGGGAAGCTTAAGAGAAAGGTGCTGATCAGGATACAGTCGAACCTGAGGTTGGGGCATGAGTGAAAACATCGGTGACGATGATTTTAAACAAAAGCGATGTACCCTGGACAATTATGGTATTGATAAAATTTTAACTTTCTATAAATTATACTGGGAAGCTTAAGAGCTACGTCCCTGGTTTCTTTATAGCGGCAGAAATCTCAAGCAGGCAATATACAGGTAGACAAATGAAAAGTAGCATATACTTAGTTTTATACCTACAGTGCTGAATGCCTGCACTTGCTTCTGCTGTCTGCCCTCGCCTATAAAGCTTCCATTTATTTAAGGGCGAGAGGTCCAAATAACGAAACGATCACGTTATTGGATTTCAAATCACATTTATTGTAGAAAAGCTCAAAACGCGCTAGTTTGGAGACTCAAAAAACAATTCAATCTTGCTTGTTTGGAGGCTCATATAGCGATTAGGCAATGTTCAAAGTGAGGAAACAGTCAAAAGGATATGAAGACAATAGGCAGACAGAAGATCATTTAAATTTTAACTGGGACCATACCAAGGTTACCCTATAAAATTTAATGAAATTCGGAACAAATGTTCTCCGTGATGGTGAGATCTGGTGGAATCAATTTATCTGATCATTCCCTAAGTGCTGATATAAATTTTATGAGCCAGAAATATTGCAAATATGGGGAATGGCCTTACTTTATTTTTTGTACCTAATTATTATTATTTTTTTTTTGGTAGATAAATATAATTAAAGTCAAAATGATTGTAATGACGTAGTTTGTTAGAATGCACGTAGAATGGCCTGGGGAGAAAAGTAAACTGTTGATGAATCTATTGAATGTGAGAAAAGGAATATAAAGCTGGTAGGTTTTGATGGGCAAAAGAAAACATTGAAATAATTGTCAGCCTAAGAAGGAATATAAAATTTAGAAGCAATTAAATTGTTTTTTTTTTAGAGTTCTATCGTAAAAAGTTTCACAAATTCCTAGAGTACAGCTGCTCTACGTAGATGGGATAGCCCAGTGGTCAACGCGCGGGGATTGCACTCAGATGATTCGAGTTTCATTCTCGGCTCGGCCTAAACTGCCCCCGTATTCATGCGGAGTACAAGCACATTAAATATGTGGGTCCTTAAACCTTTTCGAGAAGTTGATGGTAGGGGAAGGATGGTACTGTCCCTGTAGATGACGCTCCCAGTGTATTCCGGTCTATATTGGGTGGCCTTTTTTCGCTCGTCCAAACAGATACCTTACACCTTCGGGTAGGTCGAACGGACTGGGTTGAACAAACAATCAAATGCTCTGCGCGAGTACAGTTCTGACATACACAATAAAAAATGTCTGTCTGTGTGTATATGCAGTCTGTAGTGAGAAATCTAAACGTCATACGGCCATTAAAATTTGTACCACAAGTACTTTAGGATCCGGGACGATGTGCCTCGGTGAGATTTCTTTTTGTTGTCGTTGTAGTTGCTATAAGTGGGCGTATAATTAAAGCGTTCCTTAATATTCGTTCACAGGAACTTACAACGAATTCTCGAAAACCAAAAAAATATTTATCAACACCCGCTTATATCAATAAATAAATAAATAAACAAATAAACTGCTGCGTGGCCGCGCTAAGCTACTACCCCTAGACAACGTCGGGTACAATTTGTAGTTGCTAAATAAAATATATCCAGTTCTAGAGTTTTACATAATGTAACTACACATAAAATTTCATGGCGTTGTGTGCAATCGTTTCTGATTTATCGTGTCCCCATCGCACAGATATATATGCACAGGCTAACACATCACCGAAAATATTCGAATTGTGATTAGCTTTTTTGTCAAAATATTGAACTCGAAAATTTTCGGCAAAAAATTTTCTTCTCTATACGACAGCATAAGAAAATAAATATCGTTAGTCGTTATCAAGTGGATGTTTTTTTCCACTTTCTACCATTATACTCGTCGAATCTTCGTAAAAAAGATAAAAAGCCCCTTCCCCCAAATTTGACGCCAGATTAAGCACTTCTGCTGCAAGTGAAACCGATAGTACAAAAGAAGAGTATTCTTTATCAGCAACCAGTTGCTCGCTTCGGGTTCGATATCTGGGGTGGGACGGGTGTCGACCCTAAAAATATTAGAGCAAATCTCGAGAAGCGAAATCTGTATCGAAATCTGGAATATCTTGCGCTTCGCTTGCGTTTCCTGGTCGAAAGAGAAACCGAAATTGACGGTTTTATCTTTCGCGTGGCAGGGTTGCCACATTTAGCTGAATATCATTCCAGGAGGAGATTTTTACTTTATAAAAAAAAAGCTTTGTTTCGAAAAATTGTTTTGAAAGTGTTGTGCCTGGAAACTTCCGAATTCGAGATTTTGATAAATAAATTTTGAAATCTTCTAGACACATTCTCTTAAATACAACAACCAAAAATGTTTTACTTCTTAAAATCCCCAATTTTATATGATTAATAGGTTAAGTATTATTGTCTCTCTATATTGAAGGAAGATCATGCGAATTTTTGACACTACATTGTGGATAGACGGCAAAACCTACATTTCTGAAATTTTACATATAATACAGTAATATGAACCCATAGATATGCAAGACAGGCTTAGAATTGTGATTTGAGTCTAAATTAATTAAATATTAAAAATAAAATTAGCATTGCCAGTATGGGAAACAGTGGCGGTGCGTGCATAGGCACTGCGGGAGCGACAGTGCTCTCTCTCCCTCGCAGCCTCACCTGCAGCTTCCTATATGCGCATGTGCACAACAGTCAAACACCACGTTTCACAGTTCCAGCGGCGTGGTGTTTGACTATTGCGCGCATGCGCAAGTAGGAAGCTGCACGCCAGGCTGCGAGGAAGAGAGAGCACTGTCGCTCCCGCAGTGCCTAGGCACGCACTGCCACTGATGGGAAAAGACTTAATAGGTCGAGACAAGTTTTAACTTCTCTGTGATTGGTTGTTGATAGAAACGTCACAGACACGGCCGAGGAATGCATTATTAAATCGCTGAAAACATTAAAAGTATAGACATTTAATTCTATACTAGACTCAAACGTTAGTTAGTATACTTGAAGTTGAAATTAATTACCGCGGCAGTGCAGACAGAGTTTACAACCACGTCACTAGAACGGCTCTTGCTGTTAATCCTCAAACATGTAAAACATCTACACTACATCGTTGTTGTTGTTGAGACCCAGACCATCCGACCTACCAGAAATGTGTAAGCTAACCGTTTGGGCGGCAGGGAAGTGCCACCCAATTTAGACCGGAACCCAGTGGTGGATTCATCCATAGGGACCGTACCCTCCTTTCCCTACCACCAACATCTCGGAAGAACTTACGGACCCACATGTTTAAAGTGATCGTACTCCGCATGAACACGGCGGCAGTTATGACAGCGTGCAAATCCAGGGCGCAAACCACCGGGCTACCGCGCCCGAAATGTGCCAACAGCACACGGTGTTCCCAGGTGGTCACCCACCCAAGTACTAACCGCGCCCGATGCTGCTTGACTTCGGTGATCTAACGAGAACCGGCGTTTTCAGCACGGTAGGGCCGTTGGCTCCTACACTACATCGTAAACGGCCTTCAACTGAAAACAAGCTTTGTGGTTATAAGTTATTTCGACAGTTAAGATGTTAATAGAGTTAGACTAATTTATTCTCATTCATTGTTTTAGCAATCGTATTAAATTAACAATGGTTATCCATAATATTTCCTTATATTTTGTGAAAAGTTGGAAGAAAGAGATGCTTTCTAGTGTTAGCGATCACAGTCAGCAGAGGTAGAGTTCTTAGTATTAAAAATAATTATGTTTGTAGTATAAAAAACACTTTTTTTAATGTTCAATCCTAGACAGCAGTGCACACTGAAAAGTACAAGGTAAATTTCAATCACGCACAAAATGAAAGAAATTGAGTTTGTAGGCAAATTCAGTTTATCAATCTTATATAAAAATATATCAATCTTATCATTATCCAAAATTGATATCCAAGGAAAATGTTGAGTAGAGAGCGCATGCGCATAATGTATTTTTTAGATTTCAATTTTGACTTAATTTTGAAATATTATACATGTATTTTTGTGTATAATACTACATAATGTATTTTTTAGCTCTTAGCTCTCATTTTCTGACGTAATTTCTTTTCAAAACTATGCAATATTATACATGTATTTTTATGTAAAATCAATTTTAAAGTATTTTAATCAATTTGACAGGCTGTCATAAAATAAAATTCCCATATCTCAGCATTTTACCACCGACACATCCCAACACCATATTGGCCCACCCCTATCTAAAAGCGGCCCCTCTCAATCGGCCGTTCCCTCTGTTACTGTAGGGGTCAACACTTTCCGAAATCAAGATGAAGTAAAATATTTTATATATAGTGCAAGTTTTCATTCCAAAAGTTGAGTGGAAGAAGGGGGTTGACTGAATGTGCTGATCGTCTGCTGGTGAAATAGAACATTGAATGTAGGGGTGAGGGAGCCCTGTCTTGCACCCGTGTGTCGTCTGCAGCCTACCAATTTACATGACATTAGCTTTCTCCCTCCCTGCAGTTATTAGGGGGTGGGACATTCTAAAAGGAGCTAAAAATCAATGGACGATAATGGCAAAACGAGAAGAGTATATTTTGCTTTCTACAAGGAGTATTGATTGTTGTCCTTTTGCTATTTTACTTTTTCGAGATTAAGAATTGCCAAAGGTACCCGACATTTTTGGCTGTTTACGTCACTAGTTCATGATTTTTTTATAGCCAGTGTATCTTTTAATACCTGTTTTGTACGAAACATAGATGAAAGGATACCATTGTTTAGGAGTTATTACGAGCCGTTATCGAAATTTTGCATGTTTTATATCTGAAAAAGAAAAAAATCATAAAAAAATAATGTATTAACAATTCTCAAATGAGTGAAAACTTCAAGAACTTTTAACCAGAAATTGATGGGCACAATGGTTTAGGAGTTATCACGTGTCGTTCTCGAAATATTGCACGCTTTCTTTTAATTTAAAGGGAAAATAAAATCATAAAGTTAAACGCGACAAGCATGTAAAGGCAAATTCCATCAGAAGGAGGTAAACGTGCACCGTTTTCGAGATGAAATATGAAATGGAAAAAAATCATATAAAACATAAAATACACTCAATATCGTAAGTGCATACAGCCAAACTTTTAGATTACGTTAATTTAGAGACTCAAATAGCGATCGGGCCCCGTTTGTTTATAGGCTCATATAACGATTAAGTCACGCTCAAAGTGAGAAGAGTGAGAAAAGTATGAATACAGACAGACAGAAGAACAGGCTGATGCCTAAATTTTAAGTGGGAACCTACCAAGTACTCATCGAAATTTCATTTAATTTGGTACAGTCCCTGATGATGAGACAAAGAATTCAGACAGACAGATGTGTATTTAATTTTATTTATATAGATGAGAAAAGTTTGTATTATAGAAAATGTAAGAAACTACATACAGCACCTGGAACATGGACTGTAACCTTAACATTGGATTGTAACCGTAACATTTTAAATAAATACAGTTCTAGAAATTTTATGGCTTGAATAATGCAAAACACAAATTGTCGGGGTTCTTTGTGGGAAAAATAAAATCTTTAAAAAAAATTTCCAAAAATTATTATTATAACATTGGAAAAGGGTTTTTTAAATGCATTTTTACGCGCTTGAATTTACCATAAATCATTTCATCTGATTTCTAACATATTTTCTGTCTTGTATTTAATGTGATACTACCTAGAATGCTAAATTTTTTAACGCTTCAGCGATTAATTTCAGAACTTGTAGTACGTAATTTTGGAAGAGCTTAACAGAAGAATACCTAAATGTGTGGCTTGAATATTCATTTATTTATACAAGACTAAATTAATAAGAAATCATAGCTAACAATATTCCAAGTACTAATATTCAACAAATTTGTAAATAAAACGAAACAGAAATCTCATTAAAATAATTTATAAATACATAAAACTCAATAGAATAAAACTGGTATTTATTTTCTTAATTTACATTTTTTAAAGGCGTACATGAAAAAGTATTTTTGTTAAACGTCTAAAGTTTCTAAAATTACTTTAAATCATATTGCTTTAAAAAATTATTAAATTATTTATCTCCTTATAAATGTTGAAAATATAACAATTCTTTTGTTTATAAGACAAAATTATATATGAGCAAATCTAGAAAAATAAACATCCTCGTTCTTTTTATAAACTAAATACAATAAATTACCTGGCGTTGGCCAAGTCCTAAATAAGCGCCTGCTACGTAAATAAAACAGATTCATATAACACCACTCAATTTCCAAATAACCTGTTTTAAACCAAAATCATTCCCACCTTTCATTTCAATCCAAATCCTTTAGTTTCAAGGCATATATAGTCTTGCGCAAAAATTTAGCATGCATGCGCACAAATGCCCACTGCTCTCCATAGCAACGTCCCATGAGAAATAAGATAACCTTCACTTTGCAACCGTCAACTAAAGAAAGAACGGAATTGACAATATCAGATTTTATGTTTTTGATGAAAATGAACAAAACATCTATAAATAGATTAATTTAAGCATTTTTTTTTGTTGCTGTTAGAATGCGAAGATATAACCCATATTTTTGCCAAACTATAGAATTGTGCTACTTTTCTTGCATACGGCAAAATAAGAAAATACAATGTAAAACATTTATATTTTGATGTATTTAAAAATAAAATAAATATGAAAATTGAGGATTATCCTACAAATCGTTTTTAACACATTTCCAACATTTAACACTTTCCAAATTTACAAATTGCTTTGAAAATTTTAGAAAACATTCAAATTATTCCATTAAATATATATATATATATATATATATATATATATATAAATTCAGCAAAATATGTTCGGTAGTTTTTTAAATAAAAATTAAATTAATAATTTCACCCATATTATATGAAGAGATCACGTGATCCACTTCAAAATAAAATATGCATCCATCGTTTCTTGCCAGTGTCAAAATCGTCATGTTTGAAGTTCTTTTAAATTTATATTTAGTGTTGCATCCATCCTAAAACCGTTTTATTTTTGGGTATTTTCTGTGCATCTAAATTCTGCGTAAATGTAATTACCATATTTTTAGTTTAAATGATCATCCCACATTGATTATTTCTACAACGAAGCCTAATTTTAATGGACGCAGAATGTAAACAAAACAAGCGATTGTAAGATGAGTTGTATAAGATTTGCTAAATTATTTTCACACAAAATTATTTAACTTTGGAGTCTGGAATGAAAGTGATATGAATGAAATATTCATTGCTTTTACACAGAGAGGCAGACGATTTATATTTCGATGACGTCATTTGAATAAAGTTCATTTTTTTCGATGATGTTTGAAGTTTTCAAATAAAATACATTATTATAGTACTGTGATAATTTAAAATATGTTAACGCTGATTATATCGCATTTTAGCGATGCTTAAATAAAATTGCATTGCAGTTGGAAAGTGTTTCATTATCAATGCTTTATGCATGATTGATCTTTCTTGTTTTCGGATAATGTCAAGATGGAAACTCTGTCATAGTATTTTCGTTCGCTATGTGTGAAAATTTCTCGAAATTGCATTTCACCATAAAATAACTAAAAAACTCATTTGAATTAAAAAAAAAAATCTCACCTTTTTCGTTCGGAGTGTTCAGCTAAACCAATAAGGAAATTCGTGGTTGTCCGAAGCCTAAAGTTTCCGGTTTAGACGACAGATGCACAAACAAACATCTTTTAAAATTTATAAAAAATATGATGTTTGATCAACCTATGCTAAAATAAAGACGCTGAAATAGTAGGACTACTTTGTACTTGTAGGACTTCTTTGTACTTTATCCTACGTAGTATTGAGTAAGCAATTTTTTCACTAAAATTTTCGATTTCGAGATTTTGATGCCAATACATGTTTTAAAACCACTTGTATACGTTTTGACTAATTTTTGGAGCAATGTCCATCTATGTGCCGCGGTGGCGGCCACAAATATTAATGGATTTCCACGAAACTTTATATCTGGCTTTGTTACCAAAAATTTTAGATCTAAATAGAATTTTTTTTTTTAAATCGAGTGGAAACTTTGAAATTTATTTGACATTTTATGTATTTTTAACATGGCAGTATAGTACAAAATTTGGCATAACAAGTTTATTTATGGCTCAATGATCACAAGTATTTATAGTTTCAATCACTGTTGTGAAAAATAGCTGGTTAACAATTACTTTGTTTGTGACGTCATTTGCCCCTCGGGGGTCAAGTTACCCCCCCCCCCCCTGGAAAGTACATTGTCAAGTATAGTATCAATCGAAAGATTTTTTCCAGCCCCTTAAAGTGAATGGTAACACTCTATAATTGTAATCATTTGAACCAATGATACCAATTTTCCAAAAACATTCTTGTAAAATTTGAAAAAAATATGGCTATTAAAAATGAATTGTAGTATGTTGTTGTTGAGACCCAGACCGTCCGACCTACCAGGAAGGTGTAAGGTAACTGTTTGGATGGCCGGGAAGTGCCACCCGATTTAGACCGGAACCCAGTGGGGGAATCATCCACAGGGACCGTACCCTCCTTCCCCTACCCCCAACCTCTCGGAAGGACTTACGGACCCACATGTTTAACGTGATCGTACTCCGCGTGAACACGGCGGCAGTTTTGGCAGCGGAAGGAATCGAACCCGGGCCTACCGAGTGCAATTCCCGCGCGCTAACCACTGAACTACCGCGCCCCGAATTGTGGTATATGAAAGTCGAGTTCAGATACATTCCAGTTTATTTTTTATTCCATTGTAACCATCCGTTGAAAATTATTGGAAACATGTGAAATAGATTTCTTAATAGAATTAATTCTTAATAGAATTCCTAGCAAAAAAGCCAAAATAGACAGGTTGATTGTATTAATACCGTTTATATGCATATGGAATTTAAACTATCCGTTTCTTATATTATCCATACCCATGGAGTTAGAATAAAGGAGATAAAACTCCTATGGATGAAACGCTTGAAAATGCCAGAATGCTTTGAAAATTATATCTAGGTGTCACCAGTGTTAGTAAAGTAGCTGCTATTGTTAGCTGACGCAGCAGAAAGGCAGAGTATTTATTATATATATTTTTGATTATTTTTAAATTAAAGGTTCCCCATGTATGAGTGCAATTAACCAGTATTTATTCATAATTCTACGATAGAGTACAGAATATAGGGAGATAAAAATAAATTGAAAGATAAAATAATTTTGAATACGTAGGAATATTATTTATTGTTTTATTTCTACTTTGCATTGCGCTAATTATTTTAACAAAATTGACAGTTTAAATAATTATTTCAGGCCTTTCGCCATAGGAATGCATACAATGCAGGGCAACTCATTTTATACTAGAGCCACCTGAATGATTGTCTCAAACGATATTAGCGTTTTCTGAATATGAAGTTTTATCTCCTTACTTTTACATCCATGTCTATATCACTATCATTCGTAAAGAAATAATTATCTGACTCCAAACGATATAATGATATGAATATTTTATATTTCATATCATTCGTGTTTTAGACGAAGAAAAAATTCTATTTAGTTCTGGTATTTTGCATGATATATCTATGCATGCAATTTTTTTTAGAGTGATGCGTATACATTCGTTCTTGAACAATCATATCCATAAACTTATAGGCAGACAAACATATGCAAGTACATTTCTATTTAAAAAATGGCACACATTTTACAGTTCTGCTAACACAGAAATTATAATAATAGAAATTATAATATGTAAAACAAAATTTAATATACGATCTCTGTGTGTTGCTTTATTTTCGATGTTTTCAGACATGCATATTAAAAACAAAAATGAAAATTTGTCTCATCAGTACGGAAAAACGGCTCAACATAATTTTGTGAAATTTCGTGAGTATCCTTGTGAAATTTCGTGAGTATCCTTGGCCTTACGTAAAATTTAGTTCATGTTTCGGGTTGCTATGCCCAGGGGTTGTTGAGATATTAATAAACAATAAAGATCGATCATGCATAAGGCATTGATTATGAAACACTTTCCAACTGAAATGCAATTTTATTTAAACATCTCTAAAATGCGATACATTCAGTGGTGATATTTTTTTAACTATCACAATGCTATAATAATTTATTTTACTTGGAAACTTAAAACTTCATCGAAAAAGGCAATGCTATAAAATCGTCTGCTTCTCTATGTAAAATCAATGAATATTTCATGCATATCACTTATATTTCAGACTCCAAACATAAATAATTTTGCAGTTAATAAATTCAGCAATTCTTATACAACTCATATTACAATCGTTGGTGTGTTTACATTCTGCATCCATTAAAATTAGGCTTCGTTGTAGAAATAATCAAAGTTTGAGGATCATTTAAACTCTGAAATATTGTAATTGCGCTGGCACAGAATGCAGATGCACAGAAAATATGTAAAACTAAAGCGGATTTAGGATGGATGCAACACTAAATATAAATGTAAAAGAACTTTGAAAACTACCATCTTGACACATCGGGAAAAAAATGTATGTCATAGTTTATTTTACAACGAGTTTCAACTGATCTCTTCATATGTTATATGTGTAATTAATATTTTAATTTTTATATAAAAAACTACTGAACATATATTACTGAAATTTTTTTTATATATTTTATGGGATAATGTGAATATTTCTTTAAATTTTTGAAGCAATTTGGAAATTTTAACTTTGCTTAAAAAATGTTTGAAAATTAGGTTTCATAGGGTTCAACGTATTTCACTTTTTCAACCCGGGTTCAATCCAACACTATGCATACTAAAATTTCATTTTAATAAAGTCATTTTTAAGGCAGTTATCGTGCAAATGGACAGATATACAGACAGACAGAATAAACAAAGTCATAAACATTTTTCAACTATATGTTGGAAAGTATTAAAAACGAACATTTGAATCTTCCATAGAAATAGCATTATGCGAACGATATATTTCTTCCGCAAATTTATTTGAAGAAAATCATATCATATCGCTTAGCAACAAAAATTAAATCAACTAAATTTATATGACAGACGATTTTATTTATTTTTTTTATTTTTGAGTAATAAATAAATTGATACAAATATACATTTCATAAATGAACATAACTGCACGTTTGACTGAATTACAGTTTAAAGATTATTAGAATTATTGATATTTTAAATTCCTTTTGTCATCTGTTTTATTTTGGCAAAGATTTTTCAAACTCATATATTGTGTTTGGCCAATTGTTGAAACAGAGTAAAAATGGTACAGGTAAAATTGGTTTCTAATGCCGTTTTAGAGCATTTTGGCTGATATTGAGATCTAATTACATATTTTTTATAAATTTATTTACAACCGGGACCAGAATGTTGTTGTTGAGACCCAGACCGTTCGACCTACCAGAAAGGTGTAAGGTAACCGTTTGAACGGCCGGGAAGTGCCACCCAATTTAGTCCGGAACCCAGTGGGGGAGGCATCCACAGGGACCGTACCCTCCTTCACCTACCACCAACCTCTCGGAAGGACTTATGGACCCACATGTTTAACGTGATCGTACTCCGCATGAACACGGCGGTAGTTGTGGCAGCGTGCAAATCCAGCGCGCAAACCACCGAGCTACCGCGCCTCAAATGGGCCAACAGCACGCGGTGTTCCCAGGGGGTCACCCACCCAAGTACTAACCGCTCCCGATGCTGCTTGACTTCGGTGGTCTAACGAGAACCGGTGTTTTCAGCACGGTAGGGCCGTTGGCTCGGGACCAGAATGTGTTATTCTTCTGATCTGCCTGTGAAGATAATTTTTTAAAGCGAGAACATCGATTCTTATACTCCATTTTAGGAGAATAAAATTAAATTTTCAGTAGAATGTCTAGAATAATAATGTTATTTAGAATGTTATAGGAAATTGCATAAAATTGTGAATTTTAAGTTTCTTTATATTATACAGGATGATTAAAAAAAGATGGGTCAAACTTTACGAGGTAGTAGTACACACCAAACCAAATATTTTTTGTCACAGTTTACCGAGCCGGAAATGAAAAGTAAAGTCGCCAGTGGGCGCTTAATGGTGAAACCGATGAGGTGAAACGTAAACACAAGAATGACTTAGAAGTTATAAAATGACATTTAATAAACAATACTTACAGTAATGACTCAAAAGAGCGACCGCCAACCTGAATGCACGTCTCACAGCGGCGATGGAGGGATTGGCGAACTCTCTCGAACTGATCAGGCATGTCGCGCATTTCGGCAGCAGAGGCCAAAATTCTGGCGACGAGTTTTTCTTCATATTCAAGGGGAGTGTCATAGACGATACTCTTGGGGTATCCCCACAAAAGGAAGTCAACACACTACAAATCGGGCGATCGGCCTCTCAAAAGTTGGAGTTGCTGCAAACTGATAAGACCGTACATTCGGTGTTACGAAACTTTGCATAAGGGTTCTTCTTCTTCCCCAGATGAAATTTGCATACGAGGTTTTCTTCAACCAGAAAATAACAACCAGAATGACGCTTTTAAGTCTGCGGAGCGGTCGCTTCCCAACGAGTAAACGCCCTGTAACGCCTTTACGTTTCATTTCCGACAAGGTAAACTCCGATGAAAAATGCTTGATTTGGGGTGTACTACTACCTCGTAAAGTTTGGCCCATCTTTTTTTAATCACCCTGTATAATACGTACGAAGAACGGGTACATTGCTTGTTTAATCTAAAAATCAATTATTAATGGAAAATAGTTTAAATAGTTTGATTTGAAGAATAGTAAGCAGACAATTTCGATATTGGAAGCGTAACTCTGTTACTGTGGTTGCAAAATAATTTAAAAAAACTGTATGAAAATTGAATTATAAATATTATAGAAAAATCGTCTAAATATTTCAGGAACGACGTGGTTGTAAAGCAATCGAATTCATTCATAAAATTGAGGGTATTTTTTTCTGTGTATAATTGTATAAAATATTATTTTGTATGCCTAGCTGTTATCGAGTTATAACTGTAAAAATGTTGGAACAAAAAATTCGAGATTTATAAGTTTCTCGAATAAAATTCTCAGATTTTACATTTTTATCGCTACTTAAAGGTCAAGTACCAATCACATCCAAAATTTCAAGTTTCTACCTTCAGCAGTTTGGACTGTAAATTTTTCACTTTGTTAGTCAGCTTCATCACTCAGCTGCATAACATAAATGCCTGGGCACATACACACAGAAGGACACATTTCTGAAAATGTTGGAAAAAATGTCTTCGAGGGGGGGGGGGGCTTAAAAAGTGCTTTCTTGTAAAATCTCGACACCGAAAACTTTCTGTAAAACACTTCTCTTTATAATAACATGAAAAAGTTTGAACAGTAACCTGAAACTATGTGCCTGAATGCACTAAAGATGGTCTTTTTATTATGCAAGCTGATATATAAAGTTGGAAAAACAAAAATTCTACCACACTCATTGCATAGTTAATTGGATAATTACCACAAGTTGAATCCCCCATCATATATACAGCAAATACATCGCATCAAAATCAATTAACAAATCAATTGCACTTTCACCATCTATAGATATTCCAATATATAAACTTAACACATACTAATCCGCCCTACTCTAACTTTTCACTTCTGCAAATGGACTTCAAATCACCGACTGCTTTAAGCGGCGCGTGATGAAGCATCACCCAGATTACTCGTCCCCCCCCCCCCACCCCAGTCGTAGAACGATTCTAGTGCGCGTTCGATCGTGCCTCCACCCCCGCATGCTAATGAGGATGGTGACAGCGCAGGGAGGAAATCGTCTGCCGAGCAGAAGAGGGAGGACTCGATCCCTAAGATTGTCGGATAGAACATGCGGAGTCTGATTCATAGAGATGGACACCGAAACCAAATATCAGCTTGTCGTACGTTTTATATTTTAAAAGTTAAAGGTCTGCATGGTCTCGGATCAAGTCCATGGTCAGGGCCGGACCAGATTTTAGTTCAAATATTTCGGTTTGGACCAGACGGGGTATATGTTTTGAGAAATTATTGATGAATATTGATGCAAACAATATAATAATAAAAATTCTTCTTAATTTCTGTAAGATAAACTTTATAAATACTTTTTTGAAGAATTCCAATCACGTAGATAGCTTCAATTTATGAATTTATATATTGAAAAATGTCTCCGAACTTAAGCCGAACTCGATGTTCTGTTACTAAACTTCTGCATACCATTATTCTGAGAGTATATTACCGTTTTGTAAACATAAGTAGAGTCAAAATCCAATTCTTATCTCTCACATTTTGTGGGATCGAGCAGATTAAGTGGCTCCCAACCTTTATTCATCCAAACACCCCCTGACAATCAATTTTTCAGTTGTACCCTTTGTCTAACCATTTCGTTCCCCTCGATTGTCAATTTCTTTTAATTATGCTCTCTAACTATCCATATCTTTCAATTATAGCTTCTACTATTTATTCATCCACCCCCTGACGATCAAGTTTCAGTTGTACCCTTGTCTGTTCATTTCATCCAATTGTATCCATAGATTTTATTCGTTTTCAACTTTGCCCTATGACTACTTATATCCTTGAATTGTAACTTCTAACCTATATTCATCCAAATACCCTCTAAAAGTTATTTTTTCAATTGTATCACATACTTTTCATTTTGTCTAATTGTACCCCTTGATTGTCAATTATTTTTTTACAACTGTGTCTTCTGACTGCCCATGTAACTTCCAACCTTTATTCATTCAAGTACCCCCTCCACCTGACAGTTTAACTGTTTAATTGTGCCCATAACTGTTCATTTTGGGTCCATTGTACTCCTTAATTGCTCATTTTTCCAACTTTATTTTCTGTCCATATCTTATAAGCTTAAATTCCAACCTTTATTTATATACAATTGTTGAACTGTACTCCTTGATTGTTATTATTTTTAAAACAGTGACCTATAACTTTCCATATCTTCTTCACTCTGTAACTTTCTTTATTCATCTAAGTGCCTCCTGATAGTCAATTTTTAACACTTTACAACGAAGTTGAAAAATGTTTATGATTTTGTTCATTCTGTCTGTCCGTTAGCACGATAACTACCGTAAAAATGGCTTAATCAAAATGAAATCTTAGTATGTTGTTCAGACGGTCTGTAGAACCTATGTGAATATAAATGAATAATATCACCCAATTAGTTTTGGATTGAACCCGGGTTGAAAAAATGAAATACATTCAGCCCTATGGGACCTAATTTTTCAAACATTTTTTAAGCGGATTTAAAATTCACAAATTGCTTCGAAAATTTTAGGTAATATTCAAATTGTAAAATATAATAAAAAAAATTCAGCGAAATATATTCAGTAGTTTTTTAAATAAAAATTAAAATAATAACACCTCTTATATGAAGCGATCACGTGACCCACTTCAAAATGATACTTGGCATCCATCTTGTCTCGAAATCGTGATTTTTAATGTTCTTTTTAATTCATATTGAGTGTTGTATCCATCCTAAAACCACTTTATTTTGCTTAAATTCTGTGCATCTACATACTGAAACAACGCAATTACAATATATTTGAGTTTAAATGTTCATCCAAATTTGATTATTTCTACAACGAAGCCTATTTTTCACCTATGTAAAATGTAAACAGCAAAATATGTAGAATGAGTTGTATTAGAATAGCTGTATTTCTTTAACACAAAATCATTTAGTTCATGGAGTCTGCATAGCTGATATGAATGAAATATTCATTGATTTTACAAAGAGAAGGACAATTTTTTTTGATGATGTTTTACGCATAGAGTTTAATTACTTGAAGCTGCATGGTCTTAATTCTTAAATAAAATAAATTATTATAGTATTGTGATGAATGACATGAATGGGAAATTATTTATGAATGAAATGCTGCTTTTATAGAGAGAGCCAGGCGTGTTATTTTTTCTATGACGTCATTTGAATGAATTTCAGCTGTTTTCGATGAAATTTTCAAATATAATAAATTATCGTAGTATTATGATAATTCTAAAATTATTTCCGAGGAATGTATCACATTTTAGAGATGTTTAAACCAGGCAATTTATATTTCAATGCCGTCATTTGAATGAAGTTCATTTTTTTCGATGAAGGTTTAAGTTTTCAAATATAATAAATTAATGTAGCATTGTGATAAGTTTTAAAATATTACCGAGGAATGTATTGCATTTTAGACTTGTTTAAATAAAATTGCATTGAAGTTGGAAAGTGTTTCATAATCAATGCTTTAAGCATGATTGATCTTTCTTGTTAATTATGCTCATGACTGTCAATTTCGTTCAATTGTACCCATTGAATGTTAATTTTTTTTCAAATGTGCTTTCTGATTGCCTGTATTTTTCAATTGTAATTTTCAACCTACATTTCAATTGTAGTTCCCAACCTTTATTTATTTAAGCACTCTCTGACAGTAAAATGTTTAATTGTGCATTTGGCTGTCCAATTTATTCAATTGCACTTCTTGGTTGTTCATTATTTTTTTCAACTTGGACCTTTGACTGTCCATTTATTTCAATCGTTCCAATCTTTCCGAGTATTTCAAATTGATAAATATTATAATTGATTTAATTTTGGTTTCCTGTGACTAAAAGTTTTCTCTAGAATATTTAAAAGCCCTACAAGAATTTAATGAGTTTTAGGGAATAAAACCTGTGAAATTACATTTTTAGAATTCTCCAGAACAGATGAATGAAAAAAAAAATTCAGGCAGATGAAACACGCATACCAATACAGGTAATTTACTTAAATATCTAAGAATGAATTGAAGATTGTGAATGAACTGATTGTTACAAACTATCCCATAAAATGTTGAATATAATATGTACTCGATTTCTGCCATGTAAAGCATTTTTTCCACGAAGAAAATGTCGAGAATTTGTTCAAAATAATATATAATTTAAAACAATACGTAATTTTGAAAAATCTCAGAAAAATTAAAAAAATCTATAAAAATTTGGAAACTTTAGTTAGAAAAAAATATCTTTGTTGAAATTTAGCTTTAATTACTAATTCAAAACTGGATTTTACCAATTTTGCCATACTAAAATCTTGTTATTATTAATATCTAAAAATTAAAAAATAATTATATCAAAATTTTAAATTTTAAATAATTAAAATTAAATAAACAAATAAAATAATTAAAATAATTAAATTTTAAATAATTTAAATAATTTAAAATTTTAAATAATTTTAAGCATCCTACGAAAATTAAAAATTCTACAAATATTTGGAAACTTCAGAGAATTTAAAGTAAAACGAATAATCTCTTTATCAACATTTAGTTTCAAATGATAATTTAAAACGTAATTTTATGAATTTTTTCATAATAAAATCACGTTATTATCTACGTATAAAAATTTGAGAGATTATTTAATATTTAAAATAATCTAAAACATTGAAGAGTCCTGCAAAATATCGAAAATTTCTGTGACCATTTATAAGTTTTACATCGGAATTCAAAGTCTGGCAAAAAATCCCTTTGTTAACATTTATTTCCGATTGCTAATTTGAGCCTGAATTTTACATATTTCCTTTATAAAAATCACGCTATTATTTAAATAAACGGTAAAAAATCCAAATATCTCCATTCTTCTACCTCGGGTCATATACATAATTCCTGTAATAAAATTTACATTTATGCACACAGTATGCTAGAATTTCAGTATTGCCAAACCAGGTATGGCCCTTGAAAACGTTCATGGTTTCGGAAATACTTTTCACTTTTATTATATAGCATTTTTTTTTGTATGTGATACTGTCACTATTTTTGGGTGCCAGTAAAAGCCTAGCTCCATTTGTTGATTTATCAGTTTGAATCTATTCAGCTCATTCACTATTCATGCACTTACACCATGTATATTAATGAAGGGAACACGTGGTTTAGTACCTGCATTAAATATATGATTTTTTTTAAGATTAAATATTAATTTCACTATTGGATGTAGTTATAGTCTTAGCTTATATCATGGCTTTCTCAACATGGTATACAAATTTCAATTGCTTACCTTATATATAGAACAGAGAACGAGGGGTATTTAGTACCTGTTTTATTTATAATGGAATTATTCTTGAGCCAAACGTTGGATCTGTTTTATTTTTATCTTTATTTTTACATGTGCTCTTCATACTACTTTAAATAAGGGATAAGTCACAGGTAATTTAAATTCTTACAATATATATATATATATATATATATATATATATATATATATATATACATATATATTATATATATATATATATACATATATATTATATATATATATATATATACTATATATATATATATATATATATATATATATATATATATATATATATATATATATATATATATATATATATATATATATATATATATATATATATATATATATATATACCGATAATATATTAATTGACATTTGCCCTTTCTATTAGCTTCTCAAAGTATCATTCTAGTTATTCTATAAAGAAGAGTCTTGCCTGTATAAGAATAATTATCCCTATTTCAAAAAATTATCCCCATAGAAGGAAATCTGTATATTACTACGCCTGTAGAACTGTTTATGCCGCTAATAGACTTTAAGTGCCGTAAAAAAAGGCTCAGATGTTTTTGCAGTTTGGGCACAACGATGATGGTTATGAAAGATGGTCATCAAAGCTATTGATGCCGAAGACAGTGCAAAATATCAATTAATATAAAGTTTTAAAATATAGCAGTGCATAGAAGGATTTCTTGATTTTGTTAATCATAACCGTCATTTCTTGTGAACTAGCTACAGCAAAATAGAGAATTATCAGCTTCAATCATAATTTGTTTCGAAGTTACTAGAAGCCGCAGATGGGACTCGCTTCATCACATAAGTCAGTTCAAACATGTTTTGAATTATTACATAATATATCAAAATAATAAAATAATCGGTTAAAAATATAATGTGCTATTTTATGGTTAATATTTTAGATAAATTATGACTCAGTTATGAATCAATCACCTATTTATTCAGCTAACTTTGAACTTTGATATTTCTGTTACGTATCACAACAGTTTTAACACTTTCCAACATAGTTGAAAAGACCTTCGGCATCTTTGCGTTAACCTGCAAGGTTGATTTGCTCGGGCGTCATTGTAAAGAACCTTGCTACTCCAACTGGGAATCGAAACGTGGATCTTGGTACTGGCCATCCCCGATGCTCTACCAAATATCAGTTTTCAATACATCCCCTCCCATTTGAATTGGGGACGCCCTGCCCCTTTTCTGTGAGTTTGTATAAAGTATGTTTCCAGATAATTGCAATGCTTCAATATTCCACATTTAGACAAATTGCACTTTTCCAAAACATCGCCACCCCATTAGAATCAGGGATAAACCGTACGCAGAGCCGTTGACGGCGCTATAAATTCAATGTTTTGACTCTGTTTTTCAAATCGTCTCACCCTCCCTTTTCGGAACCCACAAAGGGTACAACAGGCAACCGACGCTGTCCTACGATAACTTTTTCATAAAATGGCCTTCTAGTGTGCGCGCCGCGTCAGCAGAACCCCCCACCCCTCTTTGTAGCTAAGCCTAAAAAAGGCTCAGTCGAATACACAAAAGCAAAGACGCACATGTCGCTCTTTGGATACCATGACCCCCCGATTGCACGCGGGACCCTTTATTGTAAGGGGCCCCCAAAGCGGAAAATTTCACGCTGCGAACTGTGGCAGTAATCCGCTCTTGGTGCTGTCGGGTCGGATCGGATTTTTTCCGACCCCCCCTTTATACTGATACCCCCCTTTCTTGGTTAGGCTTATGGTTGATAGGGTAGCTGAAAATTTAAGTGCTTTGTAATTTTGTACATGTATGAATTATTCATTGTCAGAGGGTTGGTTTACAGGGATGTGCAAGTAGAAAATAAGAGGTTTGTTGAAATATGTTTAAAGCTTTTATCGTCTGAGATGGCATCATAATTTGTCAAAGAGACCAAGGAATTGATCAACTAGGGTTTATCTTGAAACTATTGATAAGTGTTAGGTTTTCACGTAATTCCTTACATAATCGGAGTAGTGTAGCTGGCAACACGTATGGACATAATCTAGAAGACCTAGGTTTCGCCGGTTCCGATCAATTGTTGATCCCAAAATTGTGTCTCTATATACTCTACACAAGTTAAGCTGGTAGATCAAACACAACATCATAAAATTATGCACTATGTTTTGTTTATTGGATTAAAGCTGAAATAGGAGGAAAATGGGTATAGTGCAATGCAACAACCCATGTATAACAAAGTCGGCAATGTATAATTTGTAGAAAAATGAAGAAAATGTTATTCACTTTTAATACAAAAGCAGTCTCTTTTGCACTTATTTTGAGGAATTTATGATTTTAGCGAAAGTTTTCAAGAACACTTATAATTTTGTTATATAAGATGATTTGATTCTATTTCAGTTTAGGACTTTACAAAATCCATCTAACTAATTTAACTTTTAAACGAAAAATTTCGGTTTCAATTTCACTTTATGTAACATTTCTTCTATAAAAGCTATTATCCCTTGTGATTGAAAAGCATATCCGATTTTCCTGTATCTAGTTTTATGATATTTAGCAACCGTAGTAAAACATATTTACTCAACTCTGAAGATCATTTTTTTCCCTTATAATACGACAAGTTATGATTTAGAATAAATTCTCCTCATCAGTACTATTTTTATAAAGATAAGTTTACTCTGAGATCGAATAAATTTGTTATATTCTCAAAAGTTGGTGACTTATAATGTATGTTTACTTCAATTACTTTGAATTTAATTAACAAATTATAGCAATTCTATTACTTGAATAAACTTTACTATAAAGGTTTTTCCCTGAAATTCCCTTTCAGGTGACATTTACACCAATTGGGAGAATTGTTCTCATATAGGAAACACATTTTTCTCTAACTACGCCTGTAAAACGATTTATGCTGCTGTGGTACTCCTGCTGCAGTGAAGCAGAGCTAGAATAATATAGCTATTCTAATTTTTACTTGAAGCAGAAAATATTTACAGAAAATATTCTTAGAGGTGCAAAATATTTAATTACAATGTATTCCATTATAAAATAACTAATTTGTCATGGTTATTAATTATTTATTATAATTCATAAATTAATCAATTACAATTAATTAATTCTCAATTATTACAAATTCATTTTTCATTTGTAATAATTGATGAATTGATTCATAATTTTTTTACGACTTAATTGTGACCTAACAATTGATCAATAGTATCAATTAGAGCAACAAATATAAGAATAATTTAGAATTTTGAAAGAAGCGTCATTAAATAATTTTTACTTTAATTTCAAAATAATCTTCATTACATTATTTCTGTTTCATTATTCTCAACGCATGTTGAATATAACCAGACCAAACCCTTATAATAAATTCTTCTGAAACTGGTGTATAAAATACATTATAGATAATGTTAATTACCGAAAAAAATGCTTTGATTGAGTAATTGTCAAGAAAATTTTTCCAGAAACTCAATTGCACTGCAGTTAACTATATAAACTTAAAAAAATAAATTAAAATTGAATTATATTTAGTAAAGCTTGATTTGAGTTTATTGAATATTTAATCACCATTTTTGCTCATTAAAATAATGGTAATTTATTTTAGTTAAAATAATTACAGTGTAATAAATAATGCTTATTAAACAATGCCCTTATATTGAATCTGTGGACATGATCTCTCTCAGCCGAATTGAGTGATTTAAATAAAATGTGGCAGAAGCATTTTAATTGGTGAATATAAGAAACTAATTGAAATTCAACTTGATCAAATGAGAGGACAATATTGGGGATATGCAGCAAGTAAATGTGTAAAATTGTTGTTTAAAACTAGTTAAAAACAAAATAAAATCCACCAATGTTATTTTTTTTTTCTTTTACTCAATTAACATTTGTAGATATGAAAAAGAAAATATTTCTAAAGTCACTTTTATGGTCTCAATTCGCCAACAAATATGTATGAAAGCTCTAACTTTATTTTTATTTAGACAAAAAACAAATGGGATTTTCGAACTAAGAGGCTGTTGTTTAAGAACTTCTCGTGGAATCAATACTGCTCTTAAAATTCATAATATCTGGCACTGGAGGACAATACATTGCAGAGGGGTATTCTTATACATGTTACAGAAGTAAATAATTCATATATAAAGGACTGAATAACTAGAGTATGTTTAATTGTAATTGGAAGAGTAAGTTCTACATAATTTGCTCTTGTACCGGATTCAGAAGAAAGTCACTGGATTCACAGCACAAAACATTTATTATGTACACATATTTACACTTTTAAATACAGATTTCCATTCATTTTAGCGGACGTGCTTTCCATCCATACACATCTCACTTCTTCTCAAACACAGACTCTGAGCATCGCCTTCTGCACACACCAAATTCTCGTTTTTTGGTGAAGTCCCATACGCTACACTCGTTTCAGTGAAGAATTAATCCACACAACTCTAGTTGGTCATACAGCGCTCTATTCATTAAATTTAGATAATTTTATAAAAAATTGCCTAAAATGATGTATATATAATCTAAATTAAAAATACGTTAATAAAAAGATATAAAAAGGATCCGGTGTGGAGGCTTATGCCAACCGGAACTTGCGGCCATCAAGGTCGAAAAACGTGCTGTCATCAAGGTCGATAGTTTCTTCTTCCAGAAAAGCCCCAGCCGCGCAAACACAGTTATTAGAACCTCACTAGGTAGGGTCCGAAGAAAACACGACAAGCAAAGACTCCAGTCGTTGACGGCTTTGGAGACATATTACAAAATCAGACTCACTCTGCCAGGTGGAAAAGCCCAAATGTAATACGCAGAACATAAATTCCAGGAACCCGAGTAATTAATCATCCCGTCATCATTTCGAATTCATATTCACTTTAGAGGAGATGACTTTTAGGACTACAGAACCGAGGTCTGTTAGTCCTAAAAATGAACTATTCCTCAAAGAGCACTTCGTTAATAACAGTCTAAGCAGTCGATTAAAAGTATCAATCGTCAGTCTTTTTCTTCAAGATAAAAGATTGAAAGATTTAGCAACCTTGCCAGAAAACTCAAGACACTTTTTTAACTTTGAAGAGGTTGTTACTCCTTTTTATCATGAATAAGGGGACAGTTTTCTACATCTGAAATCATTTGATGTTATTAATCAACTGTTTACTCTGTCACTGATAAGCTATTTTAATTTCAAGTAAGACAATTTCCTTTTCTTCTATTTTTGAAATAGATTTTACAAGATTCTGTACATGTAGGTCCTCAAATATTCGTATTAGACACTTTATTTCATAAAAGATCAATATTAAAAAAAAAAAAAAAATGAGATTTACATGACCCCTAAACTCAACACTGTCCTCATGCTTTCGCCGAAATCGTCAGCGGCACAAGCAGAATCGTCTGCATCAGGAAGCAGAAACAATCTCCAAAAGGGGAGCCCCGTACGCTCTTTCAACTTCCGAACTGCTATTCGTTATTGTTCAGGGCACCCATGTGTCAACACTTCAGTGTTCGGTTCAACAATGCCCCCAGGGATGGCGAAACATTAAACGTTCTATGGGTAGGTGAAAGTAAAGGAAAAAAAGGGGGTGTATAGAGAAAACTTCAATACTGAATAGTGATTGGGATTATTGTAACTTGTTGAAAATGTTTCTAGTGACGAATAGTAATAGTAGTTTGTATTGACACGGTAGTGTATGTTGGACATATACAATGTTATTCCCATTTGTTTATGTTGACATCCAGACATTTAAACATGATTAATATTTCTACAGTGATGTGCCAGAGAGAGTGCACCACATAATCTATATAAATAAAATTAAAAGTATGTCTGTATTTATGTCAGTTTGTTTGTCTGTTTCATTATCACTACGGAATGGCTGCGCCGAATTTCATAAAATTTGATTGGTAGCTTTGGAATAGCCCTATTTAAAATTTAGTTCATGCTTTAAATGTCTAGGAATAGGGTTTATTGAGATATTAAAATTGAAAATCTATCTGTGTTTGTGTGTGCTTGTTTGTCTCACCACCACGGCAGAACGACTGCACCGAATTTTGTAAAATTTAGCGGGTAATTTTGGAACAGCTCTACTTGAAATTAGTCCATGTTTCGAATTTCTAGGAATATTAGTTATCGAGACATTAAAATTGAGAATCTGCCTGTATTTGTGTGTCTGTCTCATCATCACGGGAGAATGGTTGCATCGAATTTCATAAAATTTTGTGGGTAGTTTTGAAATAGCCCAACTAAAAATTTAGTTCATGTTGTGAATTTCTAGGAATAGGGGTTGTAGAAATATTAATAAACCTCCCATAGAAACTGTATTATGCAGACGATATATTTTCCGTAAATTTATCTGAAGAAAAATATATCATATTGCTTAGCAACGGAATTAAATCTATTGGTTTATACGGCAGACGATATTAATTAAATTTACATTATTATATTTTTATTATATTCGATATAAAAATGAAAAATAAAAACATATAAAAGCCTATTTTGTCGGAATTACATTTTTGACTGGATTATACCCATTACGTCAATTGGGTTTAAAAATTACGGTAATCTATATAATAAAATTGAAAACCAATATGTCTGTCTCATCATCATGGGAGAACGACTGAACCGAATTTAGAGAAATTTTGTACATAGCTTTGAAATAGTACCACTTAAAATTTAGTCTATGATTCGAATTTTTACGACCAGTGGTTCTTGAGATATTAGTGAAAAACGAAACTTTCGTTTGTCTCATCATTACGGGAGAACGGCTGAACCGAATTTAATGAAATTTTGTGCGTAGTATTAAAATAGCTCTATAAAAATTTAGTCTAAGTTTCGAGTTTCTAAAACCAGGGGTTGTCGATATATTAATGAAAAACGAAACTTTTCCCTAGGAGTTCTGCTCTCTAACTCTCTGGTTTCTCCAAACAAAAAGGTTGGAAATCATTTGTTTGAAACGTGAAAGTGAATTAAAACTTTATATCTGAGTTTGGTGGGAGATTTTTGCGCTAATTAGTCACTTTCTGGAATCATAAATTGTTTGAAACATGAAGTTAAATGGAAAAATCTACCTCCATGGTTTATCTTTCACAAACTTTTACTCAACGATGAAAAGTCTAAAGAAATCAAAATACCTATTTAATTTCGCATTTTATGAGGAAGATTCAATCTTATATCATGTTGCTCGACAACGAAATGAAATTAAATGTGTTGTTAATATTTATTATTATTTTTTCTATTTGAATAATAATTAAATGAATATAAAAATATATCTTATAAATGAACTGTTTGATTTTGTTTTAATTATATTCATTGCGGACTGCGTACATCACTTTCATTTATTTTGGCAAAGTGTTAAGCTTATATATTGTGTTTAGCTAATAAACTCATATATTGTGTTTAGCCAATAAACTCATTTAGCCGATTATTAAAACAAAAAAAAGGAGTAGAACGGTTATATTTTCTAACACAATTTTAATGTTTTCATATAGTATATACGAACGGGATCAGGATGTTTTATTCTTCAGAACTGCAAATTCAGAGCGATGAATTTGGTGGGATATCGATAACTTGGCAACTTTTCTTAAACGTTGCCAAATTGAAGGAAATGTCCTTAAATTGATAAAAACGACGCAAATCAATACGCAAATCAATGAAATTAAATTTGTTATTTTTTTAGAAAAAAGTACTGATATGATGTTTCGGTAGCGTTTGTCTGTCAGTCCATCCGTCTTACTTAGTAACACATTTAGCAAATTTTTAATTTTTTATTAATATTTTCAATTTATACATGTAATCTACTAATACAGGTTATATCTTCTAATATTCACTTATATAAGTAGTATGGGTCCGTTACAATTTTGACGCTTTTATTTTGCATATATTGATTCAATTTCATATTTTTTGTAAATTTGCTTATAAAAGGGGTCAGGTTGTTTCATTCTTCAGATTTGCCCGTGAAGATAATTTTGCATGGTGAGAACAGATATTTTTAAATTTCTTTTTAGGAGCAATAATTTTAGTATTTCAACAGAATATTTTGACTAACAATGTCCTTTAATATACTATAGGAATTTGCACATGATTGTGAATTTTAAGTTTCTTTATATCATATACTTCGTACGAAGAACGGGCATGCTGCTATTTATTAATAATTCCAATTTTTTACGTTATCTGTTTTATTTTGGCAAATGTTTTTCAAACTCATATATTGTTTTTCGCCAATTAATTCATACATTATGTTTAACCAATTGTTGAAACAGAATAAAGTAGTACGGGTATATCTTCCAATACCACTTTATCGCTTTCATTTTGGCATATATTGATCCAATTTCATATTTTTTTTAATTTGTTTACTAACATGACCAGGATGCTTTATTCCTCAGATCTACCTGTGAAGATAATTTTGTATAGTGAAATCACAGATTCTTATACTTCTTATCAGGATACTTAAATTAAATATTTTAAAAAAATGCTTTGAGTAACAATGCCATTTAGTAAATTGTACATAATTGTGAATTTAAAGTTTATTTATATTATATATTTCGAAGACCGAATATACTGCTAGTAATAATATACAGTGTACTTTAAAAATTAAGACAACCAAAGACATCGGCCATAATTAAAAGTCTTTTATTAAAATCTCCTTTTACTACGTACTAAAATTAAACGCTTTTGAGCATGACCATGCTCTTCATCAGTGGCAAATTGAAAATAAATGGAGACCATGTGCTTAAATACATACCAAAACCGCCAGACAAAATTTACATAATAATTATTTTATATTTTTACATACGAGGAATTTAAAATATTTAATTATAAAATATAAAAAATACATTAAAAGGAATAAAAAGTTCATAAACTAAATGGTAACCAATAGTAATGTCGTCAAAAACAAATTAATACAACTACTAAACATTCAGAGAATCCTATAAAGGTTTAAGACGTATAGTGAGTCGAGAACGAGACGCCAAGCATAATTAAAGGTCTGAGCGGGATCAAAATTGCAAATAGAGTCACGGTAAAAATAAATAAAGTCTTCTTCATAAGTTTATTGTTCATCTTTGAGTAGGTAAATCGATACAGAGAGTAATTGATTACCTGAATTTTCATATATGCACACTGTTTAAATAACATTTGTTTGGGATTTTATTTTAATAACATTCTATAAAGAACCCCATTAGTTTTTTTTTAGATTCTATTTATTATTACCAATTTTCTGGCCAATTCTATTCACCGAGAATTCAAGTCGGCTTATAACCGAATGCTTGTCAATGGCACTCTCCTCAACTCCACCACCAACCACGATGCCACAATTCTATAGCCCTGTTAATGAACATCGAACAAACTCCCTCGCAATTAATCGTCTGCCGTACCCCCTCCCCGTTATCCTAATTAGTGCGGGGGGTATTTACAAGGGGGTTGAAAAGCCCGATGACCGCGAAAAAGAATGAAGTGTTGGTGAGAGCTGTTGGAACAAAAGACGTCGATTGTCAGGAGGTTAAGGAAGCGATTTTTTTAGATTTTTGAAGGATGTTAGGGTGAATTATTATTTGGGGGCATTTTGGATTAGAAATAGAATTACCTATTTGCACTTTATAATAAGGGGACATTTTATGTTCTGTGCAATACATACATACCATTTGGTATGGGGTCAAGAATTATGAATCAAATTTTCCAATGTAATTAACACCAACGCTGACGGTTATTTTCTCGTCGAGTTTATACTATCCGCCGTCGGCGATCAGTCACTTGATGCGCATGCGTACTGTCACTTCTGTTAGTAATCAATTTTTAGAGAATTTAAAGAATAAAAACTCCAGTTTGTGAACCCAATCTACAAAAAAAAAAAAATAAATAAATAAATAAATGTATAACTATTTGGCCAAAAAGCTGAAATATAAATACTGAGTTACTAATAAGATATATTCTCTTTGCGATGCAACAATTAAACACAATCTGCAATATATAAGTTTGAATATTCTTATCCATAATAGAACAAATAGATGATTGAAAATATCAATAATTCCCATAATCTTATTGCATCCCTTTGCAAAAATCAATAAAGTATAATAAGTACCGCTAATTTTTTAAAACTATATTTAATTAAATTTTTTTATTATTCAATCTGAAAGAAAATAAAACCCAATATGGGTAACATATGACTTTCCGTACAGATTCAGCAGTGTGACGAGATTCGGTAGATTTCTACTTTATCGGTAGATTTCAAGCGAAGTTTTAAGGTCCAGTGGAATATTTAGCAAATTTCGTTTTTTAGTAGATTTTTGGTAGAAATATTATTTTCAGTAGAATTTTTAGTAGATTTTTTTAGAAGCATGATTTCGAAGAAAAATTTAATGTGGCCTCCTCTATTGAAACTGACGAACTTTAAGATTTAAAGCTATGTCACCAAATTGTTCTCAAAAACATTAAATTCCCCGAATTTCCCCCTATTGTCCAAATTTTTTTCCTTTAACTCATGTGCAGAATTTCGGTTGGTCCGTTCCTTAAATCTGGCAATACTGGATTTTTCATGTTTCCTCTTCAAAAAAAAAAAATAATAATAAAATAAAATTTTCGATCCGCCTTCCCCCCTTTGAATGTGTTCGTCATCTTATATGATGGATAACCCCGAAAAAATAAATCTAATATTTTAAATATATATATTACAATTCATTTACATGAAAATAATTTCGGCATTCCGGCGCCATCTACCCATTTATTTGGACCAAAGTAACCAAATTTTGAAACCTTGATTTGAGGACCAATCATGGCGTTGTTCTCGAAAAAAATCACCATTCGAGGTCATTGGTCAATTTATAATCGCAAATCATGTCTTTTCATATTATACATTATAATTAATAGCGATAATCTTATTTATACAGTTGTAAAATTAAAATATACTATTATCGTGAAACAAACGCATTTAACATGCCAAGAATGAGTACATTAAAATTAGAGAAAAATCTGTGAAATAAAATTGTGAATAAAAAAAAGAGAAATCTAAAGATAAAAATTATGTTAATTTTCGCCTCTTGGATTGTCTAACACTATGGATAGCTAAAAAACGGTATCTGAAAAAAGTCGAAATGGCCAAGGAAAGACAGAGGAGGAGGGGGGGGGGGAGCAACAAGGAGCTTGTTAATAGGATTTCTTTTGGCAACTAACAAACTCTAAAAATTGATATAAAAATTGTTCAAAACGCTTCTTAATCAGAAAAAAAAATTACTTTGTTATTAACAGAATAGAAAAGTTGACTGTATCAAGGCTGGTGATAGAGAAAGAAGTATACTGTCCCTGTGGATGCCTCCCCCACTGGGTTCCGGTCTAAATTGGGTGGCACTTCCGGGCCGTCCAAACAGTTACTTTACACCTTTCTGGTTCCGACCGCCCAAATTGCTGCGCTCAGTCTTCGGATGAGTCGGTCGGCCTGGGCTTTCGACACCTTCCTGGTAGATCGGACGATCTGGGTCTCAATAACAACAACAACACCTTCTGGTAGGTCAAACGGTTTGGGTCGAAAGATAAGAAGAAACAAGTCAATTACAAAGTTGTAAAGCGTTGCAAAATTATTACTAAGCATTTTGTTTACTCAAAAGAAAAGAAAAAGGAGTATATATAATCTAACTCCCCCACCACCACCAAAAAAAAAATAGAAATATTGAGCATTTAGACTACGCACCAGAATAAAATTGACTTTATTATACACAAAATGCAAAATGTTCCCCTTCAGCAGCGATTCATACTTGCACACATAATAAGATGTCTCAGCGTGCTTTCCAGTGTCTCTACTTTTACTCAGTAACAAGCACATTCATAAAAGTGCCTCTTTTCGAATCGCCATTTAGAGTATGGGTGCCCATTTTCCACGTGGACCCAAAACTGTATCGTACTCATTTTACAATGCTCGACAACTTTGTAATTAACTTTTTTCTCTTGTCTCTAACAGGAAGCAAGATAGCCCCCCGCACCCCGCGTACGAAGACTCCCCCCCTCTACTCGTGAAAGATGATCCATGGTGTAGCGTCATTGGTGTATCCTATACACCTGCACAGAAAGTGCACGATAACTTTAATACTCCTTCAGTTATTTGCCTGATTCGTGTCTTTCCCTACCCTGTATAAAGATAGGACAGATATGGAATTAAAATTATTTCACTTCAATATTTTGACTCTTTTGATACAGCAGCGGAACTCGAAGTAACACACACCGGTCTTCTCTAATGCTTATCAATGCTACCCCCTACCCCCCCGTTCGCACTTTATCTTCACTAATCACCACCAAGTACTCTCGGAAAAATCTATACTCCTACTAATGAACACAGAGCAAACTCCCCCGCAATTAATCGTCTGCTGCTGTCTCTTTATTCTAATTAACGCAGGGTGTGTTTTGGGGTAAGAGGGGGGGGGGGGGGGTCTGTTGACCGCGAAAAATAAAAGCGAAAGTGTTGATGTGGGCTGGTAAAACAACGAAATGGTTGAAAAGTTGTGAGATGCTGGGTGTTTTTTGTTGTTGTTGTTGTTTTTGTTTTTTACGTTTGTAGATAGTGTCAGATTAGAATGTAAGGTAAGTGACAGGAATGCCTTCTGCGTATATATCAGGAAACACAAATAAGAACTATTACTTTTCCTACATGTATAGTATAATGTGTACAGGGAAAGTATTCTGACGGGTTTGATAATTTGAAGTCGAATTTTCGACGGAAACGCACGTTTCAAGCATCCCTGAACTCGAATAGGAGGTGATGTTTTTTAATCCCCACCCCCCATTTTGAATGAAATTTACATAACTATTAAAAAGTCAGCACTTTTATTAATGATAAGAAAACTATTTTAGACGTAATATTTTATCAGAAAATAAATATAATTCATTTTAGAACTCCAGTCTGAACCATTCTTGAGAATTTGCACGATTTTCGAATAAGTTTTGGAAAATCATTGAAAAATCAAAACTTTGAATACTATTAAATAACAATCATTTCATACGTGATTTTAAATTAGCAAACGAATAACACAAATTTCCACTTTCCCTATGCAATATTACGCACCATTTTTCTCCCGGCCGTCCAACTAGTTACTCTAAGTCCTCTGGACGAGTCGGACGGTCTGGGTCTTCCACCATTTTTCTCGTGAATCCTAAAGATTTTCTGTATATATTTTTTAATAGTTTCGTATTTTGATGTTCAAAAGTTCGTCGACTGTCATTTATTTCATGTAAGTGATATTGAACATTAAATGAATGTTAATTGTATTTCGATGAGGATTTCTCGCACGTGCGCAGTAGCGTCGCCAGAAAAAAATTGGGGGGGGGGGGGGATAACTTGTTTCCCACTTCTCTAAATATCACATCCCAGTACTACAATTGGTTCTGGTGGATTCCTGGAGTGAATTAATCCGAAAACCCCCTTTTAAGATGCCACTACAGAGTATAAAGAAGCCATTCATTTGAGCTTGTAAGTCGCCAAAAGCGCACAATTTCAATTTACGTGGTGTTAATTCAATGCCAAAACTACTGTAAACATACTATACTGGAACCATATGTACTGAAACAAAGTTACTGGAACCATATGTACGGAAACAAAGTTGCTGGAATCATATGTACTGAAACAAAGTTACTGGAGCCATATGTACGGAAACAAAGTTACTGGAACCATATGTATGGAAGCAAAGTTACTGGAACCATATGCACTGAAACAAAGTTACTGGAACCATATGTACTGAAACAAAGTTACTGGAACCATATGCACGGAAACAAAGTTACTGGAACCATATGCACGAAAACAAAGTTACTGGGACTATATGTACGGAAACAAAGTTACTGGAACCATATGTACGGAAACAAAGTTACTGTAACCATATGTACTGAAACAAAGTTACTGTAACCATATCTACGGAAACAAAGTTACTGGAACCATATTGATTTTAAACGTGTTTGAACGTTCAAATACAACCACGCTTCCAATTTTTGAATGAATGTTTGAAAAAAATCATCAAAAGATCAGGATCTTCGATAATGATAAATGGAAAATTATTTCAGACGCAATTTCTTTTATGGAAAACGAATACCACAAATTTTATAATGCTAGGGTGAACCGTTCTCGAGATATTACACGCTTTCCAAATACATTTATAAATATTACATGAAATTACAAAGAAAGTAGTATCATACAATAAGTTCATCGTCTTCAATTTGCAATATTATACAACAAATCTGTTGCATAATCAGCGGCATAATTTTGTGGATTTGTTGTTCCAGTCACGCGAGAAGATACTTTCTGTAGTACTTTTGCATTTTGACGGATAATTCGTCAATAGTTATTTATTTCATGGGCTGCTCATTAAATGTCCATTGCATTTTGATGGAACGATTTTTTTACGTGCCCATGAATCCCCTATTGTATCCACTCTGTTAGGGTTGCCAAAAGTTGCCAAAAGCGCACAGTTTCAATTTACGTTAATTCAATGCCAAAATCACCGTTCTGTGGATCTTGTACTATTTTGCTGTGAAAAAGGTAAAGGCATTGAGTCATGTAGAAAAACTCATGTGCTTCACACATCAGATTTGATTTACTTCCTCAAAATCTTCTATAAAGTTTTCACGAACACTTTCAAATTCAATAATTTTTGGATAAATACGCTTTAAGGCTTCCTGAACCCATTTGGAAAAGCTGTCAATATATGTCAAAATAAAAGCCCTAAAATGATATTAAAAGATATACCAGTACTACTTTTATTCCGTTTCAACAATCGGCTAAACACAATGCATGAGTTTAACACGATATATAGTGAAAAATGTTTGCCGAAATAAAACAGATGGCGTAAGAAATTAAAAATATCAATAATTTTCATGAAATCTTTAAATACGATGTCCCTTAATTGATATAATTCAGTGAAAAATGCATTTCCGATCAGATTTATATTTATATACGTTTTTCTTATTATTTAAATCGGAAAAGATTTTATAAAACCATCTGCTGCATAAATGCATTGGATTTTATTCCGTTGCTGAGCAATATATTTTTCTTTAAATAAATTGGCGATAAAAATATCGTATGCATCGTCTGCTTAATGCTATCTCTATGGGAGGTTCGGTTTTAACACTTTACAACATAGTTGAAAAGTGTTTATGACTTTGGTCATTCTGTCTGTCTAGCTGTCTGTCCAATAACTCCCTCAAAACATTGCCGTCACCTAACTGACATATGCATGCTTTCTTTAAGGAAGTTCTGCAACTTTTTTTTCTATCCAGGATAAACTAACTGAAATAGAGACAGTGTTGCTAAAACTCATCACTAAACTCTTCTGAAACTTTTCAATGACACTCAGATAAAAATGGCTAGCGAAATGTTTAAAAATAAAAATACTTCTAATCTGCGAAAACGCCATATTCTGCGATTGATAAAAAAGAAGTCTGTAATGATCGTCTGACGTATGTATTAAAATGAAAAGACGTATAATTTTTATATATTATATATTTTTTGGGGTGTATATTAGTGCCACTAATCAGAAGAAAAATCTATAATTTCAATTTTTCGGCGCAGTATATGATTTTAAAGAACAATATGACGACTTTCCCGCCACCTTGAAAATGACTTTTCTTTGAAGAGATTGATAAATTCTTTTATTGTATACCTCATCGCATTAAAATTTTGTCCCGATTTTTTAAACATGCACCTGGATTTTCCAAATTCAACTCTGTACATTTTAAATGCAGCAAAGTCACCCTAACTTTGCTTTACGGCATTTGAAGTGCACTAGCAGTATATACAGTTCTACAGGCGTAGCGAGCGATGCTTTTCACTCCTTGTGGAAAATCCCTGCGATAAGGATTTTGAGGGAAATATTCTTATAGCAATAATTTTAGGTAAGTCATTTTGATGACATAGACTAGGGGGTTTTCTCTCTAGGGTTTTCTTCCTATTTTCTAGGGCGTTTCCTCCCTCTATTCGCTTTGCTCACCAACCCTCGTTTTCGATGAATGGTCATTTAAATTTAATATTCCATAAGCTTATTTATTCGAAGTGCAATTGCAACAATAATTTTAATTAGTAATCATATTATTGCTGCGATCGTATTTATAAATATTTCTGGTTTTGTATTTTTAGTTTTGATTCAAATATAATGTTAGCGTTTGTAGAAGTAATTTTATTTTATTATCATCAAAATATCTAATGATCTTCTGTTTATTGTATATAGTTAATTTTTATACGTTATTATTTTATTTAAATAATTTACATTTAAAATAATTTGTTCAGTTTTCACTATTTAAATTTCAAGCTATGTTTGCTTACTTTTATTAGCTTTAATGTTTAGTTTGGGCTATCTCTAGAAATATTAAAAATTTCAAAACACTTTTAGGTCTCAAAAATTTAAATACTCATTTTAAAATACTCTGAAAACTTTAAAAGAAGTTTATATTACAACATACCTTTGTGTCATTTTCAGTATTTTAATTGTTTAAATTTACAAATATTTTAACTTTTATATGATCTTTTAAATAGTTTTATTTTTTCTTTCATTAATTTTAATTATTTAAGCATGTATTATGTAGATTACTATTTCCTTTTCACTCAGCTATTCAGTTTAAAGCAGGATATTATTTGAAACAAGATGACGGACATATAGTTAATTAGACATGGCTATTTTTTCTCCGAAATGTAAACAAATTATTTGAGAGACCTCAACTGGATCTTAGATAACTAATTTTACGTTATGCTCACCCGATGTGTACCCTATTTTAAGATTTCACCAATCAAGATGGATTTGAATTGCTCTTAATAAAGCCTGCTCTTGAAATACCACAGTATGAACTCTAATTATTGTCACTTTAACAATATCATTTTTTGTTCGTAATGAGTATTTTAAATTAACTGAAGTGGGGCTCAAATCGAGTTTATCATGTCAGAATCCATTTTTAAATAACGTGTTTTTTTTTTCAAATTTTGCAAGAATTTTATTTTTAAATCCTGCATTGTTGGTCCAATTGATTACAATTATAGCATGTAACCCTTCATTTTTTAGAGCTTGAAAAATATTACGATTGGAACTGAACAATGTATCCCCTTAGGGGAGGAGGAGATAAATTGGACACTCCAGGGGTGCTAATGAAGTCACGAATATAATAATTGTATCGCGGCTATTTTTCACTTCAAAAATTCAAACTGTTAAGTTTAGCAATCATTGAGCCATAAATAACCTTTTTTGTGATTAATTACGTCAAATTTTCTCCCATGCTGTTATGTCATGAAAATGTAAAATTTCAAAACCATTCAAGGTTTTCGCTCCAATTTCAAAAAATTATATCTTGTTCTAGATTTTTCGATAACAGAACCAGATAAAAATTTCCATTGAAATCCATTAATGTTTGTAGCAGCTATTGTGTAAACAAGAAATCTGCAACATAGAGGCATTACTCTAAAAATAATTAAAACGTGTTCGGGAGGTCCTAAAATATACACTGACATCTAAATCTCGAGAGCGAAAATATTTATGAAAACAGTACCTTTTACAATATAACATGAGAAAGTAAAAGTAGCTGAAATAACCATAAAACGCCTAAATTAAGTGTCCTGTCTTAGTTACCATTACTTATCCTATCGAAAGACCGACAAAAATGTGGTCTTCCGTATTTAATATAATACTAAAATCTATGGAATAGAACTATTGCAATATTCCATAGAAAAATAATTTTTATATAATTTTTTTTCTTTTACTTTCTGGTAGTTGTCATACATCAGTATTAAAAAAGTTATGTTTTATCAATAACTAACCTTCTCACATCTCCGTTACGATTACTTATACTATTACTTGTTTTGTCTCTGTTACCATTACTTATCCTATCGCAAGACCGGCAAAAATGCGATCTTCCATATTTAATATAATGCTACTACGTAGAGCCAACGGCTCTACCGTGCTTGAAACACCGGTTCCCGTTAGATCACCGAAGTTAAACAGCATCGGGGGCGGATAGCACTTGGGTGGGTGACCACCTGCGAACGCCGTGTGCTGATGGCTCATTTAAGTCGACTTGGTGGCCGAACGGTCAAGGCGAGCGTTTAGCGATCGATCGGCTGCCACGTTGTGGGTTCGAGTCCCACGTAAGACATGGATGTTGTGTGTTGTGGGCGTAGTGTGTTCTGCCGCCCTCTGGTGCGCCTGGGGCAACGTCCTAGGACGGCAAAATGGTTCACGATTTCGGCCGTACATAGGGCAAACGACGTAAGTCGACGTAGAGTCTAGTGCTAGAGTAGTTTAGTGCTAGAGTCTAGTGCCTGGCCATTGGAAAAAAAAATATATATATATATATATATAATGCTACTATCTATCAAATATAACAATTGTAATATTCCATTGAAAAATAACTTTTATATAATTATTTTTCCTTTTACTTTCTGGTAGTTGTCATACATAAGTATTAAAAAAAATGACGTTTTATCAATAACTAAACCCCTCACAATGGGGGCTAATGTTATCAAAAATTGTATCGGGGCTATTTTTCAGTATAATGATTGAGACTGTTGTGTTTCGCGATCATTGAGCCGTAAGTAACCCCTTTTATGCATAATTATGTAAAATTTTGTCCTATTCTGCCATGTTAAGTAAATATAAAATTTCGTATGAATTTCGAAGTTTTCTCTCGAATATGAAATAGTTCTATCTCCGTTCTAGATTTTTCGATAACAAAGCCGGATATAAAGCTTCGTGAAAATTCATTAATATCTGTGGCAGCTATCGCGTATACAAGAAATCGACCACAGACGAGGCAGACAGACAGACGATCCTCATCGATCAATTAGAAGTAATACTATATTATAAGCAATAATATATTATATAATTACAAGTAATACTATATTTTATAGTATGAGAAAGAAATAATTGCGGTTAAGTTAGTTTTATTTATATATCAACCCGTGCAAATTTCGTTGTTCAACCATCGCCAATTAAGCAATTGCTATAATGATGATGATATTACTTTAATTATATACATAGTATGATGAAAGTATTGTGACGGGGTCGAAAATTCGAATTCACGCTTTCGACGGGAGGGCATGTTTCAAGCGTCCCTGATCACGAATCAAACGTTTTTGAGATGGTGTGTGTGTGTGTGTGTGTGTGTGTGTGTGTGTGTGTGTGTGTGTGTGTGTGTGTGTGTGTGTGTGTGTGTGTGTATAAGTATGCGTGTGTATGTGTATAAGTGTCTGTGTAAGTGTATGTGTGTGTGTGTGTGTGTATAAGTGTGCGTGTGTAAGTGTCTGTGTAAGTGTGTGTGTGTGCGCGCGTGTGTGTCAGTGAGTTCGTAGAGAAGATATCTCACGAACGAGTAAAGCGATTCGAATAAAATTTAGTACAAAATTTACAATCTGTGAATACTAGAAGCCTATTGTTTTTAAACGTAATTAAATGTTCAGAACCCCCCAATATTTTCGAGCGAAATTTTCAAAAAATTATCAAAAAATTAAAATCTTTCTTAAAGTTACGCAAATGGTCATTTTTTATGTAATTTTTTATTAGAAAACGATTGACAGAAACTTTAGAACGCTAGTATGAACCGTTCTCGAGATATTGCTAATTTTTTTACTTATACGATCATGATCGCGTAGTCCTTTGCAACGTTTTGTTATAAAGAGAACATTATGGAACGTTTCGTTGTAATAGTAATGATATGGTATACGGAGTCTAAAGTAGAAGCTTCGTTAACTTTATAGTAAACTACTCATTTTACAGACACTTTACGTACCTGTTTCCCGATAGTTAATGGTCACTAAATGTCCCCACTTCTTTTAAGTGTGAGCGTACACACTTAAGTGTGAGCGCACATACTTAATGCGTACTTAAGTGGGAGCGTACACACTTTTCAATTTTTTCGTTGATCTAGGGGCTAAGACGGATTGAATGAGAACAACACAGAAATTATGACTCGAGTGGGAAATGTTTAATTATTTTTAAAAATGGTTTTTAAATTTTTTATTATTATTCTTTTGCATTGTCACTGCTACTTCGAATTTACCAAAATATTCGATTTATTCCCTTGACCTGGGAGCTCAGAATGGGTGGAATTGCACTAAAACTAAGATTCTAGCCAGAGTAATAACGCTCGATAATAAAGTAAAGCTATTTTAAGATTTTTGGTTATTTCTTTGCAACGTCATTCCGAATTTTTTTAATTTTTACATTTTTTCCCCTTTGACCCCGAAGCTGTGACAAATTGAATGAAACCGAAACTAATATTCTAGCTATAACGGAAGGGATCGATAATTTTGATACATCACCCCCCCCCCTCCACACACACACACACGCACCACCACCACCACCACTCACTCACTCAGTCAGTTCGGTACATATTATATAGATACGCTACTGACTATTTCTACCTTTAGCCTGTAAAACAACGCGTAAAAAGCCGAGCTTTGAACGGACTCGCGTATATTAAGTATGCGAGCTGTTAAAGATTTCAAATTAAAACTAAATTTAACACACAATGATGAAGTTAGAGGTATAAAACCTTAGTTTCAATATTTGAGAATCCTAAGATAAAGGAGCGCATAAATTTTTAGAATTTAAATATTAAGTTAAACAAATCAGAATACAAGAAAACAGTGGATTCAAAGCAACATATTTAAATCACAAAAACGTATTACTTTCCCTGCAATACATGGTAATGTATAGGGAAGGTATTGTAAACGTGCCGAAAATCGCAACTCGAGTTTTCGACGGATCTACACGTTTTGAGACCTCTAGAATACGAAAAAACTATTTTTAGCATGACGTCTGTGTGTGTGTGTCTGTGCAGATTTTATATCCACTCTAACTAAAAAACCAATTGACCGAATTTTATAAAATGTGGTAGGTAAGCTCCTTGAGGGTGACCTTAGTGCTAATTAGATTTTGGTATGATCCGGGATAAAAGAACCCGCCTTTTTTGTGAAATGGCCCGCTAAAATTCCAATCTAGCTGAAAAGCTAATAGACCAAATTTTACAACATATGGTAGATAAGTCACTTGTACGTTATTCTGGTGCTGATTAGATTTTAGTACGATTCAAAATAAAGTAACCTGCCTTTTTCGAGAAAAAGCTCGCAAAAATTGTCAAAATTTAAAATAAAAGTATATTCAAATATATCAATTAAATGCTTCTTTTATAAGTGATTTTTAACGATAAAAAGAATAAGGCAAACCCCATTACACCAGGACTAGCCGTTCTCGAGATATTTTAGTTTTTTAGCATTTTCGCTACGTCACCCTTTGAAGATAAGTCCAGTTACCAAATGAAAACTAAAACTGAATTAAAAGCGCAAATTCAGTGTAACTTAAAATAATTATGCGTGTTATTTTGTGTTATTAAACTCAATGAATTACTGAAGAAATAAAGAGAACTTGAATGTGGAGTCTGCAGGGAAAATGATATGCTGACCACATCAGGTTTTTTTTATATACACGAGTACGTTTTAATCATAATCCATGCAAGTGCTCTCGCTTTGATTAGTTGTTTAAAAGTTGTTGCTTACTTGTTATTTATACAAAGCGTAGTGAGCATGCGCTGTTTAAAAATGCGCATTTCAGCCTGTTACTGTTCGTTTTAATTATTGCAATTATGATTCTGCACATTTGTGTGCAATTTTACATATGTGTGTACATTTTCATCCTCCTCCCTAATGCTATTGTATTCGAGTAAAAGGGATTACAGAGTTCAGGCAAATGTTGATTTCACTTTGTTAGGACTGGAGAATGGACTTCACTTCGGACGTCAATAATTATTTGTAGTAATATTAATGAATCCCTAAATAATTATTTGCAACAATATTAACGAATCCGTAAATAAATATTTGCAACAATATTAATGAATCTGTAAATAATTATTTGCAACAATATTCATGAAACCATAAATAAATATTTCCAACAATATTAATGAATCCGTGAAAAATTATTTGCAACAATATTAATGAATCCGTAAAGAATTATTTGTAACAATATTAATGAATCCGTAAATAATTATTTGAAACAATATTAATGAATCCGTGAAAAATTATTTGCAACGATATTAACGAATCCGTGAAAAATTACTTGCAACAATATTAAGGAATCCGTAAATAATTATTTGCAATAATATTAATGAATCCGTAAATAATTATTTGCAACAATATTAATGAATCCGTAAAAAATTATTTGCAACTATATTAATGAATCCATAAATAATTATTTGTAACAATATTAATGAATCAGTAAATAATTATTTGAAACAATATTAATGACTCCGTAAGTAATTATTTGCAACAATATTAATGAATCCGTGAAAAATTCACTTCGTTAGCAATGAACTTCGCTTCACTCTTACCATAATTATTTGTAACAACATTAATGAATTCGTAAATAATTATTTGCAGCAATACTGATTGATTTGTAACTAATTATTTGCAACAACATTAATTGATTTGTAACTAATTATTTGCAACAATATTAATTGACTTGCAACTAATTATTTTTAACCAAATTAAATGATTTATAATTAATTATTTGTAATAATATTAATTGATTTGTAAATAACTGTTTGTAACAATATTAATTAGTTTGTAACTAATTATATTTGTAACAATATTAATAGATTTGTAACTATTTAAAGCAATTATTTGTACAAATTTAAATCATTTTAATAATAAACGAGTGAATCTATTAAAGTTGATTGTCTCTCGTCCATAATAATATAATGGAGAGTAGCTCAACTCGACTTCCTCATACCATAATTAATTTCAAAGTGGCTTGTGGGGTTTTTTGTTTATTTATTAAATAAAATATTGAAAAGTCTGTATCGTGGATGCAAATGATTACAATTATAGCCTTCACTTTAAAGGGGGTGACAAAAACTTTCGAATGATACCAAACTCGACTAATGTATCCCGGAGGGGGTAACTTGACCCCCCATTTTCCAAAAGGGGGACGCCACGAACATTAAAATTGCATCGCGGCTATATTCGACAACAATAATTGAAACCATTAGGTCTCGTGATCACTGAGCCATAATCAAATTTTGCCCTACGCTGCCACTTTAAAAAAAATATAAAATTTGAATAAATTTCGAAGTTTTCTCTCGAATTTAAAAAAATAAAATTCCATTTAGTTCTAGATTTTTCGATTAAAAAGCCGGATATAAAGTTTTGTAAAAATCCAATAATATATGTGGACGCTATAGTGTACACAAGAAATCGACTGCAGACAACATCATTCCAAAATTAGCCAAAACGCGTTCAGGAGGTCTTAAAGCATATATTGGCATCAAAATCTCAAATTCGAAATTTTTCGTGAAGACAATACTTTCTCTATATGTAGTCTGCATCATAAGATAACTCATATTAGTGTTATTGCTTTTTCTCAAAATTAAAACTAGTTAAACCCTATTGATTTCAATCTATTATCTCACAGACACCAGATAGATAGATAGACGGGCATTACTCCAAAAATACTTAAAACCCGTCCAGGTTGGCTCAAAACACATATTGGTATGACCCTCACAGCAAAGATCGTCACATGTGTGACAGTGACGTTGTAGACACGTGACACCTGGGGCACAATGTGACATCATATTTGTGACTTCTATGCGACGTTACGTATTAGTAACTTTGTAACTTCATTGTGACTATATTCTGTGACGTTTCCACAATTTAATTAACACGTAACAATGTGACGACATTACAATGGCAATTACAATGTGACGTTACAAACAAGTTAATATGCGACATCACAAACGACCATGAAAATGACCAAAATGACTTCTCTGTGACCTCAATATGACATTGCCGAGACGTACTGCGACGTCCTGTGACGTCCCAAAGTCACAGTGTGACGTAAATCTTACGTCACTGTGAAAAAAAATGATGTTAGGGGAAAGTCTCGTAATAAAAAATTTTCGTGGAAACAATACTTCCTCAATACTACGTATGAGGAAGTAAAAATGAACCATATATGGCATATTTATTTTTACAATTTGGTGATATATTCTCACCTTATTTAATTTTCTTCCGATTATTCCTGGAATTGAATTTCTATTTACTCTGAATCCACCGACATCTTGCTCCTGTCCAGCTATCCTTCCTCCCGCCACAGTCTCTCTCAGTCAACACAAATCCAAAACTCTCAGTTTTCTACTCAGAGAGGAAAACAAACACAATTTCGGGGACCAGTAATTGACTCTTTTTCGAACGAAAGAGGGGGGTTGCCCCACCCCCAAACACTCGTGTTCAAGTGTTTGCCAAACAACAACTGTTCCTTCACTAACCGACCGCAATATAAGATAGAGAGAGTAGGAGGAAATTAGACATCGGATGAACAGGAGTTTTCTTGGGGAACTGTCTCGTGATATTGGAGACAGATTTTTGGTATTATATAGTTTATCCAGGTTTACGTATAAATTCTTGCTTATTCTTAGTAAAATATATTGGCAGCAGGGTCGTAGCCAGGCAGGAGGAAAAATCTGATGTGGACAGCACATGACTTTCCCTTCAGACTCATATTCATGTTCTCGTTATTTATTCAATGATTTATTAAATTGAGTTTAATTGCAAAAAAAATAACAACCATAATTATTTTAAATGACACTGAATTTGCACTTTTAATTAAATTTTCGTTTTTATTTAGTAACTGGACTTATTTTCAAACGTGGCGAAACGAAAATGTGGAAAAACTTAACATATCTCGAGAATGGCTAGTTCTAGAGTAATGGGATTGGTCTTAATATTTTCGTCGTCAAAAATTACGTATAAAATAATCATTTAATTGATATAGTTGAGCATACGTAGTCTTTTAGTTTTTAATTTAATGATTTTTGCGGGCCATTTCGCAAAAAAAAAAAAAAAAACCAGGCTCTTTTTTTCCCAAATCATATTAAAATCCAATCAGCACCGGGTTAACCTACAAGTCATTTATCTACCAAATTTTGTGAAATTTGGTCTATTAGTTTTTCAGCTAGAGTGGATAAAGGCCCTTTTTGCGGGCCATTTAGCAAAAATAGGCGGATTCTTTTATCCCGAATCGTACAGACATCTAATCAGCACCAGGGTCACCCACAAAGGACTTATCTACCGAATTTTATGGAATTCGATGAATTAGTTTTTTCGTTAAAGTTGATACATACATTGCACAGACACACAGACGTCACGATAAAAATAGTTTTTTTTCTTTCTTTTTGTATTCTAGAGGTGTCAAAACGTGTTGATCCGTCGAAAATTCCAGTTGCGATTTTCGACATGATTCCAATACTTTTATTATGCATTACCATGCATTGCAGGAAAAGTAAAAATCTGATGTGGGTAGCACCTGACTTTCTCTGCAGACTCATATTCACGATCTTTTTATTTCTTTAATAATTTATTAAATTGAGCTTAATTGCACAAAATATCAGCCATAATTATTTTTAAATGCACTGAATTTGCACGTTTAATTCAATTTTCAATTTTCGTTTTCATTTGGTAACTGGACTTATTTTCAAAGGTGGCGTAACGAAAATGCGAAAAAACTGAAATATCTGAGAAACAGCTAATCCTTAATGGGGTTGGTTCTATTCTTTCGTCGTCAAGAAATACGTGCAAAATAAGCATTTAATTGATATATTTGAGCATACGTAGTCTTTAATTTTTATATTTAACGACTTTTGCTGGCTATTTCTAATAAAGTCTAATCAGCACCAGGGAATTCTATTAAAGCCTAATCAGCACCAGGGAAACCTAAAAGTGACTCATCTACTAAATTTTGTGAAATTTGACCTACTAGTTTTTTCGATTTTTGCGGGCCATTTCGCAAAAAAAAAAAGAAAAGAAAAAAAGGCAGGTTCTTTTATTCCGAACCTTACCAAAATATAATCAGCACCAGGGTCTACCCCAAGTGAGTTCCCTACCAAATTTTACGAAATTCGGCCGATTAAATTTTGAGTTAGAGAGGATATATAAATTGCGCAGACAGACACACATACAGACGTAACGCTAAAAATAGTTTTTCGTATTCTAGAGGTCTCAAAACGTGTAGATCCGTCGAAAACTCGAGTTGCGATTTTCGCACAATTTCGATACTTTCCCTATACATTGCCATGTATTGCAGGGAAAGTAATAGGATGAATCGGCCTATATTACCATGTATTGCAGAAAAAAATCTGATGTGGGCTGCACATGACTTTCCCTGCAGACTTATATCCACGTTCTCTTTATTTTAATTAAATTTAATTCACTTTTAATTGAATTTTCGTTTTCGTTTGGTAACTAGACTTACTTTCAAAGGTGGAGTAAAGAAAATATGAAAAAACTAAAATATCTCGAGAACGGCTAGTCCTAGTGTAATGGGGTTGGTCTTATTCTTTTCTTCATTAAGAATTACGTATAAAACAAGCATTTAATGGATATATTTAAGCATACGTAGTTTTTACTTTAGATTTTGATGATTTTTGCAGGTCTTCTCGCAAAAAAAGGTAGGTTATTTTTTCCGAAGCGTACCATATTCTAATCAGCACCAGAATAACCAACAAGCGACTTATCTACCGAATTTTGTGAAATTCTATCCATTAGTTTTTCAGTTAGAGATGATACAGTCTTTTGCGGGCCAATTCGCAGAAAAAGGCGGGTTCTTTAATCCTAAATCGTACCCAAAACTAATCAGCATCAGATTCGCCCACAAGATCAGATTTCCCCCCATACACCTACCAAATTTCAGAAAATTCGGTCAATTAGGTTTTTAGTTAAAGTGGATACAAAATCTGCACAGTCAGACAGACACACACACACACACAGACGTCACGCTAAAAAATTTTTTTCGTATTCCAGAGGTCTTGAAACCTGTAGATCCGTCGAAAACTCGAGTTGCGATTTTCGACACGATCCCAATGCTTTCCCTATACATTACCATGTATTGCAGGGAAAGTAAAAAAAGGGTTGAGCCACATCAAAATTCAACCCTCCTGATGGAAATATTCAATTTTTAGTAATGATAAGAAAAATTTCTCCTACATATCATCCAAATTTTGCATATATTTTTTTCAAATTTTTGACGGATTTACACGTTTTGAGCACTTTAGAATTCGAAAAAACTATTTTGAGAGTAACGTGTGTGTATGTGAGTGAGCGCGTATCTGTCTGTCGATGTGTCTGTCTGTCTGTGCAATGTATGTAGTTACTATAACTAACCAAAACTAATAGATCTACTAATAGGCCTACTAATAGACCAAATTTCACAAAATTTGGTAGACCACTTGTGGGAATTAGATCTTGGAAAATTAGAACTTGACTTTTCTTACGAAATGGTCCGCAAAAAGTATGTATCCGCTCTAACTGCAAAGCTAATTGACTAAATTTCGTAAAATTTGGTGGTAAATTCATTGTGGGACACTTTGGTGCTGACTATATTTTGGTACAATTCGAAAAGAAAATACCTGTAGTCCGGCTTGTTAGCTGGAAAAAAAAAACAAGTTAGGTCCTTTCAGGAAGAAAGCATGGAATTTGGCATGCACGTAGCTTTCATATATACGCTTCAATTTTGATGTGGAAACACGTCGAGAAATCATTGTTTCCCGCCAAATAGAACGAAATTCAAAATGGCGGCTAAAACAAGCGTAACTTTGCTGCAGACGTAATCGGTTGACACTGCAAGGTAATATAGGTGTCCACATATATGTTTTAGAGTACTAGGAATCCATTTGAATTATCAGATTTGGTATACAATTACGAAATGGCTGCCAAAATCCAAAATGGCTGCCAAAATCCAAGATGGCGGCCGAAAATTCCAGAATTTAATGTTAAAGTACATCAAGGCTCATCATAGACTCTCAGTATCATACAATCGTGTTCTACAGTGCTCAAAGTAAGTCTCTAATGCTGCGTGTCAGATTTATGAAGATGAAGGGATTGTTTCCCCACCAGCTTTGCAATCAGTTGTTCTCTGCCAGCTACCTTCAACAACATTGATCACAATTCATCGTCTGTGACAGCGGAAGACGCTCTTCATGGAACATCTATCAGTATTGTTCAGAATCCAGACCAAGGCTCCGAAATAATGCGTCGACATCTACTCCTGATACCAGAGTTCAGTGGAATCTTATCACTGCGTGTAAAAAGTTTACCGACATTTTACACTGATGTTGCTCCTTATACCATGAAAGAAAAGGAACCAAAGATACCTCCCATTCCTGAGAGCTTTTTATTCTCAATTTCACAGTTAATCTAGATGCTGAGATGGAGGTTGAGGACGTATGGCTTCAGCATGTCCGGGATGCCGTAGAACAAGAGAAAGCCCAAGCTATTTCATGGGCTGCCTACCATTCATCTCAACAACAGCACTTAGCGAAAGGGCTTTCAATGTCTGTTCTTTTGCCCCTTCTTCCAGATCCTTCTCATTCAATCGCCGTTGTGAAGCACTTTGTTTGCAACGTGCAGAAAACCATTGCATCTGTGAACCCAAATCAAGCGACAGTGATCACCATGGATCACCCTCTTTACGTTCTTGGAAAAATCTTTCAATGGAATAACCAACAGCAATACAGCGAAAACAAGGTTGTGCTTGTGATGGGTGCTTTTCCCATCGAGATGAATTTTATGATTGTAATTGGGGATTAACTAGAAAAATCAGGTATTATTTCAGCCTTGATACATGCCGAAGTGTTTGGCGAGGGAAAGGCTCAGTCATTTTTGAAAGCCTCTCATCCAAGACGGGCCTTATACATTCATGAAGTTCTCTTAGCTGCTTTGCATATTCTTTCAATACTCGCCTATGATGCCTACAAAGCAGATAATCCTGACAGACATCTTGATTACGAGAACTGGAAACAACAACAATCAGCAGATTCAGTCGCATTCTACTACTGGCATATGATTTTTCGTCTGGAAGTGTTGAGAGCTAGTTTTGTACGCTCTATTCCCTCTTCAGACTTTTGCCTACCTTCAGACATTGAAGACCATGGCTTCATGGTTCTTCGCTGTTGATCATACGAATTATGCCAGATGGGTACCTGTGCACATCCGTGATATGAAGTTACTTTCTGTCGTCGCCCCTGATGTTTACGATGCATTTAGATCTGAGAAATTCACAGTCAAGAAATCCAATGCACGTTTCTCCTCGATTGCATTGGACCAAGGTCATGAACAGGAAAACAAGCTAGTCAAGTCCACAGGAGGCGCAGTGGGGCTAACGGAGGATGCAGCTGCATTAAGGCGCTGGATAGTTGCTGGGCCTGAGATAGCTGCCATGCTGCGGGAGTACGAAAGATCACTGAAAAATTATTCTGACAACGAAGATAACGATGAAGAAGGCTATTACGAAGAATCGGAGAGCCACCAGAAAAGATTCCAGAAACACGTTGGATGTCTTGTATCTGCACTTTTGGAAATGGATAACCTACTATTGGATGATGAATTACAATCTATAGATTCTCGCATAATTGCTGGAGAAACAGCTGAAGAATGTATGAGATCATTGACAAATCGTGGCAATACTCAATATTCAAAATACATGAAGGATCGAATCATTTCAAGAAAAGTTTCCATCTTTAACCCCATCTACAGAAACAATGTGAACATATTTGGAGGCGCAGTTCTTCCTAAGTCAAAACAGACAACAAAACTTACTATGGCAAAAACAGACGCTGCCATATTTTCCAATCTGTATATTGCCTGTCAGGACAAGCAGGGGGATATTGATGAGTTTTTCAGAAATGAAATACAGCCGTTCCCTCCGTCCCTCTTGGATACAGGAAAATTGAGACCAGCTGTAAAATCTGAACTTCTCAAATGTTTCAACGAAGAAGAGGAAGCAGACGAAGATGCGCTGGGCGTAGATGAGCCATTTTACGATAAAGAAAATACTGGAGCTCGTGATGGGAGTTTATTCGTAGATATAACCGCAGTATTCTTGGATGGGCCTGCTATCGTTCAAATGATAAAGCCTGGCGCAAACGTGACATTTGCCGATTACCGCAACACTTTCAAGTACGTTACAAACCAGCTGGAAAATAGAGTAGATGTCGTTTTTGATGCCTATCCTGACGAGAGCCTCACAAACTGTACATGAGAGAAGCGTGGAACTGGACTTCGTCAACGGGTCACACCCGCAGGAAAGCTACCAAGAAACTGGCAAAAGTTTCTTCGTTCATCGGAGAACAAGGTAGAACTTTTTAACTTCCTAGCCGACGGCCTCCGGACAGTGCAGCATGGGAAAACAATTTTCGTCACTAGAGGGGAGGAAGTTGTGAGTAACGGAAAGTGTCCTCTCTCAAGTCTAAACAAGAAGAAGCTGATTCAAGACTCTTCCTTCATGTTTTTCATGCTGTGAAGGAAGGTAACACACACATTCTAATTAGAACTGTGGATACCGATGAGGTTATCATTGCAGTTTCCTTGTTCGGTGAGCTCCAGAGAATGAACCTGAATGAATGTTAGATTTCTTTCGGTGTCGGAAAATCCTTACATGTTATCGCCATTCACAAACTCGTGAATAGGCTTGGTCCCGACAGATGCAGTAGCATGTTGTTCTTCCACGCATTTACGGGTTGTGATACCGTGTCTGGATTCTGTGGAAAGGGGAAGAAGTCATTGTGGAAAACGTGGACGTCATTTCCTGAAGTCACCGAAGTATTCCACGAGTTATCATGACCTGCACAAGCAATTGAGGAACATCATTTGAAACTTCTCGCGAGGTACGTTATCCTAATTTATAACATCACAAGCGACTTGGATGATATCGACCAAGCAAGAAAGGCGCTGTTTATCCGGGTACGGGCAATGGGCAGATTACCACCGACATTCGCTGCACTTCTACAGCATACCAAACGAGCATGTTTGCAGGCGGGATTTATCTGGGGACAGAGTTTGGTTGCAAATCCAGAATATCCCAACTTCGAGGTTTGGGGATGGAAGAAGGAAGGTAGTGTTTGAGTTCCATTCTGGACTACAAGAGAAGGAACCACTGCCTCCGTGAAGGAGCCCACAAAGTGTTCCTGCAAAAGATGTATTAGAGGTCGTTGTCTGTGCAGACAGTCAGGCCTTCCATGTACGGGCCTTTGTGTGTGTGAGGGAGATTTCTGCGATAGGAATCAACATTAATTTAGTGGCATAAAAATATATTGTAAACTTTGTATGTACAGTATACTGTAAACCAGTTGTAACATTCCTGTAGCATTAAATATTTGTACTTTAAAGACTGTTTTGTATTATTAATGTAAGGTGATGACGGCGGCCATCTTAGTTTTCGGCATCCATCTTTTAATTCAAAATGCTTCCAAAATTACAGGTGACCACCAAAAGTTCCCAAATTAGCTGCTAAACATAAATTTTGTTGTACTTTAACATCAAATTCTGGAATTTTCGGCCGCCATCTTGGATTTTGGCAGCCATTTTGTAATTATATATCAAATCTGATAATTCAAATGGATTCCTAGTACTCTAAAACATATATGTGGACACCTATATTACCTTGCAGTGTCAACCGATTACGTCTGCAGCAAAGTTACGCTTGTTTTAGCCGCCATTTTGAATTTCGTTCAATTTGGCGGGAAACAATGATTTCTCGACGTGTTTCCACATCTAAATTGAAGGGTATACATGAAAGCTACGTGCATGCCAAATTCCATGCTTTCTTCCGGAAAGGACCGTAACGTTTGTAGTGGAGCTGTACTACTACTGCTTTTTGCGCAAAATGGACGATAGAAATTGCCAAAATCTAAAATAAAAAACTGCGTGTGCTCAAATGCGCCAATCAAGTGCTTGTTTTGTAAGTAATTTTGACGATGAGAAAAATAAGACCAACCATAACTCCAGGACTAACCGTTCTCGAGATATTTTAGTTTTTTCGCATTTTCGTTTCGTCACCTTTGAAAATAAGTCCAGTTACTAAATGAAAACGAAAATTGAATTAAAAGTGCAAATTCTGTTGTTGTTGTTGAGACCCAGACCGTCCGACCTACCAGAAAGGTGTAAGGTAACTGTTTGGACGGCCGGGAAGTGCCACCCAATTTAGACCGGAACCCAGTGGGGGAGGCACTCACAGGGACCGTACCTTCCTTCCCCTACCACCAACCTCTCGGAAGGACTTACGGACCCACATGTTTAACGTGATCGTACTCCGCATGAACACGGCGGCAGTTGTGGCAGCGCGCAAACCACCGGGCTACCGCGCCCGAAATGGGCCAACAGCACGCGGTGTTCCCAGGTTGTCACCCATCCAAGTACTAACCGCGCCCGATGCTGCCTGACTTCGGTGATCTAACGAGAACCGGTGTTTTCAGCACGATACGGCCGTTGGCAGTGCAAATTTTGTGTAATTTCAAATAATTATCTGTATTATTTTGTGCTATTAAACTCAATTTAATGACTATTAAAAGAAAAACAAGATAATTTGAGTTAGTAGGGAAATTTATGTGCTGCCCACATTAGATTTTTTCGTTTCATGTCGTTCAAAAGCAATACTTTTTTGTTTAGCTGAATTTGTGGTTATATTGGAAGTTATATTGAGGAGCAGTATTTACAAGTTTAAAAATCTGATGTGGGCAGCACATGACTTTCCCTGAAGACTTATATTCACGGTCTCTTTATTTTAATTCAATTTAATTCAAGTTTCGTTCTCATTCGGTAACTGAACTTATTTTCAAAGGTGGCATAGCGAAAACACGAAAAAATTAAAATATCTCGAGAATGGCTAGTCCTAGTGTAATGGAGTGGGTCTTATTCTTTTCTTCGTCAAAAATTAAGTATAAAAGAAGCATTTAATGGATATATTTGAGCATACGTAGTTTTTTATTTTAGATGTTGACGAATTTTGTAGGCCATTTTGCAAACAAAAGCAAGTTATTTTTTTCCGAATAACACCAAAATCTAATCAGCACCAGAGTATCCCACAAGCGACTTATCTACCGAATTTTGTGAAATTCGGTATATTAGTTTTTCAGCTAGAGTGGATACAGGCTTTTGGGGTCCATTTCGTAAAAAAAAGGCGGGTTCTTTTATCCCGAATCGTACCCAAAACTAATCAGCACCAGATTCGCCCACAAGTGACTCGCCTACCAAATTTCTTGAAATTCTGTCAATTAGTTTTTTAGTTAGAGTGGATACAAGATCTGCACAGACAGACAGACACACACACACACACAGACGTAAGGCTAAAAATGATTTTATCGAATTCTAGAGGTCCCGAAACGTATAGATCCGTCGAAAACTCGAGTTGCGATTTTCGACATGATTCCAATACTTTCCCTATACATTACCATGTATTGCTGGGAAAGTAAAAATTAAAATTAAGCAATTGTATTTAGGATACTTTTGTATTATTACAGGGCTGTCTGATATACATTATAGAGCCAAAAGCAACTGATGAGAACTTATAGAGTAAATATTATGCGTTAACTCTATATATAGTGGCTATAGAGGTTACAGATGGACAAAAGTAGCCAATAGGGATGCTGGTTTTGATTATAGAACAATAAAAAGAGCTTTTTATAATTAACATGCATAAATGTATACAAGTTTATTTATAATCTTCATCTTAAATATCTTATATATCATATACATTTGTTTATCATCATGTATATCTTTATGGATATGTGATTATAAAAACAAACTTCTGAATATGAAAAGTACAAGTTTTTCCCCCAGCAAATGCTCGCGATAGGTCAGCTTTACTGCTTATGAGCCATAGTTAGTAAACGGAGCTGGATTTTTACCGATGCACAAATATTTTATGAAAATCCTAATTAATGAACTTATGACCCCAGAAACATAATTTTTTGTTTGAAGCAGTGTGTAATATTCGAAGAAGCATCTGTTAAATTCTGAAGATCGGATTTTATGTCAAACTTTATATATCGCAATTTTTAAGCGGATTACGTCTTTTAAATACAAAACGCATATGTTATTTAAAAAATCACAAAAATACGTCTATTGATAGTTCGGATTCCATTCAAAGTTAGTTTGAAAGAGAAACCTTCGATATTTCCGATGGTGTTAACATGGAAACTCTGCGATAATATTCTCGATTGTCTAGGAATCGAATTGTGCGAACATTGCTGAAAATGACTCTTCATTTATTAATCAAAAAACTGTTTTGAATAAAAGAAATATCATATATATTCCATTATTACCTATATTGCATTTGCAATATTGGCAGGGGCTACTTTTCAGAATTGTACCAAAATATAATCAGCATCGATGATAACCCACAAGAGACTTGCCTACCAAATTTTGTAAAATTTCGTCGAATTGTTATTTAAGCTAGAGTGGATACATACATTAGACAGACATACAGACACACAGACAGACAGACAGACACACAGACAGATGCGCACATAGACGTCACGCTGAAAGTAGGTTTTTCATGTTCTAAAGTACTCGAAACGTGTAGATCCGTCAAAATTTAAAGTTCCGATTTTCGGCAGGATTCCAATACTTCCCTTATGCAGCACCCTATATTGGCAGGGTAAGTAAAAAGAAGTGCATTTGAGACTAAAATTTCCGAGGAAATAAAAGCAATATTTTTTTCAAAAAAATTTCTGCTTATTATGCCACGAAGCCAAAATTCTTCCAGAAATCAAAGCGAATGAAAAACTCTCAATCAAATGCCGAGGGAAAGGAGAAAAAGAAAAAAAGATCTTTGCCGGACTCTACGATCGGCTTTCTTACAGAGAAAGAATCATCATACCCTTTATTTTTTCGGCTTAAAATGCTTTTTCTAAGCCGTCAAAAAAGACCCACTTGCAATGATGATTAATGATTTTTTGATTGATCACAGCCTTAAAAGGAGTGGAATAAAAAAAAAAGAATGCAGCACCCCAACCCAGGAAGAGAAACAAACTCACGTAGGGAAAAAAATATTCCCTCTTTCTTGCAAAAATACAGGCTACACCTAAACAAAAGCCTTGGGTAGCGTTTGATATCTGAATAAATGAATAAAAGTTTAGCCCCCCCCCCTCTCCACCCACTCCGTTTAGATGGACTTATTTTAAAATCTACTTTTTACTCTGGAAAAGTGAAATTTTACTTTCTACGTACGATGAGGATACAAATTTTTGTAAAATGCATGAATTCATGATAGGGGGGGGGGGGAGGCAGAACATATTCCTACTTAGTCCCTCCTTATACGAATGGTCCCCCTGTGTATATTTCTTTACCCAGTTCCTTCGGAGAGGGATATAAATATACAGTTTAGGGACTGAATTTCTGAATTTGAATTTGATGGCGCGGACGAATGACAGTATAGAAAATTCACTACCCCTGGTATTTTTTTGCTGCGCTATTTCAAATGTTATCTGAAACTTTAAAGTGTTTTTGAGCGTCTCATGGAGTTCAGGTTAGTTTCTGTAAAGTTACACGCGGAAGTTTTTTTGCTTTGTTTTTTTAAAGCGGATTTGCCTTAAGTGCAGTCTTTTTGCAAAATCTCTTTCGAAATTCCCCAAAGATTCTTTTTTTCTTTCCCTTTTTGTCCTGAGAGCCTCTGTTTTGATAGGCAGGTGTTTAAATTATTTTTTTTGTTTGTTTAGTTTCCAGTTACTTCCAAATTCAATTTTTACTGCGTAATAGAAACTTAAATGTTTTAAATTTTCCGCTGCGTAATTCCATTGACTTAAATACCACGTTTGCATAATTTCATATTACAATACAGATTGGAATGTTGTTTAAGGTTATTACAATGAATAAGTTTGAGGAATTTATTAGCGAACCCTTTGGCGACGTGGGACGTTTTTACAACTGATGTATTAGACTCATTTAAAAGTTCAGATGAATAAAATTACCTTATAAAATTTGTTTTAAAATTTCTTATGACTTTTAGAAATTCCTTGTTGCCTGTTCCATATTTGCATATTTTTACACAGCAGTTTAAATATTGCAAGCATTTTTTAGCAACTGCAACAGAAAAGTTTGAGTTAGGTTTATAAAGTTAATTTTTATTTTTTATTTTGTAATTAGTAAAATGTAAATTGTAATAAATTTTTAATGATATTTCAAAAACGTTTTTTTCTTCGGAAAATGCGAGACTTTGTAATCCCATCCCCTCTTATCAATGCTCAAAAATTCCTATTGTGTACCCACCTCAACTTCATCGATTTATTTCCATATACTTCCAGCATTCCAGAAACACAGTAAATAAATAAATTGGCACAATAAATAACAACTTCAATCACTAACAATAAAAATTCCTTCTAAATCACTAACAATAAAAGTCCTTCTACTTGTTATTCCTGAAGAAGGTTATTATTTCCTATTGAAACTAGTAAACTAGTTTTTTTTGTATGTATGTTTTTATTTATTTACTGTTAATTGCGTTCAGTTTAGAGGTTGTTTTGTAGTTGTATGACCGGTGGTTGAAGGTTTGCGTTTGAATTTCGATGGAGACTAGCGGTTAGATGGCATGAGGTTGGAAGCTAGCAGTTAGAGATCGGGTTTGGTGTCTGGTGATTAGATGGTACGATGTTAGAAGATAGCTGTTACATAGTACGAGGTTGGAAGATAGATGTAAGATGGTATGAGGTTGAAGGCTAGCAGTTAGATAGTAAGAGATTGGAGTTTGGTGGTTAGATGGTATAGGAGGTTGGAAGATAGATATAAGATAGTATGATGTTGGAGGCTAATAGTGAGATGATAGGAGATCGGAGTCTGGTTGTTACATGGTAGGATGTTGGAAGATAGCTGTTAGATAGTATAAGGTTGAAGACAGTTAGTGGTAAGAGATTGGAGTTTGGTGGTTAGATGGTATAGGAGGTTGGAAGATAGATGCAAGATGGTATGAGGTTGGAGGCTAGCAGTTAGGAGATCGAAGTCTGGTTGTTACATGGTAGGATGTTGGAAGATATCTGTTAGATGGTATAAGGTTGAAGACAGTTAGTGGTAAGAGATTGGAGTCTGGTGGTTAGATGGTATAGGAGGTTGGAAGATAGATGTAAGATGGTATGAGGTTGGAGGCTAGCAGTTAGGAGATCGGAGACTGGTTGTTACATGGTAGGATGTTGGAAGATAGCTGTTAGATGGTATAAGGTTGAAGACAGTTAGTGGTAAGAGATTAGAGTCTGGTGGTTAGATGGTATAGGAGGTTGGAAGATAGATGTAAGATGGTATGAGGTTGGAGGCTAGCAGTTAGGAGATCGGAGACTGGTTGTTACATGGTAGGATGTTGGAAGATAGCTGTTAGATGGTATAAGGTTGAAGACAGTTAGTGGTAAGAGATTAGAGTCTGGTGGTTAGATGGTATAGGAGGTTGGAAGATAGATGTAAGATGGTATGAGGTTGGAGGCTAGCAGTTAGGAGATCGGAGTCTGGTTGTTACATGGTAGGATGTTGGAAGATATCTGTTAGATGGTATAAGGATGAAGACAGTTAGTGGTAAGAGATTAGAGTCTGGTGGTTAGATGGTATAGGAGGTTGGAAGATAGATGTAAGATGGTATGAGGTTGGAGGCTAGCAGTTAGGAGATCGGAGACTGGTTGTTACATGGTAGGATGTTGGAAGATAGCTGTTAGATGGTATAAGGTTGAAGACAGTTAGTGGTAAGAGATTAGAGTCTGGTGGTTAGATGGTATAGGAGGTTGGAAGATAGATGTAAGATGGTATGAGGTTGGAGGCTAGCAGTTAGGAGATCGGAGTCTGGTTGTTACATGGTAGGATGTTGGAAGATATCTGTTAGATGGTATAAGGTTGAAGACAGTTAGTGGTAAGAGATTGGAGTCTGGTGGTTAGATGGTATAGGAGGTTGGAAGATAGATGTAAGATGGTATGAGGTTGGAGGCTAGCAGTTAGGAGATCGGAGTCTGGTTGTTACATGGTAGGATGTTGGAAGATAGCTGTTAGAAAGTATGAGGTTGGAAGATAGATGTAAGATAGTATAAGGTTGGAGGTTAACAGTTAGATAATAGGAGATAGGAGTCTGGTTGTTACGTTGCAGGATGTTGGAAGATAGCTCTTAGGTTGCATAAGGTTGGAGGCTAACAGTTAGGTGGTAAGAGATTGGTGTCTGGTAGTTCGATGGTAGGTAGGTGGTGTTAGTTGGTAAAATGCTAGAAGTTGGCTGTTAGATGATAGGATGTGAGGAGTTGGCTGTTAAATGGTAGGGCCTTTGAGGCTGACAGTTAGATGGTAGGAGATTGGAGTCTGGTGGTTAGATGGCAGGTGGATGATGATCAGCTGATAAGATGTTAGAAGTTTGATGTTAAATGATAGGAAGTGGGATGTTGGCTGTTATATGGTTAGTGGCTGGAGACTGGCAGTTAAATGGTAGTGGCTAGAGACTGATAGATCAAATTATATATCGATTGAAAATAGTTGGTGGCGATTGGGCGAGCAAGAGAGGTTTCTTATTCTTAAGCATAACAAATGTAAAGGAAATCGCTTGATTCTTTTAAGATACATTCTGATCCCTTTGGAAATGTAAAATTTATCATAGCAAGAGCGGTTTGTGATATCCCTATACAATGGCGTCCATTTATTTATAGTTGAAAATACTTACGAATTATTTATGTATTTCAAATTAGTGAACATTTTTAATTATTTCTGATGTTTTTACATTTTTGATCGAAAGCGGTACTATTTATCTCAGAACGAAGAATGTCAATGTTCTATAAATTATGTTATTCGCTTTTAAATAAATAACATAAAAGTAAAATTACAAACACAATTTTTAGCATAAATATTTATAATGTTTTTTAATTAAAAAAATACAATTTTTAAAACATGAAAGCCTTTTCCTACTTTAAGCTTTTCTCCAAAATCACTTTTAGACTCCATCATAATATTCTCCTTTACTTATACCACGTATAGCAAGGAATTTAAAAATATGGATTCTGAGTCATTTTTCTATTTGGCGTATAAATTTCTATCTAAATTGACATTAAAAATATAAATATATTTTTACTATTTAGATTAGTAAATACATTGATATAAAGATCACAACTTAAGATTTTTACTATTGGCAATTTTACTAACAGACGACTATAATCTATGCATGTAAAATTGAAAATCTGGCTGTGTATTTATGTGTTTGTCTCATTATCACGGGAGAATGGGTGTAGCGAATTTCATGAAATTTTGTAGATAGACGTGAAATAGCCCCACTTAAAATGTAGTCTATGTTTCGAGTTTCTAGGATCAGGCATTATCGAGATATTAATTAAAAACGAACCTTCCATAGAAATAGCATTATGCAGACGATATTTTTATCGCCATGATATATTTTGAAGAAAAATATATCATGTTGCTTAGCAACGTAATTAAATTCAATGTATTTATACAGCAGACGATTTATTAAACATTTTATGATTTAAATAATAAAAAATAAAATATATATAAATATAAATTTTGTTCGGAATTGCATTTTTGATCGGATTATGTCAATTAAGGACGTCGGGTTTAAACAGATTACAGGACAATTATTGGTATTTTCAATGTTTTACGTCATCTGTTTTATTTTGGCTAAGACTTTTCAAGCACATATATCGTGATTAACTCATGTACTGTGTTTAGCCGATTGTTGAAACAGAATAAAAGTAGTACTGGCTTATCTTCTAATGTCATTTTAGCGCTTTCATTTTGGCATATGCTGATCCAATTTTATATCTTTTTATAAATTTGTTTACAAGCGGTACTCGGATGTTTTATTCTGCAGATCTACACGTGAAGATAATATTATACAGCGAGAACAAATATTCATATATTTTTTAGGAGAAATAAATTAAATTTTTAATAAAAGGATTTAAATAACAATATCAAATCAATACTACAAGAAATTGCACATAATTGCGAATTTTAATTTTCTTTATATTATATATTCCGTATGTAGAACAGGTATACTGCTAGTTAGCTATATGCTTAAATTTACAAAATTATAAATTAGGTATTAAACTATATGTGGTTACTATTGCATCACATAAGAAATTGCCAGTGTATATATATTCAATAGAAGCAAATAGATGCTATAAATGAAACGTAGGGTCGTTTTAACCATAGTCAAGATTGCAATTGCTGGGTTCCTCTTTATCACACCATCTTTGGTGTTCAATGTACCAGTTTTAACTACAAACATTTTAGAGTGGATCCTAGAATTTACTTTTATCTAGAGGTCCCCAGTAAGGGTTAATGTCCTGATAAAAGGTAAATTTGATAATTTAAGGGCTACTACAATCTTCAGTGAAACGCGTGGCAGATATGTGTAATCCAACAATGTAATTCGTAGTCCAGCAAAAACATCGTGACCTCTACAATTTTTATATTATTTTGTACACTTTCTGAACCTTCAAAGATAGTAAAAAGTTCTAAATTAAAAAAAATTAAAGCAATGATCTTTTGCTGTAGACAAACTTAAAAATTTGACAATGGAATATTATTTATTCAATTTTCTAGAACTTCCTTGAAAAAAAGCAGGAGTAACCTAATTTGTTTATGCCTGCTTTTTTTAAGAAAGTTTTAGAAATTTTATTCTAAGCAGCCGTTTCATTTAATGTGGATATTATTTTTCACTCTAACTCCTGTCTAACTCAAGTAACAATCGATAATACAATCATAAGTCGGTTATGAACGACAGCTTTCACTCACCCTTAATTCTGTCTACGACAAAAACTAATTGCCCCAAAATTTTAAAATTCATGATTTTTAAGTATCTCTGATGATACAGAAGGTCTGTAAAACTTCTTGAATTTTGAAAAAATCAAATTTCAAAACAGAATTGGATTACTTTTGAAGTAGAATTGCTAATTACATTGATATATTTTATTATTAAATAAGTAGATAGATAATATTTTATTTCTGGTAGTAAAAGATAACGTCCATTCACAATGATAAAATACAGTGATGGTAATAGTGCTCAAAATTACGAATAAATCAAACATTTAATGAATTTAAGCATATCCTCCAAAAAAAACGAAAAAAAAATCTATGATATAAAAAACGAAAAATAAACGAATGCGAAATTATTTAGTTTAGCTTATACCCTTGCATGAACGTCTCGCAAACAAACAACGACATAAATAAACAGAAGGAAATTTGTGCCAGGGTAACCCACAAGCAACTTAACTACCAAATGTTGTAAAATTGCCTCGAAAGGTTTTTGAACTAAAATAGATGCGTACAATGCAGAAATACACACAGTCACACATACAAACATCATGCTAATAATAGTATATTCGTGTTCTAGGGTGCCCGAAATATGTAGATCCGTTGAAAACTCGAAGTCCAATTTTCAACCTTTTACCAATATTTGTCTTATACATAACCATGCATAGCAATGAAAAGTAAAAACAAAATGTAGTTTAAGTTACCAACAGTACAGATTAGCAGCACAACTGCTTTAAACCATAATTTTGGAACAGTGAGCAAACATATTTATTTTGAACATAGATGCACTCTAAAACATTTATTCTTCCATTTGAATATCCGCATTTGACTAGCACAGCTAGCTTGTTTTCGATGCAGTCGAAACATTTATTATTTAATTTATTATTCACATTTTGAAAAGTCGCCAAATTTGGCGCCAAGTGAGACAGACGGACAGACACATAGACTGTATTGAAACATACTTAATATGCCATCCGTTTGTTAATTAGTAATAAATATCCTATTTATGTTTTTATCTTAATTTCATCAATTTCGGAATATTTTCATCAATTTGACAACATTTTCAAATAATTGCTGAATTCGTCGCCAATTATTTTGCCAAGCGTTCTCCAGTTCGATTATTAAATTTACTGCAATTAAAGGGCTAAAAGGGCTAAGTTAAAGTAATTGAACATTTTCACCATGTATTCAACATGATTTTTATACATTCTTCACCATGATTGACAAGTTCGTATTATTATACATAAAGTAAAAATACATATCCAATATGACAACAAGAGAACTCAGATATTAAAAAAACTTTTCGCTTTGTAATGCAATGTCTACATTTTCGACGAAATTTTTTTAGAGATTTTTTAGATTTTTAACTGAAAATAAGGGAAGGCTTCCAATTTTTTCGGGGACCTATTTGTGAACATAACTGAAAATTTTGTTAAAATTAGATGAATTTTTCATGTATAAACGTTGCCGAAATAAGAAGATTAATGAGGAGACTGTATTTCCTATATTTTTTTAAAATTCAAAACGATATCTTTCTCGCTTTCGAAGATACAACCACGCAACTTTGCAATAACATACAATTACAAATAATGGTATATATACAATTTTGTTTATAAACGGTATTTATACCATAAAGTTACAACTTTTAGGTAAATTATATAAGGTATGTACACTCTACTATTACATCCCTCTTAATAATTTGAGGTATCGATGAATGTGAATATAAAAATTCATTTTTTTTAAAATAATTATTTTAATTTAAAAATATTTTAATTTAGTTTAAGCATGTCTTGCAGTACCCTCACCCCTGCCAGTGCCGTAATGATTAATTCATTTATTTCAATATATATTAATCCGGTATATAAAGGATAGATTATGTACACACGAAAGTAGTAAATATTTAAAAAAAAATCATGAAAATGTATCTATTAATTGTATGGATTACTTTCAAAGTTTGTTTGAAAGAAAATTTTTCGGTCTTCCTAATGCTGTCAGGATGAAAACTCTGAGATCATATTTTTGGTTGGTCAGGAACTGATTTATGTGAAAATAGCTCAAAATCGTACTAAATCGTGTTAAAGCATAACATAAATCAAAAACTAATTCGATGTTTTTTAAAAAAATAATGTCAAGGTGCTCCTTTAAGGATCCTGAAGTATCAGTGTACTAAATTTCATGACCGTACGTCACTTATATTTTCTGCTACAGACGATACAGACGGACAAACAGACGATCAGACTTCTTACTCTATTATTATAGATGTAAGGATAACCAATTTATATTCGACACTCCTTATTCTTCAAGCAATGTCTTCCCCGGGGAAAGAAGGGTCTAAATTTAAATAGCAGCCGCGCAGATTGCAGATGGGTAGGTGGAGCTGACAACCAGGTTATAAAAAGACGAGGAGCGAAGCACGTGAGAGAAAATGGTACGAGTTGGTACGTGGAGCGTGGCATGTGTGGATGCAGAAATGTAGATAGTAGAAAAGGTGTACTATGCATTCTAATTATTTGTAAATTACGTTAATGGAGTTTAATTTATGATTTCTACCGTTTAAGAATAAACTTGTTGTTTTCATCAGAAGATGCCTGCGTGTTCATTCTGACACCTTTACATAGATATAAACCTTTTTTATTGCGTTGAGGGGACGGTGGACGTTGAATTTTTTTATTTATTTATTGACTTAGAAACATGAAAATTTGTATAAATATTCCTCTTAACATTAATATATAAAATACTATTTGATTTTTTTCAATTTTGTTATAATTTTGTACTTTTTTTAACGAAAATTTGAAAATGCTCCTTGCGTGCCATTTGTTCGCATTTTTGATTCACTTAACATTATGATCACTCAAAAACACATTGTGAACAAACACATTTGGGTATTCATTTTTAAATCCTTTAGAAAGTAAATTTTTAAAAAATATTTTTCTTCATTAAAATTTAATTTTCATCGTTTAATTAGGTTCTTACTCACTTTTAATTACCTTAATAAAGTCCAATTATAAAATGCATACCCAGTTTCATTAAAAAGAATAAAAGGTGTCATCTTGCTAAATTTCATGCATCTCAAACAAAAATTAAGACGCATGGAGCATTTTAAAAATGTAAAACCTTTCAAAATTTCGTCTCGAAAAAAAATGCATTCAACCTTTTGCTTACGGGTGGGACAGCGTCCGACCCAAACGAAGAACCTCCCAAAAAGACAGGTATTTGACACAGCAGATGCAATGTTTCTGTCGGCGATTTCAATGGGCGCCAAGGCCTGTAAAGGGGGATCGAACAGTTTGGGATAGAGTGTGTCAAATACCTGTCTTTTTGGGAGGTTCTTCGTTTGGGTCAGACGCTGTCCCACCCGTAAGCAAAAGGTTAAATGTGCAAAATAATGTTATATATTAAAGAAAAAAAAATTTTAGTCGATTTTTGCTTATTTCAACGTCCACTGTCCCCTAAACAGAATTCATTTCGATAAAAATATATTTGCAAAGAAAGTTTTGTATAAACATTTCCAACAATTTTAAATTTTTGTTTGAATTGATCTATCATTGGGAGTTTTCTCTGAAACTTCCGTTTTTTTTTTGTTTTTGTTTTTTCCAAACTAAAGATAAGTTTGACAAAGAGTTTCTGAAACGTTCCGCGAATATTTCCACTTTGGAAACTACATATAGAAACAATATGGAAAAGAGGCTTCAAAGCAGAGAGACCATTCCATTAAGAACTAAAATATGCTTTGAATTTCAAACTGTTGTTACCGAAACAATTTTCTTTTCACAAAAAAGAAAATGCTATAAATGTATAATACGTTTTCCTAAAATGTTTTTCAGAACCACGAAAATATTTTAAGTAACCCCGAAAGATTTTAAAACACTTTGAACAAAATATCGTTTTTGTTATTCCATCGACAAAGATATGGTTCAAAGCTTATGAGCAAAGAATATTACATGACATAGAATGTCGCAAAAAGATTGTAAATGATAAATATTTTCCGAAATTTTGCGAGATTTGGTTCTAGAATTCCGAGAGCTGGTTTTTTCCCCCCCCGAAATGGATAAGTTAGTTAAAAAGAGTCCAATATTTAGATTCGCTTATATATATATTATATATATATATATATATATATATATATATATATATATATATATATATATATTAATAATAGTATGGAGAGAAGTTGCAACTCAAAAATCCTATCTTTAAAAAATGCCTACATAATAAAAATAAGTATTAAATAGAGAATCATCAATCAAATGGAAAAAAATGCAAATTGCTAGTCATCAAGCTGAAGATAATCAACAAAACTCAATGGAATGGAATCGATAATTGAAAAACAAATAAAATCCAAGCATTAAAGCTATACACGTGGATAAGCGCTAGGCCTAAATACATCAATTGTTCATTTTGAAAAACTCTTTGTCAGTTCCAAGTATTTAATCAAAATGAACACACATGTGTTTCTGATTTTAGAGATAGATAATACCTATAAACTCTAAAAACTTGGACTAAACACATAAAGATAGATAAATAATAAAGGAATATATATATAAATATATATATACACACACATACTACGTCGAGCCATGTGCATAATTCTTGTAATAAAATTTACAACTATGCATACAGTAACGTAGATTTTCAGTATTACCGAACTAGGTATGGTCCTGAGAACGTACATGGTTCCGGAAACACTTTTGTATTTTATTATATTATATATTTCTCATGCGTCTCACAAATTTTTGGGTGCCCGGAAAGGCTAGGTCCATTTATTGATTTATCAATTTGAATCTATTCAGCTCATACACTATTCAAGCAACACCATGTATGTTAATGCAAGGGACAAGGAGTTCAGTACCTGCATTACATATATGATTTCTTAAAATTTAAATCTTAATTTTATTATTGGGTGTAGTTACAGACATAAATTATTTCCAATGCTTGCTTTATATATGGAACAGGGAACGATGGGTATTTAATACCTTTTTAGTACCTGTTTTATTTAAGCCTAACATTCTTACAATATTTATATATATATATATATATATAAATATATATATAATTGAAGATTTTTTATAATTACTTGTAATATATACCCGAGAAGTACCAAAGTAAATAGCTTGTAAACTGAAGGTAAAGGTGAAAATTTGCAAAACGGAAACCGAGTGTAGCACGATGAGCTAGGCCTTTTCTAGCTCCCATGAAGTTTAGAAATGGAATAAATGGAATAAAGGAATATAAAAGGAATATAATGAATATGAAAAGCATTTCTGAAACCATGTACGTTATCAAGGGCCATACATGTTTCATTAATGCTGATTCTACGTTTCTGTGTACACAACTGTAAAATGTATTACAGAAATAATGTACATGGCCCGACGTAGAAGAAAAGCCAAAGTGGATCAAATACACAGAAAAATCAATCATGAATATAATATTCTTTTACACCAGCTAGTGGCTAATGATTTAAATGAGGATACAAGGTAATATAAAGTAATATCAAATAAATATAATGAAAATAAAATGAAAATATATCTACTCCTTGTACTGTGGGACTACTGAAAAAGCATGTATTACCAATCATCTCAGAACAGGTTACAGTGAATTTTGAGTTACTGACTAAGCAGTTTTTCGCTAAGCAGGTTAAAGTTAATTATACGAAGTGTTTAACTGTTAGAAGACATGGAGATGATGAATTATTTAGAAATGCTAGAGTATGATCTGTCAATATGTTGTTGTAATTGTTGCAAGTTTTTGAATTTAAATTTAAAATGTGTTTTAATAAAAGAAAAAATAAGGTTGGGTGGGTAGTTATATATATATATATATATATATATATAATTGAAGATTTTTATGATTACTTGTAATATATATACCCGAGAAATACCAATGAAAATTGCTTGTAAACTGAAGGTTTTTGCAAATCAGAAGCCTAGTGTAGCACGATGAGCTATGCAAGAAGTTTGGAAATTGAATAAATGGAATCTAGTGAATATAAAAGGAATAAAATGAATATGAAAAGCATTTCTGAAACCATGTACGTTATCAAGGGCCATACATGTTTCATTAATGCTGATTCTACGTTTCTGTTTACACAACTGTAAAATGTATTACAGAAATAATGTAAATGGCCCGACGTAGAAGAAAAGACAAAGTGGATCAAATACACAAAAAAATCAAACATGAATATAAAATATTCTGTTACACCAGCTTGTGGCTAATTATTGAAATGAGGATGCAAAGTATTATAAAGTAATATCAAAAGAATATAATGAAAATAAAATGAAAATATATCTACCCCTAGTACTGTGGTACTTCTGGAAAAGCATGTGTATTACCAATCATCTCAGAACAGGTTACAGTGAATTTTTTGTTACTGACTAAGCAGTTTTCCCAAAGCAGGTTAAAGTGAATTATACGAATAGTTTAACTGTTAGAAGAAGACATGGAGTTTATGAATTATTTAGAAATGCTAGAGTATGATCTGTCAATATGTTGCTGTAATTGTTGCAAGTTTTTGAATTTAAATTTAAAATGTGTTTTAATAAAAGAAAAAATAAGATTGGGCGGGTAGTTATTTTTGATGACGGTGTTGATGAATTTATGAAGATGTTCTTTGTAGTAACAAGGTGTGCTTAACATTTTGATTCTTAATAACTGGTTATTAATAATATTTCTATATACAGATTTGGAAAGATTGGAAGAGAAATGTTGAAGTTTATTTACTTTGAAGTTATAAGTTTCTGTTTTGTCATAGATTTTAAATTGTATTGTATTTGCATTTTTAATTGTTAAACTAACGTCTAGAAAATTGATCCAGTTGGATGTATATACATTTTCAATGAGTTGTAGATTATATATATATATATAAAGGGTTAATATGTAAAAATAAAAATGGAAATAAAAATGAAGAATGAAGGCAACGTAAAGTGCTTACACAATGCGGTAAGGGGTCGTGACCTTACTCCCCAGTTATCAACATGCATGTCTTAAATACCGCAGCACTGCACTCCTGGACGCCAGCACTGACTGTAACCAACCTCCGGAGTAATAATCAAAATTATCACAAGACCTTTTATAAAGGAAAGTGATATTAAAAAGTATTGGTCCAAGCCTCAGAGACAGCTAAGTTCATGCCTATGCTTCCTCTTTATAACATCAAAATAATCATATTCAGCAGTTTAGATGTTTGTGATGTCATTACTCTCAAAGACGTATAATCAATGTTCAAATATTCACACACACTTAATCCATATTTTTCATTTTTTCCGTAGTAATTTTTGATGTAATGGATCATAAATTGCATTGGATATCTTTGCCTGAATGCCTGTTGTAAGAATTTTCTGTCACTTTCCAATCTGGTGACGTCACTGCTTACAATTCTTTTTGTTCTCGCTAGTCCACCAATAAATACATTCCTAAATATATTCAAGTGTAAATTAGATGTCCAATGTATGATTCCCGTTGTAGGAATATCATAAGTTATTCTTTTATCATATATATAGAATGACAATTTATTATGGTTGAAATCAATACTGAGATCTAGAAAATTTACGACATTATTCTGGGTTGGTGGATTTTCTTCCAATATTAAATTTGAGTGATAAAATTCAAAATTCCTTTGAAAACTTTCGTTTTCATAACCTATTAACAAATCATCAACGTAACGTATGTAAATTATTTCATTGTTAATATGGGATATTTTTTCAAAATGATCAAGATAGATGTCTGCTAAAAGTGACGAGCATCCCCCACCCATGGGGATGCCTTTGATTTGCTTATAGAAATTCAGACCGTTATATAGGTAGTTTTATTCTATAACTAAATCAGAGATCTATATTTGTTGATTTCTATATATTTTTGAATTTCAAATTCCCCGTACAACAAGTTCAGTATTCGGTATAATACCTTGAGTTCAATATTGTTAAATAGTTCCTGAAAATCATAGGTTTTGAAAAATAATTTTGTTTGATGATTCCTCAAGATCTTCATGACCTCGTAGCTGTTCCCAACAATATAAGATCCCCGATCTTTAATTTTCTTTAATATAGGTTTCAATATTACGAGAAGCAATTTGTTAGCTTTAGTGAGGCAAATTTTGAATCTAACTGTTACTGGTCTGAAGCTTTTTGGAGTTTTATGAAGCTTGGGCATATTTAATAAATATGGGTATTTTATTCTTTCTGTGTACTTAATTCCTGCCTTAAGATATAAGGCTTTGATTCTGTTATTAATCACTTGGTGTGTCATGGTTATCTTGCTGTATAAAGCTTGATTTTCATAATTTGCCATAGGGGTTTTTATATAAAGGTATTTGCAAGTAAATGCATAATTACCAGGTACTTTATCGGTGTAAGTTATTATATATTGTTCTTGCAATAACCTTAGATTCTTTATATCCGGTTTACATCCCGTTTGACAATTATAATACTTTTTGTAATAATACTCAAAATCATTCAATACTTTGGATCTCCATTTGTTGAATGTAAAATGTGGGATGCTGAATTTTATAGACATCTTATATATAAATGCCTCTATATTCTTTGTGAAAGTATCAAGAGGATTTCCTTGATGTGGATTACGGTATTTTGTGCCTAATTGCTGTTTTACTGTATATCTAACAGATGTTTAGCGATCTTGTGAGATAGTTAACGATATGTTTGGTGTATATAGTTCCTGTTTACGCTGTGCTTGAGAATAAGCATGTTACTTATCTAGAAATGTGGACTTATTCCTGTATCATGATTTCAGAGAACACGTTGTAACAAATGGCGTCAGAGGTAGGAATTCTGAAAATTTGACAAGAGGTCATGGCTCCTCCAACTAAAACAAACGATGGAAGAACAGTTAAGAGAGATAATGGGATTAATGATAGCTGGACAAGAAGATATGGATAAAGAAATAAAAATCGGACAAGAAGTGATAAAGGAAGAGATCAAACAAGAGATTAAAGCCGGACAAGAAGTAATGAAAGACGAGATTAAAATCGTAAAAGATATATTAAAGAATGAAAGCAAGGCAAGTCGAAATGAAGGAAGAAATTAAATCTGAGATGAAAGAAATGAAAACTATACAAAAATAAATGAATGCCGGACAGGAAGGGATGAAAAAAGAAATCAAATCCACGCAAACTGATATGAAAGCTAGATAAGAAGTGATCAAAGAAGAGGTGAAAGAGGACATAAGAGCAGTACAAGATGTTCATCAGAAATTCGGCGACATGAATGAAACTGTTAAGAAGCATGGAAACAGACTAATGACTGTGGATTGAAAATCGCAGGTCGCCAATTCAGATTGGTATATGCAGTCTTGTCTTCACTGAAGGTTCTTTTGAATACCAGAAGGGGAAATCACCTTTACAGGCATCCATTCCTACTACGACAATGCAGGGTTGCCATATTTAAACACTAGTGGTATGTTCAACAAGTTCGGCGATTTATTGCCAATTTGGCGACTTTTCGAAGGTTCGAGAACTTTCCCGAAGTAAATATTCTGGGAAATACGAGCTCCTTCTGGAAGTTTCTACGGAGAGTATATTAAAAGAGTCATCGCTCAGTTGGAGAGCAGTTGACGAGCTACATTGAATTGTGAGATATGCCCAAGGTCCGTAGCCCGTATATTCGATAAACCTTGAGATACATCAATGTTTTCAGAATAGTAGCGGCTGTTTTGTGAAATTAATAGAGCATTTAATTGCAGTTTTACTATTCCTGACAGTTTGCTGACCTTGTGAGATAGTTATCGAGCTATTTGCTGTATATTGTTCCTGTTTATGCTCATTAGTACTTCTAAATAAACGTGTTAGTTATCCATAAATTTGGACTCATACTTGTATCCTGAAAGTACACCCACTATTCCAGGAGATGCATCGTAACACTGTATTCTCGCACGCAATAGTTACATATATTGTGACAAAATATTTGATCAGATCACCGAAAAAAAAACTAATCAACTAAGTCCAGTTATAATTGCATCAGGAAATACAGCCCCCGGCAGCATTTGTTTAACAGTATGATACACCACCCCGTTTCAATTCCCTAAAACCCAGATTTTTCAACAAGTTAATGGTCTGTAAACTGAGGTCGTAGAAGCCGGAACGATAAAAACATCGGGCTATTACCACTCATCTGTAATAAAAGAAAAAAAGTTGATATATGTAAAAGAGAGTGCTTATTGCGTCATAAAGCGTCATGGAGATAGTATATAGGGTGATTGAAAAATCGCACATATCCAATTCTAAAACAAGAAAGATCAATCATGCATAAGCATTGATTATGAAACACTTTCCAACTGAAATGTAATTTCATTTAAAAATTTCTAAAATGTGATACATTCAGTGGTGATATCTTTTACATTATCACAGTATTACAGTAATTTATTATACTTAAATATTTAAAACTGTATCGAAATATAAATCATCTGATTCTTTATGCAAAATCAATGAATATTTCATTCATATAACTTGCATTCCAGACTCCAGAGCTAAATAATTTTGTGTGAAAAAAATTCAGCAATTCTTATGTAATTCATCTTACAATCGCTTGAGCTATTTGCATTCTGCATATGTTAAAATTAGGTTCCGTTGAAGAAATAATAAAAGTTTAGGGATCATTTAAAATCACAACTATTGTAATTGCATAGGCACGGAATTTAGATACACAGATAATACACAGATGCACAGATAATATATGTGTGTATGTGTATGTACTCAAAGTACTGGAATCGTGCCGAAGATCGAAACTCGAATTTTCAAAGGATCTACACGTTTTGGGACTTCCAGAACACGAAAAAACTATTTTTAGGAAGACGTCTGTGTGTGTAAGGGTGTATCTGTGTATGTTTCTGTGTGGATATTACATCCACTCTAATTGAAAAACTAATGGACCGAACTTCATACAATTTGGTAGGTATGTTTGTTGTGGGAAATCCTGATGTTCATTAGATTATAGTACAATTCGTAATAAAAGAATCTGCCTTCTTTGCGAAATGGCCGCAGAAATTGCCTTTATCCACTCTAGCTAAAAACTAATGGAACAAATTTAACAAAATTTGGTGTATAATATTTCAATAACCTACAAGTGATTTAGATACCAAATTTAACAAAATTTGGTATATAAATCATTTGTAGGTTATTCTAGTACGATTCGAGAAAAAGGAACGGACTATTTTTGCGAAATGGCCCGCAAAAATCGTTATATATAAAAATAAAAGACTACGTGTGCTCAATTATATCAATTAAATTCCTATTTTATACGTGATTTTTGACAACAAAAAGAATAAGACTAACCCCATTACTCTAGGACTAGCCGTTCTTGAGATATTCTAGTTTTTTTGAGTTTTCGCTACGCCACCTTTGACAATAAGTCCAGCTATCAAATGAGAACCAAATTTAAGTTTAACGTGTAAATTCAATGTCATTTAAAATACTTATGGTTGTTATTTTGTGCAGATAAACTCAAATTATTATTGAAGAAATAAAGAGAACGAATATGAGTCTGCAGGGAAAGACATGTGCTGTCCACATCAGAATTTTTAACAATATTACAACAATGATTTATAGAAGTGAACGGGGATTATTTTCAGACCATTTCGAAAAAAATGTATGATCTATATTTAAAGATCCATCAAATTTTTGTCGAATAAAATGTTCAACAAATTTAAGCTGTGTACCAAATTTTAACTCTCTAGGACGTAGGAAAGTGCATTAAAAATATCACCAAATAAGTATATCATGAAGAGTTATATAAAATTAAAAAAAAACGAAAAATTGTTATCTACCAAATTTATTTTAAAACGTGAAACCTCTCTTATATGCAAAATGATTAAGCACTTGGAAAGATATTTATTATATAATATATTTCTCTTTTTTTTCTGGAGGATATCCCAAAGTCAGAATTTAATTGAATTTGTTTTTTTCCCTATATTAAATAATTTTTAATTAAAAAACTACTTAACATATTTTACTGAATTTTTTTGTATATATTCTATGGGATAATGTGAATATTTATTATATAATATATTTCTCTTTTCTTTCTGGGGGATATCCCAAAGTCAGAATTTAATTGAATTTGTTTTTTTCCCTATATTAAATAATTTTTAATTAAAAAACTACTTAACATATTTTACTGAATTTTTTTTATATATTCTATGGGATAATGTGAATATTTCCTAAAAATTTCGAAGCAATTCGCGAATTTTAAGTTTACTTAAAAAATATTTGAAAAATTAAGTTCCATGGGGTTCAATGTATTTCATTTTTTCAATCCGGGCTCAATAAAAAAACTAATTGGGTGATATCATTTATTTATATTCCCATAGGTCCCACAGACCGTCTGAAAAACATACTAAAATTTCATTTTGATAAAGTCATTTTTACGGCAGTTATCGTGCTAGCGGACAGACAGACAGAATGAACAAAGTTATAAACACTTTTCAACTTTCTTGTAAAGTGTTAATAATACAATGTACCGAAATATTTTAATAATAGGATTTTTTTTCAGTTAGGTGGCACAAATATATCCTCAAAAATATGCCAGAAAAAGTCTGCTGTGGGCAGCATACGACTTTCCCTACATACTTCAATAAATTTACATCTTTCACAGTGAGAAAAATGATATTTAAGATCCACGATACGATATTTCTAACGTTGAGTTAAAGCATTTGGAGCTTTTCCGGATGGCAGCATGTAGGACTATTTCAAAGTAACTCATATTTCGCGTAATTCTAAATTGACAATTATATTGATAGCATTCGCAATAAGCAATATAGTCATATATTAAAATATTTAAATAATTAATTCATTAATTTGGCGCTATTTTTGGTAATTCAGCGCCATTTTTGTAATTTTGACGATACTTTTGTCATTTTGGCACCAGTGCAGAAAGTTGCCAAGATGGCGATGAGTCGCCAAGATGGCGAAAGTCGCCAAGATGGTCGCCATCTTGGCGACTTATTGTCGCCATCTTGGTCGACAATATCTTAGACATAATCTTAGTCGCTATCTTGTCGACTTCGCCATCTTGGCGACTCTTGGCGATATTTCGCCAAATTAGTAACCAAGTTGCCGAATTTATCGCTTAGCTTTACAGACAGTTACGTTGAGAAGGGTTTTTCTTATATGGACTGTAAATAAATGACTCTGGCGAATTTTTGGACGCCAAAATACAAATCTGTTACTCAAAGTACTTTTTCTCGCGAACTATATCATGAGGATTAGGTTAACAAATTTGCCGCATTATATTACATATGAAAGTGAATATATTTAGTAATAGTTGACACTTTTTTAAATTTTACATAATTTTTTAATAAATGTATTTGAAAAACGTACAATATCTCGAGAACAGTTTATGCTAGCGTTCTAAAGTTTGTCTCATTCATTTTCTTATGAAAATTTACACAAGAAATAGTCGGGCCAACGGCCGTACCGTGCTGAAAACACCGGTTCTCGTTAGATCACCGAAGTCAAGCAGCATCGGGCGCGGTTAGTACTTGGTGGGTGACCACCTCGGAACACCGCGTGCTGTTGGCCATCTCGGGTGCGGTATCCCCGTGGTTTGCGCGCTAGATTTGCACGCTGCCACAAATGCCGCCGTGTTCATGCGGAGTACGATCACGTTAAACATGTGGGTCCGTAAGTCCTTCCGAGAGGTTGGTGGTAGGGGAAGGAGGGTACGGTCCCTGTGGATGCCTCCCCCACTGGGTTCCGGTCTAAATTGGGTGGCACTTCCCGGCCGTCCATACAGTTACCTTACACCTTTCTGGTAGGTCGGACGGTCTGGGTCTCAACAACAACAAGAAATAGTCGTTTATGTAACATTATTGAAGGTTTTAATTTTTTAATTTGGTAGTCTTCGGAACATTCGATTACGTTTAAAATCAGTAGGATCCCAGTCTTCACCAACTGTAACATTTGCATTAAATTTCGCTCAAAACGCTTTGTTAGTTCGTGATATACCATATCCACAGTCTCACGGGCACATGCACTATCATACACACATACAAACACACATATACACACACATAATATATATGCACAAACATATATACACACAACCATTGCCAACTTTTATAACTTGAATTGGATAAATAAATGTATTTTGATAATTCTTTTTAATTTAAGATACTTTTCTCTTAATTCAGGTGATTACCCCAAAATTTTTTGGCGGTCCACCGGTGGACCGCGACAGGAATTTTGTCCAGGTCTGGTTTAGATTTATAGCTAAAAGGTTAGATGGGAATTCCCAAGGCTAAATGACAAGAATTAGACCCAAAAATAACTTGAATTAGCCCTAAAATAACTAAATTGGCAACTCGATGTAGTGGCCGGCGCCCACACAATAATCCTGTCTCAAGAAGCCAAGATTCTGGCAGGAATGTGGTTCATTAATGTGAACAACATTATATTTATTTTAATTTGCTGCGCCCGTGTTCGGTCGGTGCAGCGCTCTTGATTTGGATCGTTATTAGAACTGGACTCATGTTTAAACGAAATCTCATTATATATTTAATTTTCTTTTTTAATATTTGTGATAGATAATAGAAACTGTAAATTTTAGACACAAACGTCTATGTCTGTGAATCATGGAAAGTAGTTAATTATTTCGTTATTTTTCAGGACTGCTTAAATTAAAAATTTTAATAACTTTCTTTCTTTTGACCCAGACCGTTCGACCCACCCAAAGATGTAAGGTATTTTTTTTTTACCACTTGAATTTGATAAGAAAAATACTTTGATATTTTTTCTTTAATTGTAATACCTTTCCTAATTTAGGTGATCACCCCAAACTTTCTTGGTGGTCCATCGGAAAATCGCGTTCGACATCAGTCCAGTTTTAGTGTAATACTATCATTTTTAACAACACTCATATTTGAACACTCCTGTTTTAATCAAAGTAGAGTTACCAATAATGAGTTAATTATTTCGAGTCAATTTTGATTTATAGTTATCGTGTGATGTTCTATATAAGGGTTAAATGTTGTTAGTTTTGTCATTAAATCACTAAAGTAAGGGGAAAATAAATATAATATAAAGGAAAATGTCGACGAAAAATATAAAGGAAAATATAATGAATAAGAGAAAATGAATATAAAGGAAAATAAAGAAAATTTGACGAAAAATATAATAAGGACAAAATGTATAATAAAGGAAAATGTAGACGAGAATATTTTTTGTTCTACATCTGCACTTAGTATAGTATATCTTTTTTTCCAACAAAGCATACAACTGTAAATTGTTATCACAAAATTAATGCAAGGCTGACCTTATTGAGCAAGTAAAGGGATAATTAATAAAGTTTTATTATTCTTATACAATGTTAAATTTAAATAAACCATCCAAAACTTTTTGTATTTTATATTCTTGCGAAGAATGAAATATTCCCTCACCGGAATCTTTTTTTTTCTTGTCTCTTTCGAAGATCAGAGGGGAAATCACCTGTGCAGCCAATCTTTCCCATCATGTGAGTCTAGGGTTGCCACATGCCGAAGTTTGAAGAAAGGTTTCTTCAAACTTCCACATCTTGCCACAGTTGGCGATTTATCGTCAATTTGGCGACATTTGGCAACTTCCCAAAGGTTCGAGAAGCACCTTGATATGACCAATATTCCATGTGATATGAGAGATTTCCAGAAGTTTCTATGGAGAGGCTATAAAAAGGATTCATTTCTGAGTCGGAAAGCAGTTGATGAGATACGAGTTACATTGAGCTGTCAATGGTTTGAGAATAGCATCGGTTATTTTGTGAAATTAGTGAAGCATTTAAGTAGTATTTTACTGTATATTGTTCCTGTTTGCGCTGTGCTTGTAAGTAAACGTATTAGTTATACAGAAATTTAGTCTCATACTTGTATCCTGAGTGCACATTCCAGAGGATATGTCATAACAATATACATACTTATAAATGGTTGGAGAATATTCCGAGCAAAATATTAAAAATATCGTGCACTATTTAAACAAAATTTAACTTTCAGTTACTATTACTTCCACATCTCATTTGTAAAAATAACATAAATATCAAGTCTCTCACACCCTTTACCACCCTTTATCACTCTCTTTCACACCCTTTACCACTCTCCCGAACTACCATCAAGCTGCTCATGTCTTCGGACGAGTCGGTCGTTCTGGGCTTTCGACACCCTTTACCACAAGGTCGGACGGTCTGGGTCTCAACAACAACAACACCCTTTACCACATTGTTTCGAGAGGCTATTTAAAATTATTAGTGGTTACCAGAGTATATAAAGTAATAGGAAAACTCACTTTCAGCAGGAGTTTTCCAGTTTTTCTTGTGCTGGAAGTATGGAATTAAACACATTGTTAATTTTTGATGTGACTAACGTTTATGGTTGTTGTTACTCTGACGGTAAAACGGAACGTTACGAAAAATGTAACTCTTTTGGACTATTATACGCCCGAACCTAATAGATAAAAATCTACACAATTGCTTTGTAAAAAAATAGTACCATTTATTAATACATAAAATAATTTCAGTATTTTAACATTTTTAAACTATTTCTTATTTTTAAGAATTTTTTTTTTGGCCGAGCGAGTTTTCACTTCATTTTGCTGACTTCACTCAAAATATATTCGAAATAGTATAATGTTAAATTTTGACTTTCTAAAAATCACAAGTGTAATTTTTATACATTTAAAAATTAAGAATGTTAATATTTAATTTTCTTAAAATCACAAATATAATTTTTATACTTTCAAAAATTAACAATGCTTTTTTTTAACATTCTAAAAATTACTATTGTAATTTTATAACTTCAAAAATTAACAATGTTAGTTTTTAACTTTTTAAACTATTAAAGTCATTTTTCTCTTATCTTAAAAATACCAGCCTGTAGAATAAAGATTTTTTCGAAATCTCTAAGATTTTCTTTTTCTTCTTCCTGTGAAAGTTGAAGTTGTATATGCCAGTCCAATAAACACACATAATTTAAATTTTGAATATAATTTATTAAAAAATAAAAATAAAAATGAAAGATAATAAATAATTACAATATTTACAAACCGTTGCATTATTTGCAGATTAAAATGCAGTACGGCTGATTATGCAACATTCAATTTCATCTTCATCAATATATAAATTAAGAATATTTATAAAGACTTATGGGATAACTATGATTTGAAAAAAATCATGAATAAACACGTTTTCTGAAATGAGGATTGTTCATATTTTCAAAAACAAAGTCTTTTAATAATTGACAACATTTGAATGTGTATAAACCTTGATTTGCATATTGCATCCAAAAAGTTCGGAAATTTTAGTAACATTATATTTATTTTAACATATTTATTAACATTATATTTATTTTTTAATTTGCTGCGGCCGTATTCGGTGCAGCGCTTTTGATTTAATCTGCAGGGGAAGTTTGGGTAGTGATTAAACGAAATCTCATTATATATTTAAATTTTTTTTAATATTTGTGGTATATAATAGAAACTTAAAATTTTAGAATCAAATTCTGAATTCTAAATTATCTATGAATCATGGGAAATAGTTAATTCTTTTTTTTATTTTTCAGGATCGCTTAAATTACTAATTTTGATAACTTTCTCTCCTTTGACCCAAACCGTCTGACCAACCCAAAGGTGTAAGGTATTTGTTTTTATTTTGATGACTTGAATTTAATAAAAAAAATACTTTGATAATTTTTTTTTTGAATTGCAATACTTTTTTTCTAATTAAGGTGATCACCCCGAACTTTCTTGGTGGTCCAGCGGAGAACCGCAATCGACGTCAGGCCAGTTTTAGTGCAATACAATCATTTTTAACAACACTCATATTTTCTGGTCACTTCTGTTTATATCACAGTATAGTTGTCAATAATGAGTCATAATTATTTTGCATCAGTTTTGATTTATTAGTTATCGTGTGATGTTTCTATATGAGGGTTAAATGTTGTTAGTTTTGATAGATACGTTTTTTTTTCATTAAATATCTAAAGTAATAGAGGCCAAAGAAATGTAATAAAGAAAAATGCAGACGAAACATATAAAGGAAAATATAATGAATAAGGGAAAACTAGTGTAAAGGAAGATAAAGAAAAATAGACGAAAAATATAATAAAGACAAACAAAATATATAGTAAAGGAAAATGTTGACGAGAATATATTTTGTTCTACAGCTGCACTTAGTACAGTATATCATCCCCCCCCCCCCAATAAAACATACAACTGTAAATTGTTATCATAAAATTAATGCAAGGCTGACCTTATTGAGCAGGTAAAGGGATAATAGATAAAGTTTTATTACTCTCATACAACGTTAAAGTTGTATGAACCAACCAATATTTTTTTCTATTTTATGTTATGCACGTGAAATATTCTCTCACTGGAATCTTTTCTTTCGTCTCTTTTGAAGACCAGGCGGAAAAATCACCCGTGCAGGCAATTTTTTCCATGATCTGAGTCTAGGTTTTCCACATGCTGAAGTTTGAAGAAGGGTTTCTTCAAACTTCCACATCGCACCATAGTTGGCGATTTATCGTCAATTTGGCGACATTTGGCTACTTACCGCAGGTTCGAGAAGTACCTCGAAATAACCAATATTCTATGTGATATGAGAAATTTCCTGCAGTTTCTATGGAGAGTCTATATAAAGAATTCATCACCGAGTCGGAGAGCTGTTGAGGAGATACTAGTTACATTGAGCTGTGACTTTCTTCAATGGTTTGAGAAAAATAGCTGCTGTTTCGTGAAATGATTTTTGTCAATGTTTTACGAATAGCATTGGTTATTTTGTGAAATTAGTGAAGCACTAAAGTAGTATTGTACTTTATATTGTTCTTGTTTACACTGTGCTTGTGAATAAACGGATTAGTTATCCAGAATGTAAACTCATTATTATATCCGACGATTCCAGAGGCTACGTCATAATAATATACATACTTGTAAATGGTTGGAGAATATTCCGAGCAGAAAATTAAAAATATCGTGCACTATTTAAAAATATATATATAACTTTCAGTTACTGTTACTATTGTTGCAAATCTCATTTGTAAAAATAACATAAACATCAAGTCTCTCACATCCTTTATCACACTGTTTCGAGAGGCTAATTAAAATGATTAGTGGTTACTAGAGTATATAAAGAAATAGGAAATCTCACTTTCAGCGGGAGTTTCTCAGTTTTTTTTTTGTGCTGGAGGTATGGAATTAAACACATTGTTAAATTTTGATGTGAGTAACATTTATCGTTGGTGTTACTCTGGCGGTAAAACGGAGCGTTAAGAAAAAAAATCTGATGTGGGCAACACATGACTTTTCTTATATAATGTAATGAATTTACTACTTTTACAGTAAAAAAAATAGGCTTTTCTTATAGAGATACTAATATTCTTTCCAAGATATTGAATTTTCGACAATTAGTTGTCATTTTCATTGATTCAGCGTCATTTTTATCCATTTGGCGAGATTTTCGTTAATTTGGCAACATTTCAAAAAACTCGCCAAGTTGGCGACATTCCGCCAAATTCGTCGCCAAATTCTCTCCAAGCGTTATGTACTAAGAAATAAGTTATTATTACAGCAGATAAATGACTATTAGCGTTCAAATACAAAAGTATTATTCAAAGTATCTTTTTTCATGAATGGAACGAGCTAGATCCATGAGAATGATGTAACTCAATTTATCGCATGGTATTACATATGAACAGTAACCATGTTTCTCAATAGGAAATATTTTTTTTTATTTCATATGACTTTTTGATAATTTTTTTGAAAAATGTACAATATCTCAAGAACGGTTCATGTTAGCGTTCTAAAATTTATGTCAATCGTTTTTTAATGAAAAATTTCATAAGAAATCTCTATTTGCGTAACTTAATTAGTGGTTTTGATTTTTTGACGATTTTTTCAAAATTTCATTCGAAAATTTAGGGGTGTTCTGAACATTCGATTGCGTATAAAAACAACAGACTTCCAGTGTTTACGGATTGTGATTTTTGTACCAAATTTGGTTCGAATCAGTCCATTCGTTCGTCAGTTATCGTCTCCACAGACTCACTGACACACACACACACACACATACTTTCACACACACACACATACACACACACAGACATCACATCAAAAATGTTTGATTCGTGATCAGGGATGCTTGAAACGTGCTCTCCCGTCGAAAACTCGAATTCGAATTTTCGAGCCAGTCACAATACTTTCCTTATACATATAAGGAAAGTAATATAACCATTTTGGACGATTATATCCTCGAGCCTAATAGATAAAAATCTAAAAAACTTAAATTTACTTTTTAAGAAAAATAGTATCATTTATGAATACATAAAATAATTTCAATATTTTAACATTTTGGAACTATATTTTTATTTTAAATAAAATATTTTTGTCCGAACGAGTTTCATTTTGCTGACTTCACTCAAAATATATTTAAAATATATTAAATAATAAGTTAATTTTTGACTTTCTAAAAATCACAAATGTAGTTTTCATACATTCAAAAATTAACATTGTTGATATTTAATTTTCTTAAAATCACAAATGTAATTTTTATACTTTTAAAAATTAACGATGCTATTCTTTATGTTTCTAAAAACTACAAATGTAATTTCATAATTTCAAAAATTAGCAACGTAAATGTTTAACTTTTTAAACTATTAAAGTCATTTTTCTGTTATCTTAAAATCCTGTAGAATTAAGATTTTGCGAAATCTCTCTTTTAATTGCGAATTTTCTTTTTCTTCTTCCTATGAAAGTTGAACTTTTGTATGTCAGTCCAATAAACACACATAATTTAAATCTTTAATATAATTTAGTGAAAAATAAAAATAAAAATTAAAGATAGTAAATAATTACAATATTTACAAACCGTTACACTATTTACAACTTAAAATGCAGGACGGCTGAAAGTGTAACATTCAATTTCATCTTCATCAGTATATAAATTTGGAATATTTATAAAGTTTTGTAGAATATTTATGATTTGAAAAAAAAGCATGAATAAACACGTTTTCTAAAATGAGAATTGTTCATATTTTCAAAGACAAAGTATTTTCTTAATTGGCAACATCTTAATGTGTATAAACCTTGATCTGCATATTGCATTCAAAACGTATAAAAAGTTCGGAAATCTTATCACGTAAGAAGTTTTCTAAACACTCACATAATGTATCTTGCAATTCATAGAAACCTGGAAGGTTACCTGGATCCTCATTGTAGTCCATGAAAATCTACATACAGATGCTGTCGAAGTGCCATTTTCACGTAATAATCCCTTATGTTGAAAATAAGGATTTCTTGTATTTGAGCCCAGATCTCATTTGTATAATTATCCAATTGCATGATTTGACTATTGTTGAGAAACACACGTTCAGCGATATTTGGGTTTCACCGTTGATGGTCTACTTGAACACCCACCCACACACCATATACACTGACACACACACACGTACCACATACACTCACACATACCACATACACACACACGTACTACATACACACACTCTTTGTCTTTTACATACACACACAGGACATACACACACTCTCTCTCTTTTACACACACACACACACTGACACACATACCACATACACACACTCTTTGTCTTTTACATACACACACAGCACATACACACACCACATACACACACTCTCTCTCTCTTTTACACACACGCACACACACTGACACACATACCACATACACACACTATATCTCTCTTTCACACACGCACGCATACTACATACACTGACACACACACACACACATACCACATTCACACTCACTCTCTCGCTTTCACACACATAGACACCCCACACACACGCACACAGCACACACACTAACACACACACATACCACACACACTAACACACACACTAACACACACACTAACACACACACATACCACACACACTAACACACACACATACCACTGACACACACATACACATACCACATACACGCAATCTCTCTCTTTCTTTCACACACACACACATACACACATTTTTTTTACAATAAACATCGTGTGTCTTTCTATAAATGTTCAGATATATATTTAAGTTCGGTTCAAAGATCCGTCCATACAGAAGGAGGCAAAACACATTACTTAAAAATAAAAAAAATTACGTGTTAGTTAAATTCAAAGCTTAGAACATCATCAATAATAATCTTTAGACTGCAACACAACTCTTAGATAAAGTTATATAAAGTGAATTCCAATAAGAAGTACGTGACATTTTCTTATGTACGAGTATTATAAAAAAAATTTGAAATGAAATAAATTTATAATGCAGCAGAGATCTGGAACTACAATTGCTATAAATGGTAATGATGATGAGCATAATGATGCTGATGATATTACATTATCCTTGTTCTGTAAAATTCTCGAAATCTTTGTACTATCTTAAACTTTAGAATAGAAAAAGTTTGATAATTTTTAACAGTCTCTGTATTATTTCCTCTTTGAAAATCGCAAAAGTGAAATTTATTTTCACATTTATTTTCACAATTATTTTCACATTTCTTTTCACATTAGGTTTCGGAAAAAAATCATCTGCATAATGCAATTTCAATACAAGATATCATTTTGCATTTTCAATACTTTCCAATATAGTTGTAAAGTGTTTATAACTTTGCTAATTCTGTCTAAAAATGACTTTACCAAAATGAAATGTTAGTATGCTTTTGAGACGGTTTGCGGGACATATGAAAATGAATGATAACACCCAATTAGTTTCGGATTTAACCCGAGTTGAAAAAATATAATACATTGAACAGTATGGGATATAATTTTTCAAGCATTTCATCAAACATTATGCGAATTTAAAATTCACATTTGTTTCGAATTATTGTTTCGAAAATTTTAGGAAGTATTTAAATTATAACGTAAAATGTGTAAACAAAATTCAGCACAATATTTTAGGTAGTTTTTTTTAAATAAAAGTTGAAATAATATTAACACTTATGATATATGAAGAGATCACGTGACTCATTTCAAAATAAAATATGCATACATTTTTTCCCCAGTGTAAAAATCGTGATGTTTAAAGATCGTTTAAATTTATATTTAGTGTTGTATCCGTCATAAAACCGCTTAATTTTTGCATTTTATCCGTGTATCTAAATTCTCTGCCAACGCAATTACAATAGTTTTTAGTTTTAAACTAAAAAATACTGTACTAAAATCACACTGATCACTAAACTTTGATTATTCCTTCAACGAAGCCTAATTTTTATATCATGCAGAATGTAAACAAATTCGGCGATTGTACAAGTAAGATGAGTTGTATAAGAATTGCTGAATTTCTTTCACGCAAAATTATTTAGCTCTGGAGTCTGGAATATAAGTGATATGAATGAAATATTCATTCACTTTACATAGAGAAGCAGACAATTTATAGCATTGTCCTTTTTGATGAAGTAAAACTTCATAGAAACTTAAAAAGTTTCAAAGAAACTTAAAAGAAACTTAAAAATAAATTATTGCAGTTCTGTGATACTTTTAAAAATATCAGTGCTGTTAAATATACCGTATTTTACAGATGGTTAAATAAAATTGCTTTCCAGTTAAAAAGTGTTTCATAATCCATGCTTTATGCATGATTTATCCTTCTTGTTTATTATTTAGACAACCCCTGGTCCTAGAAACTCGAAACACGGACATAGCTGCACGTAGTGAAGTAGAAACTAACCATGCCAAATTTGAGTAAAGTCGTTAAATCTGGGGCTTTGTTTACGAAACAGACAGCCATACGAACAGACAGAATATATATATATATAATATATAATATATTATATATATATATATATATATATATATATATAATATATTATATATATATATATATAATATATTATATATATATATATATATTATATATATATATATATATATATATATTATATATATATATTATATATATATATATATATATTATATATATATATTATATATATATATATATATATATATATATATATATATAT